>NW_006498235.1:408846-423211 GCF_000471905.2 Amborella trichopoda
CCAAAGGCATCTTGGGCACCTAAGCTCCAAGACCCGTTTTTAGAACATTGAAATCAAACTAAGTTAGATTAAGCATGCCAACAAAAAAACCCCAACATGAAATAATATCAAGATAGATTGGTACTGAACTTGACATTAACCCAACAAGAAAATGGGAAGAAACCAAAAATAAAAAGAGGATTCCCTTGACCATCGGACTGTAATGGTATAGTCAACAAGAAAACTGCAAAAGTTACCAAGATCCCTTGAACTTCACCAGACGAGCTAGAAATAGCAATCTCTCATTGATCTTGAAATCGATATACAAAAATGGCAATCTCCCATTGATCTTGAAATCGATATACAAAAATTGAAATCTTGTTTTGTTCTCAAGTTCTTTATGAAAGCAATATCCTACTTCATGAAATTTATTTTAATTATATTAAACTTCTTAAGAGTTCATTCTTCAAAATAAATAGTTTGACATTGAGTGGCAGATCAAGAGCCAATCCTCTATAAGCAGTTTTGCATCTGATGTGGCAGACACTGCATGATGTTGGCAACATAGAAGATACGATCCATGCATTGACACGAGGGGAAAGATAAATATTAACGGTAGCTAAAGTGATGACAATAACAAGTAAATATGAATTACAAGGTCAATGGGGCATTACTTGCCCTACTGTACATTCGATTCTAGTGTATCATTTATTTAGCCAAGAAATTAAACAAATAGAGTGCTCTTTTGTCATGCACCCCACAATGCGTTAAAGCAAAAATTTGATTAAATCATCTAGGTTAACGCACGCAAATTGGGTTTGCAGACCGCAGGAAGTTTCCTTCCTCAAGAGGTATTGTAAGACTAATGAGTCCAAGCCAAGTGCATCAGCAGAAAGTCTTGCCAATTCTAACAAGCAATGAGAAGGCGATACGATCAATCGCATTGGGAGGTCTTCTGATCACTGTAACTTAAACATGTGCTCTGCTACTCCAAGAAAAACCTGTCAATATAGATAAATATCCATAATCTTTTGAAATCATTGTGTATACATTCAATCTCTTTTGCTCGATGAAGTGTAAACGCATTCAACTCTTTCATCATGCTCCAATAATCAACTTACAGGCAACAACACCCGAAAGAGATAAAGACATAGGCAACATCAACAAAGTGAAACTTCTAGTACCCACCTAATTATTGTATGAACATAGCAAGAGTATTTGTTAGCTTTTTTTTTAAAAAAAAAGGCAGCCAGGATAAACTGATAACTCATAATTTGATGGAAACATATTTAGTGGCCACCATGATACACACTGGAAGCAACAAACTGTAAAAGAACAAAAGCATATATGTGTGCGTGTATATTTGTTTTGTGTGTGTGGGTATGCATGTGGACATATAAACATAACAAGGGCATTTTAATCACTCTATACAGGCACATGAATCAGGAATAATAGATCACTACATAAACACAAAGAAGCTATCGACCAAATAATAATGGCACATATATAAATGACATTAACAAATCTACAGTTCCAGATCAAAAGGAATCATCTGCAACGTAGAATGGTGACATCTTACATAACCATACAGCAAAGTTGAATGCATATGACAAAAAAGCTCTATAAGAACTAGAGATACAAATACTGACATCCAGACAAGGTCCTGCATATTCCCAGTTGACTAAACAATTCTGAATAAGCATTGAAGACCATAATGAAGAAACTTGTAGGATCACAATTGATGCAACATGATCCTTGGCATATTTTTCATAAGAGAGATTAAATGAACAAAGCATCTCAAATCTCATAGGCATAAGAGATGATGGGTAAGAAGGTTCACATTATGTACAGAGAATCGGCCAAAAGAAAATAAGTTACACTCAAATATTTGGTTCCTACAAAAGACATTATCATGGGAAATTCTTGTTGAAGAAATTCCTAAGAAGATTTTCAAAACTTTGGTTCTCAGGAAATTCTCTGACAGGAACAATTAAAAAAGTAAAACAAATAAAACTGCAGGAGAATCAGCAAAAGTTTACAAATCAAAGTACATTTCAAAAACCTGCAAGACAATGATAATTTTTTTGTTTTCTCCTTTTTTTTCTTTTGATGGATGACAATGAGGATATTTGTAAGTACAACTCAAGGTCACAATGCTGAGAGATGAATGTGATATTGCACAGAAAATCTTCTTCTGCAGTGAAATGACATCAGAAATCTGTCCTTGTTGGCCCGCAGTGAAACCTCCTCCATAGATCACTCCTTCCAAGTAAACCAATTGTGAAATAATCCTATGCTAATCATCTGCATTTGTTTACTAATCACCACATTTACTGTTATGATTCTGATATGAATACAGTTATCATCACAACTATTTCTATAATTCAATCTGGCTCGACTTAAAAAGGATCTATCCATAGTTTCCTATGGCATATTAAACCATCATTACAAGTTGAAGATATATGAGATCTCAGAGAGCAGAAACAAAGATAAATAAGTTTAAATTAAGAAAGTTAAAACAACGCATGCGAGCAAGCAATCATCCAATATCCATATCTCAAAAGCAGAAATATATCCAAATTACGTTCATAACAAGATCACAATAAAAAAACATGAGATTCATATAAAAGCATATTAGTCAATTGTATGTAAATGAAGAGAGCAGAAAGAAAATTTCAACAATGCCAGCTGGTAAAAGGGGAAACAGAACTTCAGATGCACTGATCGAGAGAGAGAGAGAGAGAGAGAGAGAGAGAACCTCCAGAAACAAACAATGGCTGAGAATTGTGGAAGTGGACACCTCGAACAGGGCCATCATGCTCCTCGAATCGATCAATGAGAGTGCCCATACGGTAGTCCCATAGCTGAATAACACCCGTGTGAAGGCTAGCCAAGATCCATGGCCGTTTTCCATGGAAACTCAACCCCTTCACCCTGTTGCTCTTGGTCTCGAACTTTATCAGCATTATCCTCTCTCACTCTCAACCTAAAATCCCCAACCAAAGTAGTCTCCCTCTCTCTAAAACGTCCACAGAGAATCACTCCTCCCCCTCTCTCTTCATCAAGACCATCAAGAGACTTAAAATGAAAATGCAGGAACCTGGATCTGGAACTACGCTCCAATGGGAAGCGAAGGGAAGGGAAGGAGAACAAATGGTAACAAGGCACCTGACCTCAGATCTGAGACAAATGGGTCTGATCAAAGTCTCTGCTCTGCCATTAATTTGTAGAGAGAGAGAGGTAGCGAATATAGAGAGAAAATTTTGAGAGAGAGAGAGGGAGATCGAAATTCAGAAGAGGGAGGTTAAGATGGAGAAATGAACACGGAGCAGATGCATATTTGGAGTTGCGATTGAGGTGTCACTAGGCAGTAGGCACCAAACGAGCCGAATGCGAAACCACGGCCGACGCTCTTGTATTATGTGCGTGTCGCACGTGTTATTTGTGATTTCCTTATTCGGTAAGGGTAGCAGTGGTCCGGCGGCCCAGTCCGATCCTAAATAATAGGGCATGAGCCACAAAAATGTCACCTTGAGGACCGGGCCGGGGTCGGGCCATCATGGCCTGAGGAACAAACCAGGCTGGGACAGCGTCAAGATTGGATCTAGCCTGTTTAACTCTCTAGGGCTTCTTTGTCCCGGTTCCGGCTGTACCAGCCTAGGCGAGTCCTCATGGGAATAGGGTCGGGCTAACGCCATGGCAAGCCCGGCCTAAGTCCGGCCTGTTGTCCGACGTAGTATATCGGCTTATTTATAAGTGGACACGGTTTCTAGGCGGCCAGCCTGTGGGCTTGGCAATAACTTGATTAAAGCATGAGGCTCGACAGAAAGTGAGAGTGGAAGCTTTGCAGAGAGTTTGGAGAGAGCACGCGGGGAAGGGAAATATTACATTAATTCTCAAATCATTTTATAAAATCATTATTAAGTTTGATCTCATTTTTCACTAGAATATTTATGCTTTAAGCTTCATTACACCAACACATCCCTTTACAAAATCCTTTAAATTTCAAAATTACTCAGGTTCACTCTTTAGGTTGGAACCTGAACAACCGTGGGGCATTTTGTAATTTAACCCATGCACAGGGCCTGAGCTGAATGATGATTATCCCTTAGTTATTTAGGTTGTAACTGCAAATGATATTTACATTGTTGGTTAGTCATTTTTTTATTATAAACCCTTATTCTGGTTTTCGACCTACATAATCAAGGTTATTATCGTCGTTTAGCTTGACCCACTTAAGTGCGATAGAGTTATCGAAGTGAAAGCTTTATATGCTTCCCCAACTGCATAAAACTTACATGCTTTCCCCTATCTAACTGTCCATTATGAACGGACGGTTGAGATGGTCCCAATTATTGTCATGTCTCTATACTATTTAATCTTTATTTTACAAATTATTTTGATGCCAAATTGTGGCCGTCTACTCCTCTCTTAAAGTCTCACCTATAGAAAATATTAAAAAATATTGTCCGTAAAATAAAATGATCAAAATACCCATGAAAGTACCCATTGTATTCTATTGTAAAACTAATTTTAGTAGTTGTTTTAGGCATGGCCCATTGAGATGATGGCACGAACTAAATTTCATATCCACATAATTTGTAAAAGAAATAAAAATAAAATACTCTGAGACGTCTGATGTAGATCAAACGGTCAATGGCTCACTTGATTAAATTGGACGGCTGGATGGGAGGGGAAGCATTGTTTTCTATGCAGTAAGGGAAGTATAGAAATATTTCCCATTATCAAAATGCTTCTAATTGTTCAAACTTTATAACCACAAATAGGGGTGATTATAGAATTTTTAAAATATTTTAGAAAGGACTCGAATTGAATAAATATAAAAGTTAAAATGTAGTATGGTTGGATCTGAAGGTGTATTGGAATTCCAACAATTGTCTTTTTTCTTCTTAGGAGGGGAAGTGTAGTATTTATCTATGCACTAGTTTTTTAATTCCCATATGTTTTGACTCATGTTTTTGTAAATACCGATTGTGTAGTCAATTCTTCTAGGATCCTCAATTACTTCAGATCATGAATCAAATGGATTGTCATAGGATGAACCTCTTGTTAGACCTCATTGACACATATTGTGTGGATAAGATAACTTGGTTTATATGGATTTACAACCAAGAGATTAGTGTGGTTGAACCTTTGTGGTTCAAAAAAGAGTTTTGCATATTGCAAAATCAATGGGCATTGATTTATTTTTGGCATGAAACTTGTTGTATTACTTCATGACATTGGCATGAGCATGTTAGAAAAGTACATTTTATGTGTTATGTTTGAGTAGGAGCTGCTACAATCCCACGATTGTTTTTAGTGTTTGGATATTCGGATATACAGGCTTTCTATTATTAAATATCCAAATAGTTTAACATTCCAATGGGAGTACATATTTGTGTCTTGCAGGCCATTTAGAACAACATGCTATAATGTTGTTCACTCATAAAACCCGGATATGTGGCGCTGGTTGTATGGTTATAGAAGGGTACTGCTTGATTGAAGAACTTCCTTGAGCAGCTGAAGATACGACTCCATACAATGAGGGTACGTGATGATCTTTTATGAAAGCGAGTCCATGATTCGCAATGTAAAGTATAAAGAAAGACTATGACCACGTTCGGGATGTAAGCAACAAAGAGAAAGAAGTTTTAGAACTCCCACAGAGGCTACATCCATGAATCCTTAGAGAAAGGATTGATGGTGAAAGAGTTCCCCACAATATGAAATAAGCGTAAGAAAGAATAAGTGAGAGATGCTTGAGAGAGAGAGATTGTAATTAGGAGTCGAGAGGAAAAAAGATTGTCAGGCTTTCAAAGGCCAAGTGGGAGATGTTGAGTTTATGTGGCCATTCAAGATCTTATGAGAGCATGTAATCAATACTTAACAATGAACTCCAGTGGGAGTGTGGTCCATAGTGACTAAAAGATTGTGGTCTAGAGGGACCAAAAGCGATTATGATCTAGAGGGACCGAGATAGGAAAATGTTATTACCGATACTCAAACTTGGCTCAAGTTGCTAGGTCAATCGAGTTGGAAAACCCTTAATTAAGTAGGCATAGAGCACAATCGTTGAGGGTTAGTAGGGTCATCTCTTGATGAGGTTAGAGTTGCCGAGGGTAGAGAGCCAATGAACTATGTGACCCGTGTGTGCGATGGTAGGCCTATAGATGCGAGGGTCAAAGCCTTATCATTTAATCATCACATAGCATGTATATATGATAGCCGTCTTAGGAAGACAAATCATCATTGAGGGTGATATATATAAATGTGTGAGAGATTACGTATATGCATCATAAAGTCGTGGTTGCACTAGATATGTGTGACTTTGGACGTTTCTCTAAGGGAGAACATGTAATCCATATGTCCCATTACCTATCGGCTGACTTTAATAGCCCAATCATGAACCTTTGCGATGGTATGTGGGTCACGACAACTGCTGGGTCAATTTGAGAAAATGAGTATGGATTATAGTCCACAGTAGAAGATGAAGTGCTTCAACAATTTATAAATTCCTTGACCTAGTTGGATCCAAATCCTATTAAAATTATTTAGAATTAATTATTTTTATGTTAAATAATTTTTAGCATGATAGTTTGAAGTTTTTGAAGTCTCTGGATATTTTAGTTTCTCAAAAAGAATTTATAAATAAAGATAAAATAAATTTTCAATATTTTATTTAAAGAGAAAATAAAATAAATTAATTTCTCTTTTCTAAAAATTCAATTTCATTTACAATAATTTTCCTTATACATGGGGGCCCACTATGAGTTAGTGTGGGTGGTGCGTGAGGCCTGCTAGAGGCCCTATATGGGCATGCCCGCTTTAAGGAGTACTTTCTTAATTTTATTAAGAGGCCATTAAGTCACTCAATCAAGATGAATAAAAATGAAATGTTTTGAAATTAAAGATATTTGATGTCAATAAAAAAGTATATGTAAGAAGGTTATGGAAAATAAAAGGTAAATATGATATTATTTGTCATATTTTATTATTTGATGGGATTACATTAAGAAAACTGAAGGATAAGGTTCTAAGTTCTAACACATTTCTTTGAATGATGATAGTTGATCTAATGATTTTATGATTCAGATCCCTCACCCCATATATCTTCCATAATCAATGGTATGGAGAGTAGAACTCTCCATAATGATGGCTAGCCATAAGAAACCCTAATCCTAGAGAAAAACTATGAAAGGGGGCTCAATCTCCACCAATTCTCTACACCTCTATCTAGCTCTCTATCTCTCTCTCCTCTAAGAGTGGCACACAACCCTCTCACCTCTCTCTCTCATCACTCTTGATCTCTTTAACCCTCTCACCTCTCTCTCTGATCTCTCTTGATCTCTCTAACCCTCTCACCTCTCATCTCTCTTGATATCTCTAACCCTCTCCTTACCTTAGAAATATTTTTGAAAAATAGGGGGCACGCCCCATGCATATGTTGCCTGGAGGTGGTATGCCCATATTAAGCCATTGAGGCCTTCCACCTTTGTGTTATTGTTCCACTGCTCTCTAATTTAGTTAAAGGTTGTAGCCAAGACTTTCTCATACTTTAAGGATCTGAGACAAATCATTGATCACATGTGTCATTTGAAGATGAGATCTGGAGTGGGGTGTTTAAAGTCTAGTTGAAGTAAATTTTTTGACAATCTTCTTTATGGTTTGCAATTTTATCTTCTCTTATTCCCATGAGTATTATGTGTTTTATGATCCCAAGATAAAGTTTTAACAATTTCGTTTGTATAATAAATAATTGTTCAAGTGGCAGCAAGAGAGAGTCATTGGGTTGCTTTTGTGTTTTTATTTTCTCATAATGCATTTGGACTCTTGTAAGTAATCCGGATTGTGAAAACAAAAGAAAAGAAGAAAAATTTTAATCGGTATATACTTCCGTGGGTTAGATAGTCTTACTTTTACACTCCACTTTCTTAATATTTGATTCAAACTTTAAATTAGTTAAAAGATAGAAAATCATTGATTTCAAATAACATTTGCTTTCCTATTCTATAGGTATTATTTAAAATTTGAATTGTCCTTGATATGGTAAATCCAAATTACGATAAAATTAATTATATTTTAATTTTAAATAGGATGTCAAAATCTAAAGGGATAAGGTTCCTATCTTTCTACCCAAAACTATGATGGTGATTTATAAAATGGATGACTGATTAAATCTCTTGCACCCCACAAATTGCCACAATTATCCTAAAAGATCTAGCTAGAAATTAGATAATGCAAACCCAAGAAAATCTTATTCAAATTAGAAGATAGATTTCTTTATATTTAAAGATATAATTTGTATTTCTTTCAAACATACAAGAAGATTATCTCTCATGCACCTACTCTTTCTCTTGTCCATGCCAATTTTATTCGCTTTCTCTCTCAAAAATTGAAAGTCACGTGCCTCCCCTCTTTTGACCATAGGGAGGTAAGCCACCCTCTCTCCTCAATATTTGTATCACGCTACCCTCTCTCCTTTAAGTGTATCACATCACCTAAAAAAAAAAGGAGGTGGTATCAAATGAAATCCTAGAGTTATGGTTTGCTGATATTTAAAGAAGAAGAGATGTACAACTGGCCAAGAGAGAAATAAACTTAGCATTGCCCTAGTTTATTCACATAGGTTTCTATAAACCCTAGTTTTTTTTAGCTACCTAAAAACCCTAGAAAAAGAAATATTACCTACAACCCCATATCAAAATTTCTAGCAACACCTAAAAGAGTAAAAGTATGTCATTGGTAAAGGAATTGGGTGTGGTGTATACCAAGACTTATAAGGGTAATTCCAGGCATTTTTAATAAGTCTTTCCAGTAGTTTTAATCATTTTTCAATATTTTTTTTTTCAGTAGTTTTAATTATTTTTCAATATTATTTTTTATTTTCTATGAATTTTTAGGCACTTGTTTTGTATTAAAAATTACAGTGGAAGTTTGTTTAAAGCTTTTGAAAAATTTATATTTCTTTTGGCAGTGAAAACAACGATATTTGGTTCTATCTAGGGTATTATTTTAAGGGTGTAGTTTTTATAAGGTTGCAACTTTAAACAATCCAATTAAGGCGCACCTCCAAATTCTATCATAACATGTAATTTTGGTGTTAAATTTTTTTAGGATTATCTGAAACTTTATTTCATATCTAGTTATAAAATTTTAAACTCTAAATATGGTTAAAATCAAGTAGATCTATAAACATATAAAAATTTTGAAAATTGACAATCTAGATAATGTGTTGCAAGATGTACTATTTTGAGACTCAAAATATTTTTTTTTTCATATTCATGCATCTCGATGTCGAGATGATCAATTAGAGGTTTTTCAACATTAAAACAACATTCCCTGATGGATTTTTGAGGTGCATTTGTAATTGGACATTTTAAGGTTGTGACCTTATATAAACTTTTTCCTTATTTTAATTTACAACAACAAATAATGGCAGAATTCAAGTACTTTGAATAAAAAGAAAAAAAAAATCATTGAATACTTTGAGTTCCACATGGTCACTCCTTTTATAAAGAGAATATGTTTGATCTTGAATTTTTAAAAACTTAAAACAAATTAATCTCAAGCTTAGCTAAGCCATCAGCCACATCATTAGCTTCTCTATAAACATGTCCAAGAGTTACTACTATCCATGATTTGCAACTAAATCAATCTCAGGCTCCAAGGCAATCTTTGCTCCATTATTGCACCAGTTGATGACATTAAAGAACACTATAAAATTACCACCTCTCTGCTTATCCTATAAAAGCTTCAGTCCTTGGAACAGAGAAGTAAGCTCCATCTTGATTTATCGTTGTACATTTGTACGACCCAAAATAACAGAATATCACACTTCCATCTGAATCTATAAGCACTCCTACTCTTGCCAGTGTTACATTCCCAAGTTAACTCCTATTGAAATTATGTTTAAAACATCCCAGCATAGGAGGAACCCATCTTCCCTCAGGTCGAAGCTTCGAAATGCACTGATTGACTAGATTAACCAAACATCTTGTGTTTCTTTCCTTCCAAATCTCCCATAACACAACCACACGAAATATTCTCCTAATCATCTCCTTTGTCTTGGCTAATTTAGGTAGGTTCAAATGTTCGACAATGTTCATATTTCCTCAGTGCACCATCAAAGAAATCCCTATCTCTTGGAAAGCCCACTCTCGTATATGAGAGGTAATGAGGAAGTGTAAAAAAAAAAATGATCTCTCGTTTCTTCATCTCCTTTGCACATCAAACGTATATTAACCAAAGTTTTACCTCTCTTTTTAAGTTTGTCCATAGTAAGAGTCCTACCTGTTGGGTTTATGTAGCTTTTCAAGGCTTTATGAGTGCTTGTAAAATGAAATGATATAGTGGAACATGAACTCAAGGGGAGTGTGGTCCATCGTGGACCATACTAAGCAAACGATGGTTTGCTGATACTGATATGTGTTTATTGATTTAGGCCAGTCGGTTGGAAAAAACCCATTTTACTTGGGCATGAAGAACAAACCAATGAGGGTTTATGGGTTAGCCCTTGATGAGGTCGGAGAATATGTCCGGATGAGTGAGTCGGGAGACTGTGTTACCCTTGTGTGTGATGGTGACCTACTGAGATGGGGGCTAAAACCTCATCCATGTTTCATCACATGGTATGCATATTGATAGATCGTTCAGGAAAGCCATATATCTACCTTTGGGTGAAGCATATGTATGTGAGAGAGACACCTCTGTGCCATAGAGCTGCAGTCGCATCAAGTCGTAGTGACCTTAACTCGTCTCTAGGGGAGGACCTATAATCCACAGACTGGGATTGCAACCCCTTGATTCATCGACCTGACTTTGGTAACCCGCTAATGAACCCCTGCTTGGATTGTGGGTCATGAGAAACACTTGGTCGTTCGATAAAGCTAGTGTGGTCTGTAGTCCACAGTTGAAGGTGGACTACCCCGTTATTACAGATTGGATTCCTAAAGCCATATGGATCATTTTCCCATTGTATTAATTTAATTGTGTTCATTTTATTATTGAAATGATTTTAGTTTTATTATTTGAATTTTTATGAATCTGTCAATATTTTATTTGTGATTTTTGGACTTATAAAAATATAGTTATTGTTCTTACAACGTTATAAAAATTCAAATATATATTTTAAATTATTTTATTCAATTTTGGGGCCCACATGTGCCACAAAAAGATGGCACGCCCCCACCATCTTTGGATTCTCTTGTTTGCTTTTAAGATAAGGTTAGTTTGATTCGTTGCATGTGGTCAAATCTTTGAAGGGATATTGACCATGGCTTTATCTATTTTGTAACAAGTTTGTTTTAAAGAGATATAGTCAATTTGAATTGATATGGATCTTATCTTATTTATATTTGGTAGTATTTATCTACTTGATATTATTTGATATATCCTTATGGAATATGTGACATGGATCGTGCAATTTTGCAGAATGCATGATATTTATTTTATTTAAATATATTGATGAGAAAATGGTTTAGGAAAGGGAAACAATGTTTCATGCACCTTCCATAATGTTGATGGCCCATCTATGGAATGGATGACTCAGATCTCTCACCCCACAAGTCACCCTTGATCGATTTCTCACCCCACAAGTCACCCTTGATCGACGGTCTATGTTCAATCTCACAAGAAGAAGCAAGCTAAGGAAAATCCTAAGAAACCCTAATCTTATTCAAAGCCTATAAAAATTGATTGTCTCTACCCAAAATTTATACACCTTATCTCTTGTACCTAATTATCATCTTTCTCTCTCATATCCCAAAAAGGGCACGCACTACTCTCTCATGTTTGATCTATCTCTCACATTGTGAAAGAAGTTTGATCTATCTCTCACATTGTGAAAGAATATGAGGGTTTAGATTATGGAGTTCTTCTCTCCTATCTCTCAAATATGGATTTACAACTAAGGGTTTTAGGGTTTAGTAAAAAGAGAATACATCTCTTTCAAACTAGGTTGCTAAGAGATTTCACCTAGGGTTTGAGTTTGTGATCAAAGGGGTTCATGTTTCTATTGGTGTGGCTTGGCCGAAATTTGCTTTCCCGGTTCAAAATTGAAGCTAGACCGTTGATCCCGCGCCATCGGATGGTAGTGACTCGATATTGGGTGTAATAAACCCAGTTAAGGTAATCTCCAGCAGTCTTCTTTTTTTGTTTCTTGCAATCTTATCTTTTATTCTCAAGCATAGTATATAGTTGTTTCAATGGTATCAAGTTGTTAAGATCTTGGTTTTATTGTTATGTTGATTTTATTTTGAAATTTATATTATTATAATAAATACCACCTGTAAGTGATCTGTTGACCAAAAAAAAAAAAATAATATATATATATATATATTCCCCCGATAAAAGATCACATAGGTTTTTCTTTCACTATCTGGCATGACAATCTACAAGAAAGCTTGAACCTCAAGGGGAATTACCCTTTCAAATCTTGTTAGGCACCGATTGCGCCCATATAATATGATTGTGAAAACAAACGATATGTTAACATAAAATAAGTTGTCATTTTCTATCTCCCAAACTACCTCGCATCCCAGGAAAATGCATAAGCTCCGAATGCTTTAACACTTGAGTGAGTTGTGTGATCACCACATCACGAACCCTGTTCTATATGCATCCTATATGCAAGATCTACTTCAAGCCACCATGCTCAGTAATCTCCTTTACCCTAGCCATAGGATGCGTAGCCCTAGCAAATAGCTTAGGATACGCGCCCTCTAAGGACTATCCCATAACCATTTGTGGGACCAAAATGACACTTTATCCCCTTGACAAATCAACCATAAATGTTCCTTTCAAATATTGATTTACACCATAAGAAACCTTTCCACGTATTAGATAGATGGACACCACCTCTTCCCCTAGTTAATAAGCTGTGAATTTCAGTCTAGACCGTACTTAGCCTCCAAAACTTGCCCTTATAGCTGATTCTCACCTTGCAAACATCTCTACCGCCATTTCATTGATAACAATTTGTTCACAAGCTTAAGTTTCCTAATACTCTACACAATCCCGTCCCCCCTTTCTTTCTTAGGAGTACGACATCCCAACTTATCAGATGGTACTTCCTTTCTTCATTAAAAGACCCTCAAAAAAAATTTCTCATCATCTGCTCAACAAGCGTAAGAGACATTTGGTAAACCGATAAATTAGAGAAGATTTAATAAATCTTATTCGACCCCTGGGTATAAGAATTTAGTCTTCTACACGTTTAACTTCACCTGAAATCTTTGAATAATGGGATGCCATGTAGCTCTTAGTAGCCTAGAGTTCAAGAGAGGCAACTCAAGACTTTTAATAGGAAATTGTTCCACATTGTAGCCATCATAAGATGTAAAGAAGCACACAATCTCTTTGGCAAGCCAGCCAAACAAATGAGGTTTTATCAAGTTTGACCTTCAATCACAAAGTCATCTCATACCACTTAAAAAATATGCTAATATTAAGAATCTGATCCAACTTTGTGTTACAAAAAAATCAAAAATGTCATTTTCATAACATATATGGGATATACCTTGGCAGAACCTAAAGCCACAAAATCAATCCTTCTCTTCCATATTTCTCGACATCATACCAAATCCCTTTGCCACTAAAGTAAATGAAAATGGAGGGGGATGATGATCTTGTCTAGTGCCTCTGGTCACCTTGAAAAAAGCCTTTCAGGCTTTCAATAATTAACACACAAAACTAGGTACTTGAAAGATATCCCTTAATCCATCGCTTCCACCTCTCCCAAAAGCCTATACACAATGTAATCTCTTGTAAAACATCCCAATCCATTCTATTGTAAGCTTTTTCCATATCCGACTTTATCAAAATTCTGGGTTCAGTAATCATATTCTTAGAGTGTGTATGTGTTCTTGAGCTATGAGAATGCTATCTTTGATTTGTCTATTGTGAATAAATGCCGACTTTGGACGCAAAGTCACCATGGGAAGTACCAATTTTAACCCCTCTCTCTCTTCATGCTGCTTAAGTACTTGCTTTTCTAATTTATTTGGTAGGATTCTCTTAAATGATTTCAAATATATAATTTCGAAGTATGTCACCCTCATCCTCACCTTCTTAAGAAGCATTTTTCTTGATCCTAAATTTTGAAGATGGTCTTAAAAACTTAAACCAATATCTTATTTATATTCACAAAATGATCACTCTCCAGTGCTGCCCGTGTTCTTGTTTTATGATTTATTGGACAGGATTCTATTAATTGAGTTCAAATTATATAAAATTTTTAAGGAATAGCGTTTCAAGGAAATGTGTGAAGCATGCGTATTACTAGTACTAGTGAAAAGCTTAATCTTGAATTACTAGAATTAGTGTCATAAAGAATTTAGGTATGATTTGTATAAGGTAGCAATTTTACTTGTAGAAGTAAGAATAT
>NW_006498235.1:425762-465264 GCF_000471905.2 Amborella trichopoda
AGGTACGGTAGACAACACAACGAACCACGACCTACGTTCGGTTTACGTAAGGACGTAGTAGTAGGCGTCTATGTTATAGTAATAGTTAGGTCGAGATACGCTCTCTCTCTCTCTCTCTCTCTCTCTCTCTCTCTCACACACACACACACACACACACACAAAGGTTGCAAGGATCATTAAGGACATCCACTTCACATGACACGAGCTCAATATCTTAATAAAGAATCCATACAGCTACCGGAACCCGAACCTTCAGCTCTGAATATGGAATATTTGGAATCATTTATTTGTAAAGCTCAAAAACTAAGGCAGGGAGTCATTTGATCAGAACACCCGAAGAGAGAGTATTCCTACCACTAATCATTTCTGTGATTTTCCCAATCCCTCTTTCCAAAATAGCAGAAAGATCTATTGTGCAGACCAGGAATGTGGATCTGGGTGGAGGACATTCCATTCCACGCATGAAGGGACTTTCAGACAGATCCGGAATAAGTGAAGTGGCTTTCTAAAAATTCAGAAATCTTTTGAAGCCACCCCCATGCTTACTGCACATCCTCATCAAAACCTCGACCCATCCTTCGCGCCCAAATCCATTTTTCTCAGCATCTAATTCAGACCTACAAACTTACCATTATCCATAACAAAGGACAAGGCCTACCCCAGGGAAGAGGTTTGCCTCTGGAATTCACCCTGGGGATGGACCACGATAACAGGATCACAGGAAGCGATATGGAACATGATCAGGAAGAGTGGTGCACGGTAGTCTGTATGGGCCACTGCAAATGATGGAGACCACATCAGCAGGTCAGGCCTGCACACCACGAACAGGCATCCAGATGGCATAAGTCTATTGGGGAAAGCCTGCATCTCCAAGTGGAGCATGAAATGTCAACCACGCGAATCCAGCCCAAGGAATTCAAACTTCCCTGATTTCCAAATTAAAGAGAGATACATATTTGCCTCCATTTTTAGAATGTCCTGATTAGAACCCCGTCCCCTAAACCCACCCTCACCCCACCAAAACCAGTAGGCAAACGTACCCACCCATCCAAGTATCCAACCATCCATAATGCCATGGGTCAAATCAAAATCTACCAGCCCAGCTCCCACCTCCCCCCTCCCCTTCCTGTCCCTTTCCCCAATAACCAACTACTCTTTGCAATGCAGGCCCGCTCGAGTCTGCCCCTTGAGCAAATCCACATGTACTCAGTTCCCTTCACCCTACCTGGGGCACCCACACAAAGGGGGACGGGGGTGGGGTTGGGGTTTACCTCCTTTCTCCCTCCCCCTAAACCAAAAAAAAACAACCCCTAGCACCTGCCCCTGACCCCGGGGAACTTATCCCCCCATTCCTGGTATTGTTTCCCTCTCTGAGCCCAATAAATGTAACACCCCCTTCCCTCCAGACAACACTCTGCTGGAGATCCCCCCAATCCCCCAAGCCGTCCCTGCCATCCCATCCACTTTCCCCCAGACCTTTGTACATCTACCTTCCCCCAAACCTTAGTACAAGAAGGCCCATTCCCACTCCCCAACCACCGTAAGCCGACTATGCCAGCCCTTTCAACACTGATGTGGAGTCCTCTCTTTCTGTGGACTCCCAAGCAGATTGAATAGGTACTGTTTGGAGCCCAATGTCGAGATGTTTTGTAGGCGATGAGCTTCCTGGACGATGACACCCCACTGACATTAGCAAATTTTGGCAGAACAGTACTGTCCCTAAGGGCAAGGTAAAAGAGATCCATAACCTGTTTGGCGGAGTCAAATAAGAAAAAGGAGACCCCCCATCACCCAAAAGTTTCCTTCTTGGCTATGTCCCCCTAGGATAGCCCACATCCCAGGGGGCTCCAAAGGCACCTGGCCACATCCTCGAACATCCAGAAATGCGCAATGTCCTCAAATTCACTATGTTTCGGCCGAAGCCTTCGGATTTTATGCCTAGACCGAAGCGAATTGAAGCCTTGAGCTACAGCTTCGGTCAGATTCAGGTCTGCTTCAGGCCAATTCGGCCGAAGCAAAAAAAAAATCTATATAAATGGTTTTTTATTTTTTTGAAATTTTTATTTTTAATTTTTTGATTTTTTTTATATATAAATATCTAAGTTATTTATATTAAATTAAAAAAAAAGTTCAAATCTTTCCCCGAATAGGCTGGAGCACCGAATTGCTTCATTTTTCTCACCAAACCCAAAAAGACACCGAATCGAATTTGACAACATTGGAAATAAGAATTATCGTCTGGAACATAAAGAACATATGGGGCTTGAGAGACCTCTTAATAAAAAGGCGCTCCTGATATATTCCCATAAGTATATCCCTGAGGTCCTTGCCATTGTAGAGACCAAGCTCCATTCCCAACCCTTCATATAACCCTCTGAGTCTGGGGCAGACACTCCTGCCAATACTCTCTTGAAGTTTAGGGGGCATCAGGTGGCATCCTAGTCATCTGGGCCATCTCTGCACAACCTACTCGTTTCAGAGTTGGGGTCTTTCCAGGTTTATTTATTTCTTGCCAGAACATCAAACAACTTTCAGTGGAAGTTATCAGCCATGTATGGCCGTAATAGGCCTAACCTGCACGAAAGTTTTTTAAGATGAGCACGATAGGTTGGATCCTTGTCACCTAGGCCATGGGTAATAGGTGGGGACTTCAATGTTACCAGGTGGTCCTTCGAAAAGAATAGCAATGAAAGGATCAGGGCCAGTATATCCACTTTCTCTGACTTCATATTCAGGAACAATCTACTGGATATCCCATTCACGGGGCCAACTTTAACAGGTAAAACCACTTTATCAACCCTAGTCTTTATCCAAAACTGATAGACTCCCCACTCCCCTTGAATGGGAGGAGAAGTTCCTCGGTGTCTATTCCTTTTCCCTTCCAAAACAAAACCTTGGACTATAGACCTATCCTTGTAGATTCTTTGGCCCGTAACGATGTTCGCGAGTTTCTCACCATTTCACACATGAATAAGCAAGAAATTGCAAGACTAGAACTGGTGTTTCAGTCGCTTTTTGTCTTTTTCTGCACTTGTTACTTTTGGTTTATATTATTGTGGGTTAGATGAGGCCAATTAGGAAAGGAGACAAGGTAGTGACAAAGAACAAGTTGTGTTGGATCATGTCCAGTGGAAATGTAGGAGATGCAAATCAGATGATTTTGCCTCAGGTGAATGAATTTTGAAGCTCCTACTAAATAGTTTTTGCAGTGAATGTGAGTGGGTTATGGTTCTTTATTTTCAGGGAATCGTATGAACAACTAAACACCATAAGCATGGTCGTCACAATCCTCAAGTAAGATTACTGTCTGAGTAACTGTAATTTTTTTTTTTGGTTAAAATATTTCCAAAGCAGTAGGAATATGTAAGGAAATAGAAAATGGTAGTGCACTTTCCGAAATATTTCCAAACCTTAGTAAGGAAGAAGGGGGAAACAAGCACACTTGGAGAGCGCAGGACAATGGAGAGTTATATGCTTCGTTCGGGAAGGATGAATCGCTCCCGAAAAAGAATCTATTGATTCTCTCCCAATTGGTTGGATCGTAGGTGTGATGATTTACTTCACGGGTGAGATCTCTGGTTCAAGTCCAGGCTCTTTTGATTTCCAAGAATTCAAAATAGTGACTCAAAGAATGTCCCAAAAAAGTGACCTATAATGGAATTTTTTGATTTTCAGAAGTAAAATACTTTACATGATATTTCTGAAAATTAGCACTAGACAAGGGTTTCCATAATGAAATCTATCAAACTTATTAATTGGCATATTTTCCTCATAACTCCAAAAGTGTGAGCGAGAAGAAATCTTAAGGCTTTTGAAGAAATAAAGCCAAGGAATTTTCAAGTGGGAGAAACCTAAGATTTGGACTAAAAAGGAAGAAAGGTGAAAAGGTTGCTATTTCTTTGTTGTAAGTTAAAGAATGTATGTAGAATACAGGCTAATGATAGGAGTGGCTACATAGAATTCCAGATTATAAATTCAAAAAACATTCTTCTTTTCTTTTATTAATGGTTGGAAATTCTACTCACAATTGCCACAAAACAATACAAAATTAAACCAACCACAATCTAGGATCTCTACAACTCACTGCCAAATAAACTTTATTCGAAACTTGATACAGAATAACAACTTTAGGAAACAAAATATAAGAAAAGAACAACAAATAAATAAATAACTAAGGGAAGACTTACTGGACTGTTGCCTAGGCCTACCTTCTTAGGGCTTAACACCCCCCCCACACCTGATCACCTAACCAATGGGGCAATTAATTCCTCTTAGGGCGTAGCACCCCGCACACCCGACCAATGGAGCAATTAATTCCTCTTAGGGCTTAGCACCCCACACACCCGAAGACCTGACCAATGGAGCAATACCTCCTGGATCCACTGAACTGGAAAGCACCTCTACACCACCCTTTCTAAAGCTTTAGGGCTGAGACCATAGGTCACAATTAGAGATTCACAAAGAACCCTTTTTGAACTAGGGCATTCCACAAGATGGCACCTACCCCATCTAAAACCTAGGGTTGGGTGTGCCCCTTTCCTCTCTAGAGAGGTGCATGCCACCTCAACACTTATGGGGCATGGTGTGCCACCTAGAGAGACAGAGGTCTAAGAGATGTGTAGAGATTTTTTTTTTTTTGTGGGGTTGGGGGTGTGTTGGGGGGGGGGGGAGGTGGGGGAGGCTCTTTATATAGGATTTATCCAGAATATTTAGGTAATTTGTGAGGTGAGAGAAAGAAAAATCTGAGCCATCCATCTCTAAAATCAGCCATTATGATCTGAAATGAATATTTAGGAACCTTATCCCCTAAGATTTGACCCATTATCCACTTCTATCTTATTTAGATTATGACAAGTCAAAATTATCTCTTACTTTAAAAATTCCTTAGCTCACAAAGGTATAAGTAGGAACTTTTAAAACAAATAAACCAGTCAAAAGATAATCTAGATCAGATAAATATCCAATAAAACAATTTTCACTAAGTAACATATTTCAAGATAACTCAATAGAATACTTTTCATCAAATTAAAAAAAGAAAAAAAGAAAAAATAAATGAAGCGTCCCACTTAGTGGGGCATGTAACCCATGCGTGCCACCCCCATGTAGGCCCCACATGCGTAGAGCCTAAGTCCTTAGCCCCCCCTCCCCCCACTTTTAAAAAAATTTCAAGAGCACCCCCTACCTTAGAAATTTTCAGAAATCCTCTTTAGGGAGTTTTTAATAGATTTAAAACAATTCTAAACTTCTAAAAACATATCCAAAATCTCAAAAATACAATTTCAATTGAAAACAATATTTTTGAAGTTCTACCAAAAAACAAATACTGCATAGAAGCAGATGAGTACGATATAGGTCAAAAAATAAACAAGTGACTGTCAGGGCACTCCACCTGTGCCAGGATCCATGATCCAATACTGTTTTCTCAAACCAATCCGACATGACCCATGACCGACAATTAAGTGCAGGGGCTTAGGATTGGCCCGTTAAAGCTGGCCAATAAATAATGGAGCCATAGTCCTAGACTCCTAGTATGTGGATTACAAGTCCCCCCGGCACCCCCAAGGGAAAGTCAAACGCACATAACACTATAGTGCAAGGGGGTCTCTCTCTATGCACATGTACACGTGTCCCTCTATATAAGGCTGTTTTCCAAAATGCCGCGGTCATATATACATGCAATATGAAAGTTTTGTTGAGGATTTTGTCATTATTCTCACAAGCCTTCATCCGCACACAGGAGACCACACAACTCTCTTGGCCTACAAACAATGTCCATGAGTATCTCTCAAACCTCAACAAGGTATGACTATCTATAAACCTTCAACACTAGTGCCACATGCTCAGGAGTATGAGTTTTAGACATGACCGAGGGCCATGGACTGCCCAACCCTAGGTCAGTCAACCACAATACACTCCCATTGAAGTGTATAAGTCACTATGATTTATTATATTCACATGCTCTCACAGCCTTTAAAGGCCCCAACAGCTAAGACACGGTGGCATCCATGTAAGTCTGCTTTAAAGCCTTACTCAGGTATTCTAAGGGACTTTATATCAAGTTTTGTGAGGAATCTACCTTTTTGAGTCGAGAGTGTATGGATGATTTCATATTTAATAGAAAAGAATTCAACATATAAGGGCATGATTTATGGCCCGCTATAAGTTTCGAAATAAAAAACTTGTACATATGTGAAACTAAGATATCCCTATGTACATTATTGTTAGCCCACACTCACAGCAATATATATATATATACACACACAGAGCAAAACACCCAAAAAGTAAACATGTATATAATGGGCAACAACATTCGACATAGAGTTCGATCTTTTGCTTTTTCTTCTTTCTGGGGATAGGGAGCAGGTGGTGCACAACCACTCCAGGTGCATTTTTCATTTCTTTTGACCAATTAATGAAAATACCAGTTATTTTATTTTATTATGATTAGAGGTCCCTTGCCAATATCATTCAATATTGCACAAAGCATAAAGTATACATCTCTAGATGACCCCAGTTCATAATGGTTTCCACAAAAATTCCATTCATCAGTAAAGTAGCCCAGTTTACCTATAAAAGCATTAAATTCTAGGAAGGTCCCATATTCTGTCGAAAAGCACATTGAGTGACATATATCAAAGAATATCCCAATTATTTATAACAGATGCATCTTACGATTTTAACCTACCATATCAAGTGCATTTATGGAAAATGCAGTTTCCTAAATTTTATTGAAAATTTGTTTGCTCATTTAAAGAAACAAAGATAGCAAGAAAGTCACAAACAGGAACTTATTTCATTAGTTGGAAAGACAATTTTCAAGGCAATGGCCAAGACAGCTTACATCTTCAGCAATTTTCAATTGACCATTTGAATCCTGCAAAGGAATGATACAAGCATATTAATATTCAAGCAGTGTTTCAAAAATCACCCAGCCGACTCAGTACTTGTCCAAGATAGCTCAGCTCAGGACCCCGGTAAATCCTGTAACAAAACCTAGGACCTCAAACTGAGTCTCACCTTATTTTGAAACCTTTTTTGAACGTTTTACTGATTCATCCAAGTCAATATTTCGACTTGCCTGAGTTGAACCAGTTGACTCAGGCTCGGGACCTAGCAAGTCCCAGCAAGAGTCCGGGTTCTTAAACCGATTTCAAGCATTTAATAATTTGCACTATGATTTTGATTTTTCGGTTTTGTTTTTTGGCTAAGCAAATATATAACCTCGAACATGTTAATGAACAGCATAATCATCGGTCGAAGATCAATAACTTTTCTTCAGGTACTTTAATCTTCAAGGGTAAGTTGCAAGGATATGTTCTTTTCATCTTTATGATGGCGGTCGCAAAATACAGAATGGAGGTAAGAGTTGGGCAGTTTGCAGTCTTAGCGGATCTCTGGGCATAAGAAACTTTAGTAGCAATTCAATCTTTTGACAAATTCGATGGATTCCTTCAGTTTTGGGTGTGTCTGTATATTTGTCTGTGTGGGAAATTTAAGCAAATCACTCAAGCAAAATTTTCAAAGCCAATGGTTGTATTATTTCAAACAACAGGCAAACTTTTAATATAAATTGAAAAGGAAAATAATTTTCTATTGAAAAGAAAAAAGAAAAACTAAGTATTAAGGATGAGAGACCTTCACAGCAAAAAATAGAAGTGGATCGGATGGAGTATAAATCATATACTGTGTCCCATCCTGCAAGATAATTGATACAACGTAAATTAAGTGCCAACGATGATGCTTATCGTAATAAAGTATGTAGTTGAATATAGTTTCAACAGATAAGAAAAAACTATCGTATTTCTCTTTTGAAAAGCTAAAAGATATCAATCTAGAAATTATGACCACACATGAGTATGCTACACAAGGATAAGGCATAAAAACCAATAAACAATATCAACATAGAAAAATTTCAAGCTGATGTGCACTCACATATGGCTACAAAAAATAAGTGATAATCTTTAAGGATGGTATAGTGCCCACATGATGTGGATGCCTCGGCAGTTCCGATTGCACAAGTTCCCTTCGACGGTTCAAAATACTTTTTTATTCAAAATACTTTTTTATTATTTTTTATGGGTGCACTCTATAAAAGTGAATCTACGCCCCAATTTTCAAGTAAAACCAATTGGTAACTAAAAAAAAATAAGATGAATTTTTGGCCCTTGGATATGGCCTGGTTCAATCTGAACAGTTGGAAGAGTGCCCATCATCCACATTATGTGGATGGGAGACTTTCCCTTAATTTTAAGCTTGCTGAACATGAAATGCTCTGCTTAAAATTACATTTAGAAGCATGTCAAACAGGTCATCAGTGGATTAAAAAAGAAAAAAAGTGAAGAATTGTCAATAAGCAACTGGGTCCAGCACATAAATGGGTGCTTGACCTTCATGATCGCTGCCTTTAGATTCATACTTGTTTTCTATATGACATATCATCATATTACCCTGTTTCCAATTATCCCGTACCTATTATGGCAGATTACACTAAGACACTTACGCACCAATTTCTGCCCTATTCTGTTGGTTATTGAATATTACTATTCTGATGCTTGATCGATAACACATGATTCATATATAGAGAGTCATATCGTAACTCTAATTCTAGTCATATGATAGCATTTAGGTAACTGTCAATGAAGAGTGAATTAAAAAATTTATCAATTAAAAGAATATTCCTCTGTATTTATGTTTTTCCAGAAAACATAAAGACAATTTGAGGGGGCATCTACCACTAAGGATACTAGATAAATGCTATCCGGAGGTGATTCCATGTAGGTTGAGAAGAATTTTCCCTGAATTCAAGATTTGCAGATAATTATTGCAATGTGGAGTTTATTCATGTGAGAGAAGCCAATGAGGTTGCAGAGAGCTTGCTAACATGAGTGTAACCTAGCATTCTATAGAAATTGCTATCTTAGGTACACCTTTATTTATCTCCATAGTCCTATTTTTGTATTCATGCAGACTTATTCAGGAAAGGATTTTCTTTCCTTTTCTTTGTTTTTTCTTTTTTTGGGAAGAGAAACGAGAAGTCCTTGTCTGTCCTAGCTTCAAAACAAGTCAAGATATAGATATTAGGGCACATATAACTAAGCTCCCTCGGGAGGATAGTTTATCTCTACTCCCTCGGCCAAAAGACCTACTTGGGAGGATCTTTTCAATCTAAAATTTTGAGAGCCACTTAAGAATCAATAGATGATTATTCTCAAATCAAAAAAAATTGAAACTTAAGCTTCTTAACACTTAGATCTCACCATCTAAAAATTGGATAGTCTCTATTCAAGCGCAAAGATGGCACAATTAGAATTTTTTGTTTTTGAGGTTAATCAATGAGTTGAAGTGGTTACATCCCCAAAATTTGAAGTCTTCAAATTAATTCTAGGTGAAGTTTTACCCGAGGCAGTAAATGAATTTTCAAACTTAAACAAGTATGGTTTTATGGATGTATATACACAACACTTCAAAAGAAATTTCTTTACTCAATAAACTTGAACAAAGTCATTTTTCAGCAACCATGAATGAAGCAATATTCCAACATTTCAATGACACCAAGTCAAAATTAAGCACATGCACACATGTATGCACTACTCATGATAGCAGGGTTAAAAAGATGCATCAGATTACGAATTTATCTTGTTTCCAAATCCAGAGAATACATTCTAAATGCAACATGAAATGATGTATTTGAGACTCAATGCCCTCAAAAAAAAAATTAATCTATTCTACTTACATGCCCTTGAAGTACCCATGGATGAAGTGGACGCAACTTGATGGTATTAAAGAGTAGAAAAATGATTGCCATCAGTGAATGACATGCACAATTTTTTTTTGAATAAAGACATGCACAGAAGTTGACTACAATAAGAAGGCACATGCTCCCTACCTGATGGAAGCAGGTTATTTCTATACCCTCAGAAGGCAAACCATCAATGTCCTGACAATCATCTGCAAATCCAAGCACATGATTGATGAAACAATGCACATAAAACAATTCAAGGACAATTTCAACAAATACACAAATGCAGAATAAAAACAAATCATGTCAACTTGATATCATCAAACTGCTGACTAGAAGATTACAGAACTTGTTTTAATAGGCTGAAAAAGATTTAAGAATAATATCTTCTGAAGCCAATACAAATCCAAATTACAGCATTTTAAGACATCATTCCAAAAACTAACAAGAAAATTCAATCACAAAAACTGCTGATCAAATTTGGGGGAATTTTGTGTGAAGTTACCCCCAAGAGATTCGCAGTATAACATCTCCCCTTTTTCCCATGCATGAATTCTAAAAATCCCACAAGGCAAGTCACAAGGGGTCAGAACTCAGAAGTTGTTGGAGGGGCAATTTCCAAGTCTGCCCCTCCACTGAAAAAGCAGCTCAAAAGAACCACCAATTAGCAAAATATTAACATTTGCAATACCGACATTTTACAAAAACTCATTACCATTTGGTGTTGGAATTCGAAATTGCAATAAGTCTATGGGAATTTTTAACTACCTAATTAAGTATCATTGTTTACAACGAGATATCAATGTTTTGGAACACCCGTATCTTGTAGTAATTGGTTTTTTGGAAAATAAGTATCATAAACAAAGTTGGCGCTTTTAAAACCACTCACATATTGAAGGAGAACAAAATTTGGAAATTGCACCGCTGATAACTTTTGAGTGCCAGTGACATGCGCCTTGAAGGCCTTTCCATGACTTATTCAAAAGAAAATGATAAGTTATTATATTATGCAACTCTCAGGGGTAGATTACTGAAATTCCCAATAAATTTGCAATACTCGCTCTGGAAATTTACCAACTTTGACTTTCCAAAACATAGACATAATGCCATTCACTTCTATTTTTTGTACATCTTCCTTATCAATAAACAAGTTAACACGTTCAGAAAAAAAAAAACATAATGTCGTTCACAAGGTTTCAGGAAAATATTGTTCTGACTATTTCTTTGTCAAGGGCATTATGTTTTTAAAGCCGCATACAAACACAGGAAAAAGTCGTGATATGTGATATTATATTACAACTAAAGCAGAAAACTGAACAGATCATACTGGCTTAGTGAAAGGGATAGTTAAACCCCTTTGAACTTTGAAGATAGTGCCAACTCCTAGGAAAACCATATAATATAGGCATACCAACCCTAAATTACCTTAGAATGCTACATCCCAAAAACCACCCTATATCACTTAAGAAACCTGAAAACCACACTTTTGGCATCCCAAATCTACGACACTCTCAGTAACTCAACCAAATTAAGTCGACCAATAGTCCATCTTGTAGCAAATTTTGTAACCTTTCTAATGGTTCAAGAATCAAGTCAATCAGATATCTCCAGAAAGTTATGGTCCAGTTCCTGAACAATTTCTGAAATAATCAGATGCACCACTTGCGACACTGTTTGTACTATGGCCAGGTACTAAATGTGCTATTCAGGGTTCAAGTTGCATTGGACCTGTCAAATGGGGGCCATTTCGTGGGGGAACCTTCCAGAAGCTTTGGCAAGCATGCCCATGTTTTGGACATACTTTGGAAATTAAATATTGGGCAACCATTAGAAACCTTAGTGTCCTAGCATAAACCTAAAACTTGGTGTTTCATGCATTTTTCAAAATAATTTTGTCTCTCTGCAAATGAGGAACTTAAATTCAGTCAGACATTGGTGAGACAGAATAATCAAAGGGGTATAAGTATTTTTAAGCATGGGAGGTCTTCCTTAAGCCACATTGGGGCTCACAAGAGGGAGAGACATGAGGTTTTCAGGTGCTTTTAATTTGTGTACCTTCGTGTGCATGTGCATGGCTGGCCAGGTGTGGGTTTGGGTGTGGGTGTCGTTGTTGGGTGTTGGGTGTTGAGAGCAGAAGGCTTTCTTTTTGCTACCCATGGCTACACATGCTTGGGGCATGTGTGCGTGTGGCAAGGACTGCAGTGGCATGCACTACTGACAGAGCTATGCACCGCCATGCTTGGTTAGTAGCAATGTGACAAAATGTGTGCACAACCATAGTCTGTGGCAACGGTGAGTATGGGCCACTGCAGTAGAGACTGTTCTCTGCAGTGGTTTGCACAACACAATATGTATGGACCATAGCGGAAAGTGAACTATACGCCACAGTAGATCTTGCAGTCTCACTCTTGTAAGAGTACGACAAATGTAAGTGGTACCACCTTGCCATGCCCTTAGGATACCAAACACACTTTCTCTCTTACTCCTTGATGTTGTCTGTAGCCATTTGAAATCTGCCAATATGTTGACCTTTCCCACATCTAACTACATGGCTACAAATGCTTGGGGGCATGTGTGTGTGTGGCAAGGACTGCAGTGGCATGTACTATTGACAGAGCTGTGCACCGCCATGCTAGGTGAGTACCACCGTGACATAATGTGTGGACTACCATAGTCTGTGTAATGGTGAGTAGGGGCCACTGCTGTAGGGACTGTTCTCCGCAGCGGTGGTTTTCACACCACAATAGGGTGTATGGACAACGGCGGTAAGTGAACTATAGGCCAGAGTAGATCTTGCAGTCTCACACTTGTGAGAGTGTGACACATGTAAGTGGTGCCACCTTGCCATGCCTTAGGGTGCCCAACACACTCTCTCTTACTCCTTTATGTTGTTTGTAGCCATTTGAAATCTGCCAATGCATGTTGGTCTTCACCACACATCTAACTACTCTAACCCCGAGTTTTTTAAGGGGCTTATAGAAGAACAAACACTAGAGAAAGAAAAATAACTCCTAGGAACTTTATCCTGAAACTTCTCAATACTTCTTTCTCCACTTCCTCCATCGTTTACTCTGCAAAACAGCTGCTTCTGTTTCTTTCTCTCTCTAGAACTTGTGTTGCTCCCACAGCCTACTGTGTGGTGTTGTTTTAATCTCGAAACAGTGAACTTTTAATAAGTTTTCCTCGAGAGAAGTGGCAAATCAGTAAGATCTTGTGGCTCTGGGTTTCTCGAGTGGAAACTAGAGATATCAATAGTGCTTCATTAGGAAGTTGTGTCCTGACTCCTGAGGGTTATTTCAATGGACCCTCTATTGCATGCTAGGAAATCAAGGAGGGTGTCAATTACCTTGAAGGCAGTAATGACTCCACTGTGTGTCCTCGGATCCAAAAAAGAAGCACTAATTCAATTTTTTTTTTACTTTTGAGTTCTATCATGTATAAAATCACGTTTTGTAGGGACCCTAAACCAATATGAATACTACTCTGGATGAGACTAAGGACCCAGTCTCAATTTTCCCAAAAACCAGCCTCCATAGGATTAAGAAGACCCTAATCCTAGCATCCCAGATTGTGGGCACAACAAGCCCATGTGGACCTATAGATCCCATGCAAAAACATTCCTTTTCTTCAACAAGTACCATCAACGCTTCAAAACAACCACATTTCAAGCTTGATCTCCAAAACTATAACATAGATCAGAGACCAAAATCCTTCCATTTGATCTGATAAGTGCCCCAAGGCTCCTGGGTGTTCAACACATACAGGCCCCACTAGGTATTTTTTCTCTCTTTCTCCATTAGTTTGCATTTCTTTAATTGGAATATACTAAATGCTAAATGCTTAGAATATACTAAATGCTTAGATCTGATATTTTCTTTTCTTTCTTTGATGTCTCTAGAAAATTTCTTTCATTTTCTTCCAAACAATAGGATCATCAGTGCCCAGCTATTAACTCGAAGTGGATGGATCACAAAGTTTGATTTTCTGAGTTAATTTCGACTGGAACCTCCTTTGGGGCTGATCCATCTTTCAGATCATTATTTTCAAGTTCATAGTGATTCAAGGAGAAAAACCATAGTTAAGGGAACCTTGTGGGTAGCGTGACGATCCCGCTCCGGAACCTCAATCCCCATGGATCTAGTAGGGACCCCAGGTTTTTAATTTTGGGATCTCGTTCCCAAAAAAAGGGGGATCACGTGCCATCCATCAGTGAAATCCAATTCCATTTCGAAATAGATCCCCACTCCCATCAACCATGGTCCAAGGTTTTGGTACATTGAAATCTTGGGTTCCATGTTTCTGGGATCTAGTTTGATTAACAGATAATACCAGGTTAAAGATTGCCATTGTCCAAAGCTCCCATTATTTAAGAATCATAAGTTCCATGAAGTAAAATCCATTCCCTTTTTTGCATAGCACGAAGTTCCATTATTTTAGATTCTTAATTTGAACTAGGGATGGTCTATATTGACCCATTGTTTTATTAAGTCCAGTGATTTAAAAAGTGGACCGCCTAGCCGCCTGGGCGCATCGCCCAAGCCTAGGAGGCCAATCTGGGCAATCCATCCCAGGGTGGCCGCCTAGCGCCCAGCCCTGGGCGGCTGCCCAGGGCCTGCACTCCACCCAAGGGTGGAAATCCATTTCGATGAGAGCAAATTTGGCCATTTTTCGTTGTTTTTAAGGCCCAAAATTTAGGGTTTTAGGTTCATTTGAAACCTAAACCTTGTAAAGAGATAAAACCACAAAAAATTAGATTGTGGTGAATTTTTCAAGATCCAAGGGTCACTCAAAGTTAACCAAAAATGATCAAAACATCACCCATTGATACTATATTTACTTTTTGATGGTTTGCAAAGTTATTAGAGGGTCTTTTAGAAGATTTTGAGCATTTAGGAACATTTTTGAAGTGGAAGTTTGAAGATTGAGCAATCAAACTCAGTTACTCAAAGTAAGTGATTTTTTTTATTACTCTAGCCTTTAGTAATTTGCATTATTTTTTAGATGTCTTCTTCGGGATCTAATAGGAGTGGTGATCCCGGTTGGAAATACGGTTATAACCCAGATCCTAATGATAAAAATTGCATAAGATGCAATTTTTGTGAAAAGGATACAAAAAGGGGCATAAACTGGTTCAAGAAACATCTACCAGTTCAAGAAACATCTTGTCGGTATCAGGGGAGATGTTGCCCCATGTAAAAAGATTCCTAATGTTGTTAGAGAGGAAATAAAAAATTTTATGAACTTAGTGAAAATGAAAAAAAATGAGATATTTGCCTCTATAGCAGAGATTAGGTTTAGGGTTCGAGTCAATTTTGATGATGATGATAGTGATGAGGAAAGGATTGGGGAGGGATATCAAGAGGTTGAGCAATCCATTATTAGGGGAAAGGGGAAGGGAGTTGTAATTGCTTCTGCTGTTGAGAGTAAGAAGCCTTGGGTTAGAGGTCGTATGGATAGTTTCTTACCTCAGCCTGACCCTGAGATTGTAGGAGAGAAAACAACAAAGCAAACCACCAATGAAAATAGAATAAAAAAGAAAGAGAGAGATAGAGCTGCGTATTATTTGGCTACATGGTTTTATGAGGCGGGCATTCCTTTCAATACCGCTCACTTGAGCAGCTTTTATGCTGCAGTAGAGGCAATTGGCCAATTGGCCCTGGGATGAAACCCCCAACCCCATATTAGCTTTCAGAGCCTTTTTTAAAAAAGGCAGTAAATGCCACGAAGGAAGCTGTAGGACTTACGAAAGATGCATGAACTCAATATGGGGTTTCTCTTATGACTGATGCTTGGAGTGATAGGAAGAGAAGAAGTCAAATGAATTTGCTTGTGAATTGTCCAATAGGGACTGTTTTTTCGAGGTCTATTGATGCCTCTGATCATATTCATGATGCCCATTACATATTTCAAATGATAGAGAAAGGAATCAAGGAGGTTGGAAGCATCTTGTTGTTCAAGTTGTCACAGACAATGCTGCTCATAATGTTGCTGCATCTAATTTGTTGCGCATAGCTTATCCTAGAATCTTTTGGACAACATGTACAGCACATTGTATAGACCTCATGCTTGAGGCTCTTAGCGGTTTAACCGAGATATGAGGTACAGTGAAGAAGGCCAAGTATGTTACAAATTTCATTTATAGCCACCATATCACCCTCAGCATGATGCGTACCTTTACAAAGAAGAAAGAGATTGTGAGACCTGGGGTCACGAGATTTGCGACCTAGTACTTATGACTAGATAGCATACATTCGAGGAGAGTGCAGTTGAGGCAAATGTTTACCTCAGATGAGTGGAGAGCATGCAAGTGGTCTAAGGCTCAGGTTGGGAAGAAGGTGAGAGATATTATACTTTCTAAGGGCTTTTGGCGAGGGGTGAAGGACACTCTTAAGGTATTTTTCCCTCTTATCAAAGTCCTTCACATGGTTGATAGTGACAAGCCTTCTATGGGCTATCCATATGATGCTATGGAGAAATGCAAAAGTGAGATAGCCTAAAATTTCAATGATGAAGAAACCCGCTACAAGCCTGTTTGGGAGATTATTGTTGATAAGTGGGATAAGTAGATACATCAGCCATTGCATGCAGCTGGTTCTTTTTTTAACCCAGCTTTGTTTTATATTGACGAGGATATACAAACAAATGACACAATTATGGATGGATTTAATAACTGTGTAGAGGTGCTAGTCCCTGATCTTGAAATGCAAGACATTATATGCGCTGATGAGCTGATAAATTACAAGTGTTCATTAAAGTCTTTTAGGAGTTCAATAGCGATGAGGCAAAGGACCAAAATTAATCCAGGTATTAAATATTATTATATTAATAATATTCTTAAATTCATCTTCATCAAGTACAACTGTTCAAGTAATCAAGTATTATTTATTTATGATTTTTTTTATTTCTTTGCAGCCCATTGGTGGAGCCAACATGGGCGTAGCTCTCCAAATTTACAAAAGTTGGCCATTCGGATCTTAAACCTAGTCACTTCTTCATCCGGTTGTGAGCGCAATTGGAGTCCTTTTGAAGGAGCAAGGCCATTAGGGTAATTTGTATAATTTTATAAATAATAGATGAACCATAGATATTAGATTTTAATTAGTTCACTTTCATTTTATTTTGTTAGGCTCATACAAAGAAAAGGAACAGGCATGAATCAAAAAAGCTCAATGACTTTGTCTATGTCAAGTATCGATTCTTGAAGGATAGATTTGCTAAGACAGATAATAGATACCCCATCAGATCAAAAAATATGGACAATGCTATGGAGTGGTTAGTTGATGATGATGAGGTCGAGGGACATGAAGGATTGACATGGGAAATGGTCATGGATGCTTCAAGGACATCAGCTGACCCTCCTAGGGCCACTAGAGCTACTGCACAAAGAACAAGGATGGAAGAAGAGGAAGAAGAGGCAGATTCACAAGAGACGGAGGAAGACGAGTCGCAATATATCGAGGAGGGTGACAACTCCGTCGACTCCGATGAATATGATGCCAATGCAGCTGACCCAAGATTTTCTGATGATGAATGCATGATGATTGTTGAATAATTATTAAACTTTATTACTTTGAACCCAGACCATACACTATGTTTGGCACCCAGACTCTCCTTACTCTCTGCCTTCCTACACCTCCATTCAGACTTACCAATTCCTGACCTACGTTCCTACCATCTCCTTCTTACCGACTCTGCCTGCCCCTCCCTCGGTTTACCCTGCTTATCCTCTTGTTCAAGATCTGGAGAACACCCCAGTAGTAAACTCTCCTCCCTCCACCATACTGAGTTGTACCTTCCTTCGCCCCCCGTCTCTGAACCACTGCTTGCCTTTTCTCCTCCAATTAGTACTAGCCCTAGCTCTCCTCCTCTCCCAACCCTACCCTCCGACCTTTACCCAACGGAACAGAGCCTTGCCTCTTCTGATGAGACTCTCGGTGAATCTCGAACCTCGGGTGCAGAGGACGCACAAGAGAACCCAGAGGTCGGGTCTTTTTCAGATGAAGACAGAATGAGAACAATGTATAGGATCATGGGCTTTGAGCACAATGGACCTGAAGAACCTGCTCACATATTCATCACAGCTGGCGTTGACAGCAGACTGCAGGTAAGAACCAAAGGTCAAAGAAAGATTTGCAACTTTTTCTCTTCCTTCCCCTTCCCAGGAAAAGTTGTAGATTTCAGCCCTTCCCCTTCAATCCTTGGTCACCCGAGGAGGTCCCCCACACTTTCCTCTTCCTCAACGTTTATTGGTCCAAATGAAGTTGCTCATTTGGAATATTAGAAGTCTTGGTCAGGACTCTAAGAAAGATGTTGTCAAAGCCTTTACCCTTAAACACTCACCAACTATCCTAGCCCTTCTTGAAACCAAACAACCTGAGCCTGACCTTAAGCTTGTTCATCGGGTCTGGGGGAGGAGACCTTGCCAGTGGGTCTCTCGGCCGTCTGATGGTGCCTCTGGAGGTATTTGGGTGATCTGGGACCCATCTAACATTTCCCTCCTATCTCATTTAGTAGGGGAATTCTCAATTAACCTCCTCTCTAATATTTCAGAGGGAACCCCTTGAAAATTTTTGGCTATTTATGGCCCCAATTCTAACAGCTTCAGACAAATACTGTGGACTGAGTTGGATCACATATCCTCCCTTCCACATCCCATTTGGTGTGTGGGGGGAGATTTTAATGTCATCTGCTGGTCCCACCAGAGGAACTCCTCATCTTCTATCACCCAAGAAATGAGGGATTTCTCAGACTTTATTAACCGAAATCAAATAATTGTTATCCCTCTCCAAGGCTACAATTACACTTGGTCACTCTCTCAAAACTTGATAGATTCGTGATCTCTGCTAACTGGGAGGAATTTTTCCCTACCTCGCAATCTTTGGCCCTTCCTAAACCTACTTCGGACCACTGTCCCATCATCCTCGACACGAAGCTATTAATAGGCGCCCTCAACCCTTCCGTTTCAAACTTCACTGGCTTCTTGAGAAGGACCTCCCAGCCCTTGTTAAATCTTGGTGGAATTCCTTTGACTCTCTGGTCTCGGGGAGAGCGGGATTTGTCCTTCAAAGGAAAATTCAGCTTCTCAAAGGTGCTCTCAAATCTTGGAGCAGTACCATCCCTGACAATTTTATGCAAATTAAGTCCTCCTTACTGGAGAGCATCAAGAACCTCGACGATATTGAAGAGACCAGACCCTTAGACGTCTCTGAACTTGATCTTAAGTCTAAGACTAAGATGGAGTACCTCGCAACCCTGAAAAAAGAAGAAATCTTCTGGTTTCAGAGGTCCAGGGTTACTTGGTTGAAAGCAGGGGATCATAACACTGGTTTTTTTCACCGGATAGAAAACTGTCGGCGTAGAGACAATGCTATCTCGATGATTAAAGTCAGCAATTCTTACCTTACCCATGCGGGTGATATTGAACAAGTCATCCTTCACTTCTTTCAAAACCTATACTCTGCTCCCTATGAACCCAAACCCAATTTTTCGACCCTAGACTTCCTTTCTCTCAATGATGACCAAGCAGCCTAGCTAGAGCGACCTTTTTCTGATCCTGAGATTCTTAACGCGGTCAAAGCCCTAACAAGTGACAAGGCCCCTGGGCCTGATGGTTTCCCGATTGCTCCCTTCAAGGAGTATTGCGACGTAGTCAGTCAGAACTTTATCAATTTCTTCAAGGAATTCTTCCATAGGGGCATCATAAATAAATCTATGAATGCCACTTTCCTTGCGTTGGTGCCCAAAAAAGGAGGAGTTGAGGAAATTAAAGACTTTCGGCCTATCAGTCTCCTCAACTCCTCTTAGAAGATCCTGGCAAAGGTTTTAGCGTCCAGACTGCAACTTGTTTTGCCTTCTATTATCTCTCACTCCCAATCCGCCTTTATTAAAGGTAGACAAATTTTGGATGGGGCTCTGGTGACCCATGAATGTGTTCATTCAAAACAACCAGGCCTCATCTTTAAAATTGATTGGGAGAAGGCATACGACCATGTGGACTGGTCAGTTTTGGACGTGACTATGGTTAGAATGGTTTTGGGGAAAGATGGAGGAACTGGATAAGGGGATGTTACTCAAACCCTCACTTTTCCATCCTCATTAATGGAGCCCCTGTTGGCTACTTCCCCTCTTCTAGGGGTCTCAGGCAAGGAGATCCCCTCTCCCCTTTCCTCTTCGATATAGCGGCTGAAGTTTTTAGCCGGTCTTTTGCTCAGGTCTACCAAGCTGGCCTTCTCACAAGTTTTAAATCTAGCAAACAGGGGCCCACTATCACTCACTTACAGTACGCAGACGACACTTTAGTCTTCTGGATGCGACAACTAATGAAGTAAAAAACCTTAAGCTTTTCCTTACCTGTTTCCAAAATGCTACTGGTTTCAAGATTAACATGGATAAATCCTGCATGATGGGGGTAGCTTTACCACTTGGCCAGATTGGGGATCTCATTTCAGATTGGGTTTGTAAAGTCCAAAACTTGCCTACTACGTACCTGGGCCTTCCCTTGGGTTTCGATAAACTTAGAAAGCAGCTCTGGTCCCCTGTGCTGAATAAGGTCGATCGTAGATTGGCCGGGTATAAGGGTAGATACCTTTCCTTTGCAGAAAGAACCACCTTGATAAAAGCCACCTTAGCGAATTCCCCAATCTATCTCATGTCCCTTTACCATATGCCTGCTCAGATGGCTAACCGCCTGAACCAGCTCATGAGGAATTTCTTCTGGTCTAGGTAGGATGACAAGAAGAGATACCACTTGGTGGCCTGGAATAAGGTTTGCCAACCAAAAGAGCAGGGTGGTCTTGGGATAAAGGTATTGTGCAAGCATAATGCAACGTTACTAGGGAAATGGTGGTGGCGCTTAGCCACTCAGCCGAATGACCTTTGGGCGCAGGTTTTAAAACACAAATACAAGACCCCACATGAGAATTTGCTCCCTGATAGAGCTCAAGCCCATAATACCTCACGGGCATGGAAGTCACTCTTGACTGTCCTGTCTTCTTTTAAGAAACATATTAGGTTCCACCCGAGAGAAGGGACGAGAGTTAAATTTTGGCTTGATCCATGGTTAGGGACTTCTCCCCGCCGTGAGGCCTTCCCTACTCTCTTCGCTCTGGCTCGAAACTAAGAGTCCTCTATAGCACAAGAGCTTTGCAGCTTGGGGAGCCACAGAGTATGGAATCCTTCCATTAGAAGGAGCCTAAACGAGGTTGAGATGGCTGATTTCCAAACTTCTGAACTCTTTGCAACCCTCTCTTTTTCTCTTCACAAGGAAATGATGATATCATTTGGACCTTAACCCCCTCGGGTAATTTCTCAGTGGCTTCATTCTACCTCACCTCCTTTCCCCCCCCCCCCCCCATCCGAAAACTTTTCTAGAATTTGGTCCACTATTGCACCACCAAAGTTCAGGCCTTCAATTGGCTCAGTTTCTCTAGAAAAGCCCTCATAGTTGGCCAACTTCAAAGCATAGGAGTGCCCATTTCGAATAGGTGTGTCTTGTGTGAATGCAAGGAGAAAACAAATCCCCATTTGTTCTTGCTTTGTGCATTCTCTTCCGGCCTATGGGGCAAGGTTTTACAACTATTTGGCATACAATGATTTACCCCACCCTCGGTAACAGCCCTCCTGTCCTCCAACCTTGAATCAGGCTGGCCTAAGGCTCGTAGAATACTGTGGAAAGCAACCTTAGCTGCTACCATTTGGCTGCTTTGGCTGGAAAGAAAGTCCAGAATTTTTCAAGGGACAAAGCTTTCAATTTTGACCATCTTTCAAAAAGTTACCACCCTGGTGACCTTTTGGGCATCCAACTTGAAGTTCTTTGCTGGTATTCCTGGTTCCTTCTTCCTTTCCCATGGGGGAAATATCCTTCTTCACCAACCACCACGAGCAGCTAGGCCAAGTCTTTGGTTACCACCGAGCCAAGGTAGCATCAAACTTAATTTTGATGGGTGCTCCTTGGGGAACCCGGGCCCAGCAGGGGCCGGGAGTGTTTTCCAAGACTTTTAAGGCAATATCCTCCTCACCTTCTCCGAATACCTCAGCTTCAGAGACTCTAACTTTGTGGAAGCCTCAGCCCTCCTCATTGCCCTCAAAAAATTCAACTCATTCTGGGGATCAAGCTTGATTGTGGAGGGTGATTCCAAGAAGGTCATCTCTTGGGCCAGTAGGATCTGTGATCCCCCTTGGTGCTTGTTACAAGTGTTTGAAGAAGTTCAACAAATTTGCAGGGCTATGGACGCCTCATGGCAGCATACCTGGCAGATGTCCAACAACTTCGCGGACCGGCTGGCAAAGGAGGGTGCTAGAAGACAGGGCGAGGCAGCTCACACTGGCTCCACTTTCTTTTTTGCTTTGGACCAGTGAACCCCTTGTAATTTTGTGGGCCTTTTTGTCCTCATACTCAATGTACGACAGAAGGGGGGAATTTTTATAAGCCCTTCCCTGTCTCTTCTTTTTGTATATCTTTTATTGGGGGGAAAAGTCTTTTACTGTACAGGGGTGTTTCTCCTTTTTAACCAAGAGTCCCGTCTAGTGGGTTCACCCTGAGCTACAAAACTTTGTACTTCCCTTTTTCTACAATACAAACGTTAACATTATCAAAAAAAAACTTTGATTGAAGTATTGTGTATTTAACATTTGAACTATTGAAGATTCTTTTTGAGTCTTCAAGTATTACTTTCATAGTTTTATAATTTGGTTGGTTGGCATATTTTAAGTTTTAATTGGATATGGATAATGGAGTATGAACCGACTTATGGATTATGGTTATACTTATGGAATGTGTGCTAAATGCTAATATGTAGTATAATTTGAATATAATAGATAGTCTGATACTCAAATAACTGCAGAATCCTTATTTGGACTCAACTGGGCCGCCCAGAACCCACCTAGCGCTTTTTGAAACACTGATTAAGTCCTATTGTGTAAGCCATTCCCCTAAGTTGTGAGAATATATATTTCATTTAAAATCTTATATTTATGATATCCTATTGTTTTGGATTCTTAAATCACAATGATGAATCCTCTTAGTCATGAGATGAGAATATATGCTTTCATTTCAAGCTTTAAAAAGCTTCTTTTACATCTGAGAGAGATAGAGAGAGAGAATAGTTCATTTTGTCCTCTTGCCCATTCGAAGAGCCAATCTTTGAGAAACAATGAAAGCAGAGGAGACTGCATTCGAAGAAAATGACCCTTGAGTGGTGGGATTCTGAGATGTTGGGCACTCTGAGAGAAAGGTGCATGCCAAACTTTGTCATGGCCTGAAGATGTAGTGGGAGGGACAGGCCTTGGTAATGGAGCACTCTGACGAGCCCCATCATCAGCATCAAGGTGGTCGCCTCATGCTTCTAATGCCCTAACATCATCCTCAAGGTGGTCATCGTCACGATGAAAATCCCATCCTTCGTATTTCTCTACGTAATTTGATTGCAGTTTACTTAACAACCTATCATTGTAGTGAACATAAACCAATGACACGGAGCGTTGAGAATTTAACTTGTTCCACTTAACAGTGTGAATATAACTACACGCACTCCAGTACATGACGAGCTGACACTTTGAGACAACACCTTAACAGCTAGTGAATATAATTCAGGAACCCCACCACCATATAGATCCTACGAAACAACTGACATTGTTCCTCTGTCGGAAATGGATGCCAGAAGTAAGAAGACTCCTTATTACTTACGAAATCACTAATGTGATGTCGTATTTTATTCCTCTCATTCTCGTTTTGGTACAACCTCTCAAGAGCAGCAAGATAAGACGCTAATAATTCTTGATCAAGGTGCAACTTTAGCCTCTTCTCCCCACCAGGAGTTGGCATAGTTAACCATTCCCAAGAGTAATATTTAGGACTTAAAACACATGCCAAACATAGTTAAGAATCTCAATATTAGAACAAGAGAAACCCCGTTATATGACATACTTAAACCTCGATTCCTTAACCAAGGGAACTCGTACTAGCTCTACTTGAAAACCTCATTTTTATGTATAGTGGAGCTTAGATTCCTGCTAGTCAAAATATCGAACCCATTAATATGGGATCTCGCTCCCATAAACCTAAGGATCTCATTCCCTGTCTTATTCATTGTACGAACGCAGATCCTAACCCTAGGGAGCTTCTGCTATAGGGCGGTTCGACGAATCCCGAACCGATCCTGCTCTTGATCCGGCTCCCATCTCCAACAACTATGTGAGAAACCATGTGGTTCTCTAGCCCAGATTGCATGTAAACAATTTGGCACCCACCATGGGCACCAAATCCTAGGAGGCCAGAGTTTGGGATAATCAAAAGTAGGTCCCTAATCTGCAAAACATGTCCAAAATGCATGGACATGCTTCCCAAATTTCTAGAAGCTTTTCCCCATGAAATGGGTCCCATTTGACAGGTCTGACACAACTGGTTCAGCAGATGATACATACAGTACCAGTCATGGGACAAGCAGTGTCGTGGGCAGGCTCCTGCATTATTTTCAGTTCTCAGAATTCCTTCACTGCTTTGGCCATAACTTCCCAACAGCAGCTCAATTGATATGATTCTTGAACTGTTGGAAGTTCCTAGAAGATGGAATATGGATTGACCAAATTTAGTTGACTTCTGAGAAGGCTGTGTTTGGAAATCCAAAGGTGTAAATTTCATGTTTCTAAGGGTTATAGGGGGTACATATGTTCATGAGGTTCTAACGTAATTTACGATTAGCATGCCTTTAGTTGGGGGGGTTCCTAGGTTTTGGGAATTGGGTTCTAAGCTAGTCAAAATTAGGTGTCTTCACATAGTTAGCAAGACTAAGATCTAAAATTCCACTTCAGTAGGCAAGGCAAGCTGTGACAACAGCCAATCAAATGGATGAGATCAAAATTTAGGACAGGATTGCGTGATCATTCATTTAGACTAGTCTTCTCCATCTAGAGAAGAATCGTGCCAGAATAATTTAATGAAGGCATACGGACATTAAGGACATTGCAACAATGTTGTTGAAAATTGTATATTCTGGAGCATCCCGAAGAGAAAATCCATCTCGCTTTCTCTCTTGCAATCAATAAAATATCAAGGTAGAAATATTCTTGTTCTAAAACTCAATAAAATCAGGTCCAAGTTTAACAAGAGAACCCATCTCTATTTTTTTTCTCTCCAGAAAATTACAACTGGGAGATTAGCAATCTACTGGGGTTCCCAGAAAAGGTTGAATTCCAAGCTGACCTAACCAAAAGAATATTTGGACAAGGTCATAGACATATTCAAGTTGAGATAAGTTAGTAAGGAATCCAAATCAATTGACCATAGATACCATTCCTGATATTGTACAACTAAAATGCACCCACTGCATACAAAACTGACAAATTTTTTAGGAAATATATTAGTGTATGCTGCTAATAGAACATTTTCAAAATATTCAGTATCATGTTTACAAGTGCAATTATCATGTCCCCTTATCTAATGCTTGGAGATAACATTGCCAGATAGATTTTGCTGGTAAAACCCAGTCATATGGGAACCCTATTCCCAAAAAGACGTGGTACTCCAGCACGAAAAATTGACGACCAATAAAAGTTCCAGGAGGCAACTGTGATCGCACCAGCTGCTCGTACCACTTTCTATGTGATTCCCTCAATGAAGACTCTATTAACTCATCTCACGCATAACCCTAAGGCAACTCTCTCCTCAAACTCCGCATTGAAGGTCCAGCAATCACAATAATATAAATGGCAACTACCCAACCTCTTTGAGGCCACAGCCCTGACAATATCAGTACAGACCAACTAGAAGGCACACTGCATGAAAGCAATAAAATACAGTGCAATAAAAGAACAATCCCAACTCTCAAGCCATGTCTATCATCATCAATCAATTAAATATGAACATGACTAGTGTGATCACATTTTGTCACAAGCAAATCCACATAACTAAAAGATTCTTTTAATACATCGTACAACAGAATATGGTTACCTAATTCTGCAAATTTTCAGGACAGTAAATAATAGTCACCAGTGGACTAAAGACAAATCACTTTTAACTAAAAATTCACTCGATGGATGGATATATATGGCCAAGATTCGCTACTCAACAAAAGTAGCATGAATCATAATATAGAAGTTCCAAAATTAAATGAAACCATCCCAAGAGTTGTCCATCAAAAGGCATGTGAATTATCATATTGAAAGTTCAGAAATTTTTTTTAAGAGGATCTTATATAATGAATTCAGCCATTTCCAACTATTAACATTAATGGAACAAAACTATTACCTGTGCGAAATTCAAGTATGTCCTCTTCAGAATAACAAAATGCTCCCCTTGCTGTATAACAGAATCTGATTGAATAACTAATAATTAAAATCAAGTGACAAAACCAACAAGTTGCAAGGCAATAACTCCCAATGACTATATTAGTCGATATTTGAGTTTGAAACAACTTACAAAAAAATACCATTTAACAACTTTCTCATCTTCAAAAAAAAAAAACAACTTACAAAAAAAGAAGTGCATTTGCAATACAAAGGCCAAGACAGTAAGGAATTTTTCAGAAAACCTAAGCAATCACAAGAAAATATCATCTCCAGTACCAATCCCAATCATAAGAGTATTTCCCCACAAACAAAATCATGCTCACTTAGAACAAGTTTCATGAATATTAAAAAAGTCCTCCAGCTCTGATGAAATTACCCGCTTAGAACCAGATGCATATGTATTTTGGCAAGTGCATAAGCAGCAGTGGGAAGAATTGCATCAATTTCATTGTCACTCACCTGCAAAAAAAGGCATATCAGCAAAAAAAGGCATATCAAAGTGTACTGGTATGAATGAGTAAAAATTTCCTAGTGACCCTTATGGACACAAATCCAAGATCCAACTTGGATTAATGACTTGAAAGCCAGGTGTAGCATTGAAATTTGAAAAGTCGTAGTTTAGCAGGGACTCTACTCCTGCCAAAATGATTTTATGGTGTTTAAGTATTAAATGCAAAACCAACTACAACAGAGAATGGCAATTATGCATATCCTCGTTCAATTTCAAATTCTAAATTTTGTTTCATTAAAAAAAAAACTATATACACATGTCACCATTATAAAAAAAGTAACATGACCCCTCATAAAAATATTGAACTCTTGTGACAAAGATTTTGAGAATTGTTTGTCCTTGATAATGATCATGTCATGTCTGACACACACATATGTGCTTAGATAACATTGACACTAGAGAATATTATTTACACAGGGGCAACATTTTGCACAGGATAATGTTTCTTTTATATTTGTATAATTGTAAACAGAAAGAGAAGGCCTATAACCAAGAGCCAATTAAACATACGTTGTTAGTCTATAGGTATTGTTAGGGAGCCAATTGGAAAGAAGTTTTTGGGAAATGGTTCAAAGGGAAGTGTTATGTGTATCAGTGTATGGGAATGTATTTTGATATGGTTCAAGAGTGCTGGTAGATGATAATGCTACCTTCATTCCCAACCTAAGAACTATTGCCCTTAAAGATGTCTTGCCTTATTTCTAATTCTTCTCCTTCTTTTTTTCTTTTTCTTCTTTGGTTCCTTCTGATGATTGGCAAGAAAGGATGGCTTTCTCTTTCAGTCATTGAATGGGTGGTGTATACAGTTGACTTTGAAGTCCCGTGTAGATACATTAAAGTTCTTAACTTTGTGAGTAAACAACATAGTTTCAGTGATGCATCAGCAGGCAACTACTTGCTAAATTCAATCTCTATATTAAATGAACAAGGGATATTTTATTTGGCTAATATAGACTATAGCGAAAAGCCGACACCAAATAGTTGGAATAAGGCTAAGATGATGATGATGATAGATTATAACAAAAGTTCATGATCATGAAAAGATAACAATTCAATTGATTACTCAAGGATGGAGGCAGCCAATAGGTTAAATGAATAATGGGACCACAGCTCTCTGGGAGTTTTTCCATCATCACAGATATGAGACCTTGCAAAAGGGGATGGTCTCATGCTTTCTTCTCATCATGGTTTGACTCAATGTAGCAGGGTGTCTTACACACGAACCTGACATCCCATATCAGTTGTTAACATCCACAGCTAAGTAACATAGATCAGCATGCAATTAGTATTTTACCCGAGGTAACTTTGTTTCGATAATTTACCTACGTACATGTCTAAGTACAAAGGGAAACTCTGTCAATTTTAGAAATGATTGAATGGGAAATAACTTGTTTTTTCGATGTAGGACTTCCCCAAACTGGATGTAAAGTAAGTGCTGCCATATAAAATAATATTTGGCAGGAATTAACAACTTCATCTCAAGCATCTCGAGAGCTCAAAATTCACTTTTTTTCTTTTCAATTTCATTATCAAGGCAGTTAAAACAATGGAGCTATGTACTTTTGGATCCTCAGTCCATCTTCAAGAAGAATAGTTTAGATGGATGCACAAACGGAGGCAGAAATAAACCCTAACCTTTCATGAATATTCTCATGAAACTATTTATGTGGCTGTGTGCGTGTATATCTTCCAAAGAACGAATTCTAGAAGGATCAACTTGTGATAAAAAACATCAATAAGATGCTAACTACTGCAGCAGGGTGATGGAAAAGAACAGATCTTTTAGTTTTGTTATACGATTCTTTACTCATTCATATTAAAAATATATATATATGATGCTTTCTCTCCCAATTCAAAAGTAAAAAGCAAACAAATTGAAATAATATGACACACTTACAGCTGCCCATCCATCAGGATTTGCACTCTTCAATATCTGAACAGGCCTACATGTATAATGTACTTTGTCAAGGAATGCTGCCATCATCCTCTAAAGTGTTTCTATGATTTAGGGCAAGTATTCACTTACGTATCAACTGGACAGAGTAGCATACACTCGTCCCCTTGAGAACTCTTGAACACTCTTCGGATCACACATTCTAAAGGTTGGCCATTTGCAGAATCAACCTGTCCAGCATGCCTAATCATCCTCAAACGATAGAAATACCTGGGATAAAATCATAATCCCCATACGAAAAACGAAACATAATTTGCTAGCTACGGTACCAAATAAGATTCAAAATTTAAATCATGAATAGGAACCAAAAGTATCATGATCAAATAGAAGGTCTCAAATTGATAACGATTTTGACATTTCATAATAAAATATAACTGCAAGGCAGAACTACACTTAGCAGAAAAACATTTTTTGTAAAAACGGAAAAATTCAACAAAAATTATCAATTCTGCAGGACTATCTTTCAGATAACAAAATTCAAATTTCAAGTAGCAAAACTAAAATTCTTCTTCACATGATTTCTGCATTATTCTTCAAAAAAAAAAAAATGGTTTCTCAATTATCCCTGAATGATCCTCACTGTATTGGGGTTCGAGCACAGAATCTGAGGACATCATCAAGGCCAAGTGCCACAAGTATAAATTCTCCATTATTATACTATTACCCTATAATTCAAGGTAGTTATTGCCAGATCATTATATAAAAGGATTCCTTAAGATATGCACTAACGTATAACATTTACATGCGAAAAAGCCAATGATATGCAATGGAATAAACATTGTTGGATGGTCTTTGCGCTTCTTCTAGAGAATCTAGGAGTACAGCTTGGTCTTGAAGGAAATCTGGTTAGATTATAGAAGGCAATGCCTGCTAAGTGTATTGCAGTAAGGTATTTAAGACAAATGTTCATGTCAGCTCTGTAATTATCCCTATTTCCAAAGTTACGATAACGATTTCTAACATGGTGTCAGAGCATAATTACCAAAAAAGGAACAACAGCCCTCACAAGGGCAAAGCACTTCTTGCAAAACCACTTGATGGGAGGACCAAGTTCAAGATAACATCCTGGGTGTCACCAACAAGACTAATGGCTATGGGTATTAGACCTACATCATATATCCTATATGTCACCAAAAAGGCTGATGGCTAAAGGCATGAGACCCTTGAATACAGCTGATTGGAGGCTTTTAGTATTTGATTATCACCATCGGAGGCATATCACATGATTGCCACCTCAGAATAGTCAGTTCTTTACTCACCTATAAGTTTGCATTTGGCAACAGTCTACTAAATCATCAAGCCATTCAATCATTATATATGATTGAACCACTCCAGGGAATCAGATCAGCAGTTCGCACCACTTGCTAACTCAAACACAGTCAATTTTCCCTGACACACAGATTGACAATACAATACTCCATATTTCCAGGAGAATCTCTTGTGTCCTGGGACAGGCATCCAGATCTAAAGATAAGGCTGAAGATGAAACCATGGTTCAGCACCTGCTGAGTTCCTCTGGAGGTCATATCAATGCAGTCAAGATTGCATCTAATGTAGTTTGCCCTGATAGGACAAAACACACTTAAATTGTCATTCTATTCGAAAAGCACTTTGCACATTTTGTTCACAAAGTTAGTTACTATATTTAAGTATTTAAGAATGATTACTTACATATTTCAATGGATGTCCCAATTTGAGAGGATGAGTATTGGTTCGAGGGTATTTAAATTGTACATCTCTTACATATATTGAGTTACGCATAGGGATATTCTAGTCATTATATCAAGCAAAATTTGCATAGGGATTTATCCCTCTATTCACTGCAAATGAGGATCAATTATCTCTCAATTCTAAGAAAGCCGTGGCTAGGACATGAACTTGTTTGTATTGTATTACCAAATCAACAGGGACATTCAGTTCAATTACTCTGTTCTTTAAGCATATCAATACATATTGCTTCCCATTGACTTATTCCAGTCAGTGTTCATGCCATTATTCAAAGGTGATTAAGAAATTTTTCTTGGGGAAAGAAGATGGTAGAAACAGAGTTTAGACAGATGAAAGTAAAAACAGAGTGTAGACAGATGATAAATGGTGTGCAAACACAAATCATTTATTGGTCTTGGCAATAGCTGGGTGGCTGATATTATTACTCCCAATTTTCACAAGGATTTCTCAAAGTTGATTCCCTATAATATCGTATAAGCATTTTATATATCTCCCAGGCAGAATATTAAAACTGCTCTTATTCCTCACAAGGTTGGAGGAATATCGTGCAAGCAAAACAGGAAAAGAGAGTAAGTTGGATCTGTTGACTAAATTTTGGAAGAGCATCAGATAAATGGAAGTTATCTTAAAGATATAGTCGTTGTTAATGTTGATAATTGATAATGGAAGCTCGTGATTAGATTAGAGGCAATAAATCTTAGTGCTTGCCTGCTATTGTCTGTTTCAATTTGTTATTGGAGCTTTCTCAAGAACTTCATAAGATAGCTCATAAAGGCGATGCAATTCCACTTCATTATAGTTTTCAGAATTTTTTTGTGCATACATGATATCTAATACCATAAGTGCAGCCCATGTAGATGGGAAGGTGAACTTGGTGGTAAACAATAAAGCTAAGATAGTGAAGGCTTAGGGAAATAAGATTTTAAGCCAATATCCCATCATTATAGGAAAATCTTCCTATGTGTCCCTACACACATAGAATTTATATGTGTCAGGAGACCCACAATCATCTAATCTTGGTCGTACAACTTGAAGGAATGAAGAACAATATCACAAGCAAGCACCAACTCTTTTTGTCATGCCATAACTAATTTGTGACATTGTTGTCAGCTCACGCCCTACCTGTTCAATATTGATCAGATTACTGAATGTCTACAGAAAGATTTTATGTCCCTGAAGACACATAGAAAGCTCAGACATCATTATGTAAATTATTTTGTTTTGTTTACTACTATACGTCAATTACAAAATAATAATGTTTTGGATTATCAAAATCGAAAAATCTCAAACTCACTAGGGAAAACGGTTTTATTATAAGCATTATTTTATTCTCAAGCACAACAATGGGCATGATTGTACTCTCATTCATAAAGTGACCAAAAGCAAACAATTTCACACCTAAACAGTTGTAAATCAATGAAAATCATAAACAACATCGCAAACCACTTCAAAGAACCAACACCATCAATCTCTTTCATTCCATTTGTGGGTATGTGTTTCAAGGATCAGTCAGGATAAAATCGAGCCCCAATATCACATATACAAGACAAAGATTAGCAGTACAAAACTTCAAACATTCATGTATTCGATTCTGTAGTCACTCATCCATTACATAACTCACCATCCAATCACTAATCTAATCACATTTCAGCACAAAAAAAAATTCTCTAAAGATTAATTACCAAGCATTCCCATATTCCCCAATATTACCATACATCTCCATGCAATCCACGGTTACATAATTCACCATTATAAGCCAAATCACATTCGTCTATGTATGGATGTGTTTCTGTGTGTATGTGTATGTACATGCAAGCATGTGTATCTATGAACTTTATGAATATATGTCTGTTATCCAAGCATGTATATGAGTGTAGGTTTGTAGAGGGAGAGGAACAGACAATGGTGGCGAGCCGCCTCGAAGACGCCAAGACGACCTTTCCATCACCGTCGAGTACGAAACCAGCCGGGGGCTTGGGCATTGGATGGTTGGGCAAGCTCATAGGAGGGGAGGGAGAACGTCCAGGGGCATTTTCGTCATTATCCACCACTGTGGGAGGAGAGTTTCCAGAGCTTTTCTTGCCATACCCATTTCTGCTCCTTTTCCGGGAGCCACTCTGCTGCTTGGCCGCTCTACAAGGGGTAGAGAGAGAGAGAGGGAGCAAATGGGGCTTCCTTCTTCTTGCTGGGTTGAAAGGGTATGAGGTAGTGGAGAGAGAAAGAGAGAATCCAGGAGAATTCCTTCTTCTGGAGAGATTGAAAGGGAGAATCCAGCAGCTCGACCGAGAAGAAAGCATGTTTAAAGCTCACACAAACCTCATCCTCCCAAACCAAGATGCACCAGACCCCTGTATCTGCTTCTTCAACTCTAGAGAGAGATACTAAGTTTAAACCCTAGAGAGAGAAAGTAGAAGGAGAGATTGTACTATGAACACTTAGTTCTACAAGATCCATGGTTTCCTATTCTGCGTCTTGTGGACTCGCGTTTTGAGTCCTTGTTTCGGACAAGAAAACCAAAACCTATCCGTAAACACCGAGGGAGACGAAAAATCTTGTTGATGTAGGGCTGGCGATCGGGCCGGATCGACTCGCCACCGTAACTTGTCTAGCTAAGGGGTCCACGTGATTTCGGGGTCCAAATGACTTGGACCAATATGGGGTCGAAATGACTTGGACCAATCTAGGGTCCAGTCCAGCTTGGGCCCTATCAGGTCGGGTATGGTTCGGGTTAGAATTGACCGACCTGACCCGACGTGGTACAAAATATAGTATAAAAATAAAATTTTTATTTTGAAGTTTAAAAACTTGGGTTTAGTTTCGAATTACTTGGACCTAACCTAGATCGGCGTCGGATTCCAATGCTTGGGCAACTTAGATTGGATCTAGATCAAGGTCAAACAGGACCCAACCTAACCCATTGCCACCCCAATGTTGATGGACAATTACAGGGGTGACCATTGGTCGGGACGTGACCTAACTCGTTCTAACTTGGATCCAAAACTAACAATGACCCAAGGCCAGTCTAAATCATTTGGACCAGTATTGGGTTGAGTCTAGCAAATAAAAATAAAAATTTATAATAATATATATCAAACTTACATATACATGTTCGGGTTGGTTGATGGTATCGAAGCCATACCCATAACCATACCCATACCCGGATATGACTCGGGTCCAATCCAAGTCATTTGGACCTCCAACACTTGGACCCGGATCCGGACATTAATTGCCACCCCTAGACAATTTCTTATGATGTGCGCTTGTCACATATCCTTCTAACGGCACGTGCGTAAGCGCTCAATTTTGAAGCTGAGAAAACTTGCAATAATGCTGTGCCATTAAAAAGGGGGCCTCGGCTAGATGTGGCATAGGACCCGGCCGGAGGGCTGGATTGGGCTCAAGCTTGTCCCATACGGACCATGGCTGTGCTAGGGCTGGCCCAGCCTAGACCCTGCCTATTGCTAGCCCTAATTCCAACTCATTGGCATTATTTTCATGAGTGGGAATGAGTTGGATCCTTGGAAGCCAGGAGTTGCCAATGAATTCTTGGGGAAACTAATAAAAACATATCTGAATTCTTGGGGAAACTAAGAGAGGTTTATTGGTTTATGGCAGCTAATTCTACATTACAATTCGAGGACTGTGTCAGGCATCTAATGAGATCAATAACTAGGTCAACATGGAATCGCTTGGTTCGACCTATGAAATCGATCACCCTGAGGCGATTCTGTCAATATATAGGAAATCGTTTAGGCCTGAAGAGAACCGGCAATTTGCTACAGAAAAAAACCGTTTTGCTACAGTAAAAACGCTAATTCAGCGATCTGGACCGATTTTTGACCCGTTCACCGTATTTGCAATTTTTTTTTGCCAATTCATTATTTTTTCTGCATAGTAAAACTGTTGTGCAGACCGCCAATTCACCGATCCATACCGATTTTCGTAATGCTTGAACCTAGTCACTGATCCATTTTTTAAATCATTAATGAGACACATCTCATCTTGGGTCAAACAATTTCATAACAATGGACGAATAAGAAATGTGATTGGCTGCTACGGGGTTTGATTTGGCGTTTAAATATGTACTCAATAGATGGGAAAAAATTGCCCAGACTTAGAAGTCTTAATTAAATGAAGTTAATAGGGATGGTAATCAATTCATAATACTTGAAGGTAACACTATTTGATTGTTATCAGTTCATAGCACCTTGTTGTTCGTAGGTTCATTGCCCCCTATCGTGGAATTCGGTATCACTTGAATGAATTTGCACCGGGCACAAGCTCAGTAAAACACACGAGGCATCCAATAGTTGGCATTTATCATTGCGGAATGTTGTCGAACGAACTTTTGAGTTATCAAAAGTGCATTTTCCAAATCTCAAGATCCGATTTCAGCATCTGTTGAGCACACATATCAAAATAATCAATGTTACAAGAATTTAGCATAACTATATCATGATGTCAAGAACAACAGAGTTTGAGGAGTGGAAATTACCAGACAATCCCCTTGCGAGAACCGGGGAATGCAAGGATTGTAAAGATCCAGTAATTACTGGAAGTACAGAGGACCATGACAAGGGTGTGCAATTTCAAGATGAAATTGCTTCTAAATGTGGTGCGATTATTTGAAGGGTTAGTTCTATGATTCGTATTTCGTTGGTTTATCATGTCTTTACTATTATAGGTACACTAGTAAAAAGCATGTGTTTTGCACATGATTAAAAGCCCTGACGAACTAATGAAAAATCATAAAATTTTCTAAATACAAAAATATGAAAATAAAAAAAATTGACACAATGATTATTTTTATTTAATTAACTCAGGCGTTAAAGTTTATGACAAAATCCTCTAAACCATTGCAAGTTCAATGAAAGAAGTGATAAAAGATTTGTAGTGATGAGTTTGACTTGTAAATAGAGAGACAAAAACCAATCATAACACGTTTTAGTAAGTGCTACATCAAATAAACATATAAAAAAAAACCCATTTTAGATCCTAACACGTTTTAGTTCTCTTATAATTAACCACAAAAAGGTACACGAAATAACAATATCAGTAAGTGCTACATCAGATAAACTCACAAAAATGGTTCTAAAAAATTATAGAAAAAACAAATCTTTGGATTCTTGCATCAAGTTGCTTGAAGTTGCATGGAGACTACAAAAGTAAGATAAAAAGAGGGGAAAAAATATGTTAGAAAATACATCCAATTAACAACTAAAATGTTCATGTGAAAGAGGCAAGTCTTATTGACCAATACCGTGACAATAGAGAGAGCAGTGGTGTTATAAAACCTTGAAGTGTTTTTTTTTCCTAGTGGGGCATTCATGCACATTAAAAGATACTTTAATTGGGTCTCTCAGTTATTAGAAAGGTAAATATGGGAAGATATGGGCAAGCTTTTTATGCTTTCCCTATAGTATAGAAGTTATATCCTCCCCCTTATCCAACTGTCCATTTTGAATGGAGGGCTAAGATTGCCCCAATCACAATATCATGTCTTTATATTATTTTATTTAAATTTTTTTTTTCTATAAACTATTTTGACACCAAATTTTCGACATCCATTCCTCTATTAAACTTACACTAGCAAAAAATATATAAAAAAAAGTATTTTCAATAAAATAAAATAACCAAAATACCCCTAAAAGTTTCAAGGGTATTTTGATCATTATATTATATTGAAAAATTATTTTTAATATTTTTTATAGGTGCACCCCAATGAGAAGATAGCATGTATTCATACAATTTGTATATAAAAAACTAAAAATAAAATAATTTTGAGACGTCGGATCTAAAATCAAACGATGAGTGACTCTCTTAATCAAAATTGAATGCCTGTATGGTAGGGGGAGGATAGAAACCTTTCCCGGAAGATATTAGAGAGAATTTTGGAGACAGCATGGATGACGGAGAGAAAAGAAAGATAATATTTGTGTTTACTAACAACTTTAATGAGGGATATGTGCACTATAAATGCTTATTATTCTATCCTTATCTTATACATGCACATATAAATACATATTAATAAATAACTACATCACACTAATAAATCATCACACTAATAAATAAATACTCTCTCTCGTCCTTCGTATAGTTTTGTTTCCTACTAGATAATTTGAATTTCTATAATATAATATCCCAAGGATCTATTTTGAGGATCTTTGTTTTTATTTAGCCTTTTTAAAACTTACCCTTCCATGGTGTGTGAGGGAGAGATCATTATAAATTTTGAGGTTAACTTCTTTATTATTTAGCCTTTTTATTTCATATAGTTTTGATTGCTACGAGAGAAGTTTGAATTTCTATAATATCTCAAGGATCGTTTTTATTTATTTATTTACATTGGCCTTCCTAAAATTCACACTTTCTAAAATTAGTGCGTCGATAGAGAGGAAGAGATCAGTTTAAATTTCGAGCTTAACTTCTATATTATTCAGCCTTTCTACTTGGAGAGCTAAAGAGATGCTCTAAAATATACCTTATACCCCTTAAGATCCCTCAACTTTTAAGGACATTTATCCTACATTATCTTAAAAGATAGGGTCGAGATGATCAATTTGATGGTTTTCCGGCCTAAGAACAATCTTTTCAAGTGGTTTTTTAGGTGTACCTTACTAATATGAGGTGACACCTTATTTCTTTTGAAATTGGGGGCGGCTCTATACAATCAAGTTAGAACCCACCTTCAAATAGTGTTGAGAAATGTGGTTTCATTACTGGAAATCTTTGATTAGCCTTAAAATATATTTTCATCTTTAATTATAAAATTTAAACCTTAAAAAATAGTGTCGATCGAGCACATCTATGAAAAGTTGAATAACTTAAATATTGACAGTCCAAAAATGCGTTATAAGATGCACTATTTCCAAAACTTGAAATCTATTTTTTTCTTAAGTCTATGAATCTTGATGTCAAGATGATCAATTTGAGGGTATTTTGAGCATTAAAACAACTTATTCTAGTGAAATTTTAGAGATAGGCTCTAATTTGATTGTTTAGAGCTTAAGGCTCTATACAAACTTTTCCCTTTGAAATTATATCTTTTGAAATTTACATAGGGTACGGTTTGTATAGAGCCTAGGCTCTAAACTGTCAAATTAGAGCCTACCTTCAAATACTGTCGAGAACATGGTTTTAATACCGGAAAATTTTTGTGATAGCTTTAAAATATATTTTCATTTTTATTTATAAAATTTAAAGCTTAAAAAATAGTGTCGCTCAACAGATCTATGAAAACTGAAAAATATTGAAAATCGACAGTCCAAAAATATGTTACAAAATACAATATTTTCAAAACTTGAAATCAATTTTTTCTGAAGTCCACGCATCTTGATGTCGAGATGATCAATTCGAGGATATTTAGGCATCAAAACAACCTCTTCTAGTGAAATTTTAGAGGTAAGCCCTAATTTAATTGTTTAGAGCCTTGGCTCCATTTAAACTTTTCCCATTTGCGTATTTTAGCGCTGTTTTAATATATGTAGGGTTGCTTTTGAAAATAGAGTGATTGGCTTCGATTTGGTATGGGGCCTGAAGCAAAGATTTCGGCCAATTTGGGTTATAAGGATAGTATTATATAACGTGGATTTATATTATTCCGAACCAAATTAGGGGCAGACCAGTAATTTTTTAAAATATTTCATTTTGGGTTGGCAGCACAAGCCCGAGCCGAGCCAGATTCATATATGGGCTCCGGCCAAGCCTTGACGCGATGATCCCAAACCTGCCCCGTATAAAAATTATCTGGCAGAAGCCCAAGCCCAACTCCAACACAAATAAAAATTTGAGAATTTTATCCAAATACTTGTGAGAGATGAATTATAATAATTCTACCTATGTTTTTTAATTTAATTTGAAAACACTCACCAAAATACATATGACCATATATAGTTGTAAATGGATAAAATATTGAAAGTTTCTATAAGGCCTAGGTTTTATGAAAACAAAGTAAAACCTCTGTTTGAATCCTCATTTGAAAAGTAATTTGGGCATGAAAAATCTCTATGATGGCTCTAAAGTAATGGTACAAATCTTGTGGATTTGTGAACACTTATTTTTATAACGAAATAGGAAGTCTAGATAATGTATCATAATATAAACTACTTTTAAAGCTTGAAATCCTTTTTTTTTTTCCTTTTTCACAACTATAATGATCAAGGCCGAGACCATTATGTTTGTAAAAAATAATTCGGATTTGAATGTTTTCTGATGCCAGAAATACAATTTTCCAACTAGTTTTATTGTGACTTTACTTATTTTAATAGGACAACCCTAATAAAAATAAAATATAAAAGTATATATTACTAGATAGGAAAGAGATATTGCTATTTCTTTTTTAGAGGAGAATGTAATAAGATGAAAAAGTGTATATTGCATGTAACAAGATAGAGGTTGGAGTAGTGGTGGAAGCACTATTTATGTCTAGCCTAAAGTCTAGGCTTCCATTCTCACCTAATGTCTTAAAAAACCACTAACGATTTAGAAAATGTGTAGGGGCTTGTCATCCCTGAATTTCCCAAAAAATAGATAGAAAAATGTATATTATACTTTGTATTTCCATTATATATATACAATAAAAGAATTGCCGCAAAAAGAATGTGGGGGCACAATTATTTTATTAAAGAGTCCTTCTATCTCTCTAAAAAGAAAAGAGCAATATCTCTTTCTCATCTTGTATTATATACTTTCCTATTTTGGATTTTAGCCATTTCAAAACATTTTCCAATACTGAATGGTCGATCTCTTACAAAAATTTCCCTCAAACGTTTAGGCCCTACACTAGGTAGCCATGAAAAATTTGACACGAGCCCAGCCTATAGACAACCCATTGAAGATGTTAGGGACATAGTTAGCAAGTCGGGGATTTTCAATAAATCGGCTTCCGTTAAAATTGGGAAAAAACCATTTTTATTTTAAAAAGTCGGATGAAAAATCGGATAAAAAATACGGATCGACAAAAATACTTCATGTAAAGATATCGCCAATATATCGGACTAGGCTAAAAAAATCGGATAAGTTAACAAAGATCACAACTACTTCATACCAAAAAAAAATACACGATATAAATTTTCACATTAAATAATTTAACAAAGATTACAACTACTTAAAAAAACAAAAAAAAGTACACCATATAAATTTTCACATTGAATACCTCAACAAATATCAAATCTACTTAAAAATCAACATACTAAAAAAAAGGCACAATTTTTTTTTTTTACAAATATCAAATCTATTTAAATATCAACATACCCAACATACACCATATAAATCTTCATATTGAATA
>NW_006498233.1:0-18102 GCF_000471905.2 Amborella trichopoda
GTTGTGATTAAAGTTTCTTTTGTTACTTTGTAAGAATTTGCCACTTTAAATTTGTTCTATCAATGAGATGTATATATGTTTTGACTGTCACATCTCAAGAATATCAGTATTGTAATTTCTTGGGGCGTGACATACCCTGAGCTCAGTCTGCTCATAGAAGCCATTGCTCTTGGTGCCCTGACTCAGAATGGGTCCAGGCGTCTGATCAGATGATGGTATAATTGACTCAGGATTGGTGGGGCTACTGGGGTTAGTCTGGCTCCTTGCCTTGTTCATAGGCTTGTCCTTGCCCCGAGTAGGACTTGTATCTTCATAGATAACCGGCTTCACCACGCCCCGGGTAACTGTTTTGGTGTTCTCCTCATTCGATGCTTTTCCAGCATCATCCGCATCAAGGGGAGTTAGGGAAAAGAAAGGGCTCTCGTCCTCTGCAGAGAAGTCTTCCATGATGTCCTCTTCTTTGCCCTCAGAACTAGGGGAAGTTTTAGATCTGTGCATGTGTGCACATTGCAAAGGTGTGCTTCGGGCGGGCCGGGGGATTGGCGCGTGTGCGCCCTCTGTAGAAGAACTTCGGGTCACCTAATGATCAACCCGGGCTCGAAGTAGCATGTCCGGCCTTAGGAGGCCTTGTGCCACAAGCATGTCTGTGTGATGGGATGGTCGTGTGACCATCCCTCACAGAGTGAGCAAGCATGTGCTGGGAGGGGGGACTAGGAGGTTCCCCTTCGTGTGCTCGGACAGATGCAGCAACAAGGCTGCCCCGAGCGATGCAGTGCATATGCAAGTGGTGTGCAGGGCAGAAAAGCCGAATCATGATAATGTTTTGAGGTAATCTGAGGGTTGCCCCGAGGATGTGCAGGGGTGTGCAGTTCAAGAAGACTCGAACCCTGACAGTATCTCGAGGTAACTTGAGGGTTACCCCGAGTGGTGTAGTGTGTATGTGAAGGATGTGTAAGGCCATGTTCAAGAAGAACCAAACCCTGACAGTGTCCCGAGGAAACCTAAGGGTTGCCTCGAGTTGTGCAATGTGCATGAAAAAGGGGTACAGGGCTCGGTTCAAGAAGACCCAAACCCTGACGGTGTCCCGAGGTAACTTGAAGATTGCCCCAAGGTGTAGCCAGAATGGATGGTCCACTAGCTTTGGTGGGTGTGTGTGAGGTGGTGGCTTTAGAGCTGCCTCCTCCTGGTGTCGAGCATCTAGTTACAAGGGCCGCAGCGATAGAGAATGAAGGATAGCCTCGCGGCCCGCAGGAGCAACAACAAATGAACTGTCAGTCGCAGTAGAGGGAGGGGCAGCCTCCGGGCTGGCCCGAGAAGTGGGACTGGCAAGTGAGTTGCCAGTAACAGGGTGCATGCTATGTGTGGTGGCATGTGTGCCACCAATGCAGGGCGCACTGGCAGAGGGTCCATCATTGCAAGGAGGTAGGGAGTGAGGGACTTGTTGGTCCATTCTAGTCTCTATCCATGTAATGACCAGGGAACGCGGCACAAGGTCGATGCTCAAAATAAAGGTCGGGAACGAGGTTCACGAAACCTATTCCCGATGAAGACTCAAGAGTACGGGGATTACAAAAATCCCCTGACTCGAATGAAGGCGTTAAGGAAACCCAAAGACAAGTGTGTGTATAGTGAGCAGAAATAGAAAGAAAATGAGGCCAAACAAGAATGATCCAACGATGGGGTAGCGTGTCCCCTGTGGAGTCGCCAAGCTGGTTAGATGCCTCGATCTCGCCCCAGGGTCGGGATGACCTGGTGGAACGTATCTCGGGTTTCAATAAGAACCCGGGACTTGAGACTGCTGTCTCGGGAACTGTGAAAAGAAGACACGAGCAAATATACCAATCGGTGAGAGAGGAATTAAGGTCGTGAGGTGGGACTTACCTCACGTGGGTTCGTGACACGCTCGGACTAGCTCGCGTGGGCACCCTCTTAGATCACGTCGGAATGCCCCCTGGCCTATGGCCTGTTGGAATCTCCTCCCTTGTCCTATTTTCTCCTTTCCTGCAAACACACACACACATCAAAGATACAGAGGTGTGGGTCATAGGACCCCACCTTCTTACAGGGTGAGTACACACATGCGTGTGTGTACTCAAGAAAGAAATAGAAAAGAACATAGGAGAATCCGTGCCAATTCGACAGCCTCACGGCGTGTTCTTGGCAAGGGACTCTCGGTACATATTTTACAAGACAGAAATAAAAAAGGGGAAGATAGAGAGCAAGGAAGTGTTTGTCTTTGAAAGAAGACGAAGAGAAATAAGAGAGAAGGCTAAGGTCAGCTTAACTCTCGCTAAACCTTCCAAAGAGACGAAAAAGAATGAGACAAGAGAAGAGAAGAAAAGCGATAAGAGAAGCAAAAGAAGTTTGACCATACGGTGAGGCTGGCACAGTGGCAAGATTGGCGTGGCGACTGATTCAGCGTGGTAGCTAGACGGGCACAGTGACATGTACCTGCACGACGATTAATCTACTCAACAATAAAACCAACACACCGGCCAGTCTGGCACAACATCCAGTCTGACATGGCAGCTAAACAGGCACGATGACTCAGACCGACATGGCGGATAAACTGCTCGATGACAAGATGAGCACTAGCACAAGGCTCAGCCTGCCCTCTGGTCAAATGATCGAAGGAAAGAAAGTGGGGAGGTGAAGACTAGGTATACTCTCGCTAGGTCTTCCAAAAGAGATGAAAGTGAAATAAGAGTGATGGAAAATGAGATGAAACTAAGGTAGATGAATTAAAACAAAATAAAACTAGAAAATGGATTAGAATTAAATAAATTAAAATAGAATGAAGTGAAGTAAAATAAATATAATGAAGTGGAGTAAAATAAAATAAAAGGATGGAAGAGAATAAAATGAGATGAGACAATTAAAATAAAATAAATAATGAAATAGAAAAAGGTATGGTGGGATAAACAAGTGAGATAAAGTAAATAGAATAAAATAGAACAAAAGCGATAAGATGAAGTGAATGAAATAAATGAAAGGTTTCGGGTTATCTCCGACCCCGAACCCCGCACATGATGAACAGTCAGATTTTGCGCACAAAGCCGGCGAAGTGACTACAAATTCCATCGTCGGAATTTCAGATTTCGGCCAAAATTCCAAAGTTGCAAAACCTTTGTCCGGACACGGAATCGAGCTGCATTTATTGCCCCCGCGAACGTGACGGCATGATCAGTATACTTCAATGAAGAAATCACTGAAAAACATCAAGGAATGAGCACACAATCGATTTCAAGTTTCAAGATTCATTAAAATTTCAAGTCACATGATCGTGACCTAAAAACACAATCCATGGCTCAAAGTTGGTATCAAATCGATCGTCATGCTAAGCCCTACAAGAAAACAATCATCTTTCAATCAATCGGGCATCAAAACGACACCGGATCATCCATGCAAGATCATGCAAGTTTTAGGGCAACACAGGGATTGTTTAGAAATTTGACAAATTGTTATGAAGGGGCAAATCTGTCATTTCGTACCTTATTTTCTAATTTCTTTTAATTCAATTTAATCTTAATTTCCCGTAATTAGAGTTACTTTTGATCATCCACCCATGTTTGGGGCAAATTCTATGTATACATCATGCCATCAATGTACGGAAAGGACTCAATCCCTCATAAAAGAGAGAGTTTTTACTTATTATAGTTTCTATTTCTTACCATTTTTGGGTCACATTTGGAGAGAGAGAGCAAGGTGAGAGAAACTTTTGATCCGTACCCTAGGCTTGAGGTAGATCTTCTCTCTCTTCCTTTTCTTTTCTTCTCTCTCTGTTTCTTCTTTCTCTTCTTCTCTTTCTTCTTACTCTTCCCCGTCTAAGTCCTTCTCAGAGGCCATGCACGACAATGGCAGTGTCGTGCATGCCTCTCTGGTGGTCTCACAGGTCGCGCATGGCAATGGTAGTGCCATGCGCGAGCTTCTCTCTTCTTCTGTTCTCTATCCCAGCGAGGCGTGTAGACGACGCTGCTTATCGTCATCCACATATGTACCCTCTATGTCTCAGTGAAGAACACAGACGGCAAAACTCATTGCCGCCCACAGAGGACTTCCTCTATTACGCGTCTAGCGCAGACGGTGATACTTATCGCCGCCAGCTAGAGGTCTCAGCAAAACCTATCGCTGTCTACGAGCTTCCTTTGTGTGCTCGGTGCCCATCGTCGTCCGCGAGCGTCCTCCGAGTGTTCGGTGCTCATCATTGTTCCTCCTACATTCCACACCTATCATCGTGTGCCTCATGAGAACTATCATCATGCGTTCCATTAAAGGCTATCATTGCCTGCGTAAGGGCATTTTCCCTTCTCATGATGCCAACGGCGATGCCCATTGTCGCCTAGGTTTTTCCTCCTTCTGCCTCCTCGCTCTCTTTCTCTTCGTCCCCTTTTCTTCTCTTAACTCTTTTCTATTCTCACTTGATTGGGGGTAGACTTAGCCTAGCGCCCCCATATCGGTCTCAGTTTAGAGTAGTATTGTCGTCGTGCTGATCTCGAGAACCATGCCTGTCTTGCTATCACTCCGAGTTGGTAGCTTTCCGGCCATCATGCTAGTCTCGCCCTTTAGTCAAGTTTTCTTCTCCTTTCTCTCTTTTTTTGAACCTTCCATTTCATCACTCCCTCATATGAGCATACAATGCCCTAAGACAAGGGTGGGTCGCTTTGACCCACTTGTCTTGCCAATTTACCATAGAAGTGTGGAGCAGAAAACAAGAGGATTGCAAGTCAAGGGAGGTGATTCCAAACTAGCTAAAGCAGCTGTGGGGTTTTCTTTGTGATCTAAAAGGGCGGCCACATGAGCTAGCCTGAGTGAGTCCCGAACCCATCTTAAATTCCTCTCTTATCAGTTGGTATACTTGCTCTTGTTCTTGAGCAAGGTTCTGAGAGAGTGATCCCAAATCTTGGGTTCGCTAAAAACTTGAGATACGTGTCGCCATATCATCTAGATCTGGAAGGCGAGATTGAGCCACCTAACCAGCTTGACAACTCCACTGAGGACATACTACCCCTTAATCGATTCGCTCTTGTTTGACCAGTATCCTCTTTTACTTTCTGCATTACCTTCTATGGCACCCGGGTTGCTCAACCTGTTCATCCGAGTGGGGGATTTTCTCATCCTCACACTCGTGATTGTCCTAGGGAAGCGAACTGCTCAAGCTTCCTTCCCTACTCTCCTTCTTAGTCAGGACTCACAATCTGACTCCCAGGTTCTTGCCTAAGTTAGTGCAAGAGGGGACTTAAAAGTCACTGACTCCACGCTTCCTCGCCCTAGTGGACCCTCCAAGGCCCCTTTCATCGGTGGCACGTCTACCACCTCACATAGCATGCACCCTGCTACTGGCAAGTCTCTTGCTGGTCATATTGCTGGGGCACACCGAAAGGCTGCCCTAACCACTTTCGCAAGAGGCAAGCAAGTTGTTGTCGCTCTTGAGGTTCGCCGTAAAGCAACCCCCCATACTCCTTCATCACTTCGGACATCTACATTTAGAGGCTCAGCACACCGAGATGGAGACCCTACGACCATCACCCCTCGCACACACCCAAGGGCTTGTGGTCCACCCACTCAAGCCACACCTCGGGGCAACCTTACGTTGCCTTGAGCTCGCATCCAGGGCTAGGCCTTCTAGGGTCGAACCCTACAAGCGTCATGCATTTGCTGTCCACAAATCGGGGTAGCGTTAGCACCTCGAGCACATGAGGGTCGATCGCCCCGTCCCCCCTCTCAGTACACACAGCTTCATCTTGCGAGAGATAAGGTTCCTCCTCGTCCCTCACAAACACAAGCTCATGAGTCTCGGCCTCCTCAGGTCGGACTCATTGATTGAGCCCGGGCTGACCCCTAGGTCACCCAGACAACTAACCCTAACGGTGTACACGCACCACCCTTGCAAGTTCCTTCCCGACCCCAACTCAGATGGAGTCATGAACCAGCTCCTTCTCCTGCCGCTCTTCCGACACCAGACAAGCACCTCGAGCCCTGGTACTCAAAGGTCTTCCCTAAGAGTACCATCTTGAGCCAGCCTCTGGCCAGCCGTGCACATGGGCCCCACAAAGGAACTCGGGGCAATAGCCTGATGTCAGACAAAGGCCTCTAGCCTCCAAGGCAGAAACCTAGGCTACCTTCTATCCTTGGAGCCCACTCCCTGCTCCAACTCATAGACACGGCCCTTGCATGTTCAAAGAAGGCGGGGCGGTATAGGTCTCAAGCTCGGTTCTAAAATGAAGTCTACAGCTATCTTAGGGCTAAGTAAAAGAGAGATCATCAGATCCTGACCAAAGAAGCCTCCAAGGCAATCGAGGTCGCCACCGTTTATGACCTCTTACTTCGTGACCCTTTTTTCCCTCTTCAAACTCTAAAACCTGAGCGAGTCCAAGAGTATTGCAGGCTCGTCACTGCCTAGAAACCACGGTCCCAAGACTGTCGAGAACCAGTCCTCACAAGATCAGCATACAAGGCTTGAGTCCAGTCCTCACAAGTCGGCTCCTCCTCCTGGCTCTGACTCCTAGAAGAGACGGTTAGTGTCATGGTGATCAATGACCCAGATGAAGCCCAAGAGGACAGAATGACCAGGTTCGAGGTAATGATGCAATCCATCCTTGAAAAGATGGAACGCCTAGAAGCCTCCAAGCCCACTTCCTCTCACCATTAGACCGATTCCCCAATCGATGAGGACACAGTTCCTAGACAAACACAGGTCTCCCAAGACAGTTCTGCCTCCCGCGAGGTCTCTCAAACTGAGATAGATACTATGGTGGCCCATAGCCTCAAGAACAAGGTCCCAGGCATGCAAGAGGCGTCGCTCTACTAGAAGCCATACCCTTCGTACATTGACCAAGTACCCTTCCCTCCGAACTATCAAAAGGGGAAGCTCCCACTGTTCAACTATACTATGTCTCTGCATCAGTATACTGCTCACTTCTAGGTGGCTCGTCGAGAGACGGCAACTGACGGACTCCTCCTCCTCCACCAGTTCGACGATACTCTTGAACGGCAAGCCTTCCAATGGTATACTCGGCTGCCTCCCAACTCGATACACACGTGGCAAGCGATGGAGCAGTTGTTCTACCAACACTTCTAAAAAGTCCAAAGGAACTTGGAGACAATCAAACTCCTTACCCTGAGCCAAGACCATGGTGAGCCCGTTGACAAGTTCTACACCCGATGGGGAGAGTTGGCAACCTTCCATGCCACTCCCATGACTGAGAAGGAAGCGGTCCAGACCTGCATATGAAACCTGCTTCCTAAGATCGCCCTGCATGTCGACCCTCCATGTTAGAGCTCATCTCTAAGGAAGTTCGTAGTGATGGGTTATTCAAGCACCATGGTAGCCCTCGTCGGCAACCGCCCGGCCTAACCTATCACTCCAACAGTCGGACAGCTAAAAAGCAGTGATCAACGTGGTCGCCACCATGACTGGCACTAAGAGCACGGCTCCTCAAACCCTGGACCTTTCCAAGGCACATACATCTCCGAGCGAGGGCAAGCAGTTGTCCTACAATGAGGTCCCGCCTCCTAAAAATAGTAAGCGAAATGACTTCTGGATCCAGCACCAGAATAAGGTTTACCCCTTCGACAAGGAGTGGACTCTTGAACTGCTTCGGCTGCTTTTAGAACATAACATGATCCAGCTGCCGGAGTCCAATACTGCAAAGTCAATTAGGTAGGAGACGAATGAGAGGTACTACGCCTATCACAGGAGAGTAGGCCACCCAACTCACAACAGCTATAAGCTCAACGGCACTATCGAATCCCTTATCAACAAGGGTCAGATAAAGCTCGAAGAGTTGAAGAAAGTGTTTGGGGCAACTGAGGCTTCTCACATAGTCATGATTCAAGAGGGTGACGAGGCACCCATTATCCTCCGTGCATTTTTCTCCATAATACTTGAAGAAGGACTCATCACTCCCAAGCCAACAAGGCAGCCTAAAGTCCTGCATCCAGGGACTGAGAACCTCTAGTATGCATATCACCAAATACAAGGACGTGACGTCAACGAACGCACTGGATTCCACGAACTATTGGAAAAGAAGATGCAGCAGTGCCAGGAAGTTCAAGGCAACCTAGGAGGACACCCTTAAGTCCCTCTTCCACTTGTACGAGAAAACCCCCCGATGCAAGCCAAGAAAAATACTAAACAGGACCCTCTTCGAGGCAATGCTCCAACAAGCCTCGTCACTCCCAAGCCCGCCAGGCAACCAAGGCATCTGGCCCAGGGCACGGAAAACCTCTGGTGCCCATATCCCCACGTATGTGGCCACGAGCTGGAAGAATACTCTGCGTTCGAAGCCAGAAAGGCCACATGGTCTGTGCCATCCTCCTAGAACATTTTCAGGCTGTCACCCGTTCACAAGGAAGTTGCACTACAAGCCCTTCATAAGCATGCACTGAACCCTTCAGAGCCCTCGACCTCTCAACCCTGGGAAGTCTACCATGGTCGAAGTAGGCTCAAATCCCTGAAGCGTGAGGCAATCCACCAAGCTAGGACTACTCACCAGCCCGAGAAGGAAATCCAAACACCCCCTCAGGGACCCAGAATGGGACCACAAACACCTAGGTCAACCCATCGAAGGAATCGTCTTTCTCAGCCACCAGTCGAGGAAGAATTTCTCAGGCTTCTTCCCCCACTGCCAACCTTGCAATACTTCATCCCAGGCGCATCTCGCCTCATCCTTTCGTCCAATCAGGAGAACATTCTTGAGTCACCAAAAGCTTGGGATTCCTCCAATATGGGTGACGACACTAATAGCAACCCACAATGTCAAACTTGGAGCAAGACCTAAAATATCCCCTGAGTACGTCCAATTTCAGTGATGACGTAAAAAGCTGCCCGGAATGTTCTAACTATTCTTCTCCTCCTTCCTCTTCTATTTCCTCTACATGTGCAGCTCAACGTTGCCCAGACTTCGACACTCTAAACACAGAGTTCGGAGGCATCAGCCTCACCCAGCCATAGCAAGAGTGCTTCAGAGAGATGTTGGCTCAAGCCGCTGAATTCTTGAAAGTCGCCGATGCCCTGTCAACCCAAGCAAAGACCGAGTCATCTTCGGTCTCCTGTTCCAAAGAGGCCTGCCACATGATCCAATTTCATGAAGCGTCCTCTAGTTCAGGGCAAACACCAACTGATCTCAGTCAAGAGGTCTGACCCTTTCATTGCCTGGACTAGCCAGAAATTGGGAGACCTCTCCCACACTATGCCCCTCTTAGAAGCCGAGATGTCAGGATCATGGGTTTCTACACTCGAGATCAAAGAAAATCCTTGTGAGTCCTCTGATGAGGAACTTCAGGAAGCTCCAAAAGAGTGGGAAGAAGGCAATCAGGCCACGACCGCCGAGCTTGAAGAGATCAACCTAGGGGATGAGACCGACCTAAGGCCAACTTTTATCTCAGCAAATATGTCCTCAGAAGAGAAAGAAAGTTATATCTCCCTCCTTCAAGCAAATCAGGATTTATTTGACTGGCATTATCATGAGATGCCTGGTCTAGACCCGCAAATTACTCTCCATCGACTCGTCAATGATCCATCAATCAAACCCATAAAGCAGAAATCAAGAAGCTTTAAACCCGACCTCGAGATGCAAATCGATGCTGAAGTGAATAAACTCAGGTAGGCTGGATTCATACGTGAAGTCAAATACCCAAGATGGCTGGCAAATGTCATCCCAGTCAAGACGAAAAATGGTCAAATAAGGGTCTGCATTGACTTTCGTGATTTGAATACCGCCTGCCCCAAGGATGATTTCCCCCTGTCGTTCACCTAGATGCTTGTCGACTCCACGGCTCATTGCCAGATCTTCTCCTTTATGGATGGATATTCTGGTTACAATCAAATCAGGATGGCGCCTGAACATGACGAGGCCACTGCGTTCCAGACCCCAAAAGGTGTCTTTTGCTACACTATGATTCCTTTCGGGTTAAAGAATGCCGGTGCCACGTACTAGTGAGCCATGACAACCATCTTCAAAGACATGATCCACAAGGAGGTCGAGTGCTATGAGGATGACTTGGTGGTGAAGTCTGACACAAAGGATACTCACATACAAGAACTTTAAAAGTTCTTTGAACGACTGCGGCGCTGCCAACTCAAGATGACTCTAAAATGCACCTTCGGTGTACGCTCAGGAAAGTTCTTAAGGTTCATTGTGAGGTACCGTGGACTAGAGATCAAGCTAGTTAAAATCAAGGCAATTCGAGACATGACGTCGCCTCCATGAACTGCAGTCTCTCCAAGGATGGCTTGCCTACATTCGAAGGTTCATTTCAAACCTTTCAAGGCAATGCAGACCCTTTTCACACCCCTTGAAGAAGGACACTCCTTTCTTATGGGATGAAGCGTGCCAAGCTGCGCTTGATGATATCAAGCAGTACTTGTTGAATCCACCAGTACTCTCCACTCCAGTGTTAGGAAGGCCTCTTATCCTTTATGTGACCACCTTTGATGATCACTTAGGGAACTCTTAGTGCAGAACAATGATGGAGGGAAAGAGACAGTGCTCTATTATCTATGCCGCAGAATGCAGGAGCCGAGAAGAATTACCCTCTCATCAAAAAGATGTGCTTAGCCTTGATCTTTGTAGTACAAAAGCTCTGTCATTACTTGCTCGGTCACGAGGTCAAGTTAATCTCCAAGGCAGACCTGGTCAAGTTCCTTATGACCCAGCCATCCTTGTCAGGATGTTTGGCCAAGTAGGCATTATTGCTGATGGAGTTTGACATCACGTATGTATCGTAGAAGGCAGTTAAAGGCCAGGCCCTAGCAGATTTCCTCTCTACTCCCTTCAAAATCTCCCCTATCGAGCCACCTCCCAGAAGAAGAAGTTTTTTGTACAACGCTAATTCGGTCGTGGGAAATGTACTTTGACGGAGCATTCCAGTCTGATAAAGGGGGCGCTGAAGTTGTGTTCTTGACTCCCTCTATCCTTCTCACTTACAGAGGCATTTTCTCATAACGAAGCCGAGTATTGCCCAAGAACTAGACCTGGAGCACCTGAACATCTTTAGTGACTCTGAGCCGGTCATCCAGCAGCTTAAGGGGATTTATGACGTAAGGAAAGATACCCTCAAGCCTTATCATGATACGACTACATCTTATATGGCCCAGTTGGATGATTGCTCCCTGAGACACATCCCTGGAAGGGTAAACTCACAGGCTGCTGCACTCTCAAAGCTCGACGCCACCATTTAATTGTCTTAATCAGGGCACACTTCAGTCTGGGTAAACCGAATGGAGACACGTCGACTTGAGAATCGAAGTTGACGTAGATAATGAGAGGGATGTCTTCCCTGAATGCCCGCCTTACCCATTCAGGACACTTCTTGCAGCCAAATATGTCATTGAGGCGGAGCAAGAGATGCCCCAAGATAAAGAATCTAAGGTCAAGAAGCAAGAGCCCGAATTCTTCAACCCGATGTGTGCACAGGTTGAACAATTCGAAGATTGGAGGGAGCCGATCATGGACTTCATAAAGCATGAAAGGCTACCTCAAGATCGGGCGAAATGCAACGGCATACGATGGAGGTCTACCAAGTACACCCTTCTCAACGGTGACATTCTCTTCTGTCAGTCATTTGAAGGAATTCTCCTGAGATGCATCGTTAAACAAGAGGCAAGCAAAGTACTCGAAGAAGTGCATTCGGGTATCTACAGCCTGCATCAGTCCGACCCGAAGCTCTACAAGCGCATATGCAGACTCGGCTATTATTGGCCTTCAATGGTGGCTGACGCCCAAAACTATGCTAAGAGATGCCAAGTGTGCCAAATTCACTCAAGCCTCATTCATTAACCCTTAGAGCCTCTCCATCCCACAGTGACATCATGGCCCTTTTCCCAGTGGGGTATGGATATTGTGGGACCCATCGACCCTCCTTCTACCTTGGGTCATGCCTTCATCCTAACAGTGACAAATTACTTTTCCAAGTGGGCTAAAGCGATCCCCCTCAATCAGGTTCCAAGGACTGCGGTAGCTAACTTTGTGCATCACCACATCATCTATTGATTCAGGGTTCCAAACTGAATAATATTTGATAATGGGCCCCAGTTTAGAAGCCATCATGTTGATCGCCAAGCCAACCCGTTCAGCCTCGAGTGGAAGTACTCGACTATGTACTACCCTTGATCCAACGGTTTGGCTGAGGCATTCAACAAAACTTTGTGCGGGGTGTTTTAGAAGTCAGTTTCGAAGTCAAAGAAGAATTGGCAGGAGAAGTTGCCTGAAACTCTGTGTGCCTATGTCACCACCAGCCAAAATGCTACAAATTCCACTCCTTATTCCCTGGTCTATGGCGGTGAGGCGGTCTTATCCCTCGAGGTTCAAATACCTTCACTCTATGTCGCTATACATCAGGGATTGACTAAAGGTGAGAGGGTCAAGCTTCGTTACCAAGAGTTGGATTCCCTTGACGAAAAGAGACTCAAGGCCCAGCAGAACTTCGAGCTCAATCAAGGAAGAATGAAGAGATCCTTTGACAAGTCTATCAAAATTCGCTCATTCGCTCATGGGGATCTAGTCTTAGCAGTCAAGAGACTGATTGTCATGCATGGGCACTGTAAAGGAAAATTTGAACCCAAGTGGGAAGGTCCGTTCATAGTAAAAAAGGCCACGCCAAACGGGGCCTATGTATTGGCAAAATCGGATGTAGGAGAGGCAATGCCCCCCATTGAAGGGATAGTCAGGACTAGTGACTTTCAACACTCATATCACACTCGTCCAAGGTCAGATCAAGCCTAAATTTTGTGAGCATATTTGTCTCATCAAGACGAGCATTTCGATATGTGGCACACCTCAAAATGATTCCCGAGCACGAACAAAAGCTAGAGAGAAGTTGCTGATTCGTGAATAACGTGCAAGAAAATCAGTAACACCATGCCTTGCTCAAGCGACCAAATCATGCCAATCGCGAACCTGATTGTCACGAGACCAATTTCATCATGTGCGTAAGGCTTAGGGTATCTCTGACCCAAACGCTGTCCATGATGAACGGTTGGATTTTGCATACCAATCTGACGAAGTGACTATGAATTTTGCCGCCAGAATTCCAAATTCTGGTCAAAATTTCAAAGTTGCAAACCCTTCTACCGAACACGGAATCGAGCTGCGTTTGTTACCCCGCGATCATGATGGCATGCTCAATATATTCCAGTGAAGAAATCACATAAAAACATAAAGGAACGAGCACATAATCAATCCGAAGTTTCATTCATTCAAATTTCAAGTCACATGATTGTGCCCTAAAAACACGATCCATGGCTCGAAGTTGGTATCAAATCGATCATCTTGCCGAGCCCTACATGGAAACAATCATCTTTCAATAAACTGGGCATCAGAACGACCTCGGATCATCTATGCAAGATCACGCAAGTTCTAGGGCAACACAGGGACTTTTGGAATTCCACAAATTGTTAGGAATGGACAAATCTGTCATTTTGTACTTTTTTCTAATTTCTTTTAATTTAATTTAATCTTAATTTTCAGCAATTAGAGTTATTTTTTATCATCCATCCATGTTTGGGGCAATTTCTATATATACATTGTACCATCATTTTACACAAAGGACTCAATCCCTCACAAAAGAGAGTTTTTACTTAATACAGTTTCTCTTTCTTACCATTATCAGGTCACATTTGGAGAGAGTTTTTACTTAATACAGTTTCTCTTTCTTACCATTGTCAGGTCACGTTTGGAGAGAGTTTTTACTTAATACAGTTTTTCTTTCTTACCATTGTCAGGTCACGTTTAGAGAGAAAGAGCAAGGTGAGAGAAAATTTTGATCGGTACCCCTAGACTTGAGGTAGATCTTCGCCTTTTCTTTTCTTCACTCGCTTATTCTTCTTACTCTTCTTCTTCTCTTTCTTCTTCCTCTTCCCCGTCTGAGTCCCTCTCAGAGACCATGCACAGCAATGGCAGTGTCGTGCATGCCTCTTTGGTGGTCTCACAGGTCGCACATGGCTATGGCAGTGCCATGCAGGAGCTTCTCTCTTCTTTTGTTCTCTCTCCTAGCGAGGCGTGTAGACGGTGCCCATCGCCATCCGCAGATGTACCCTCGACGTCTCAGTGAAGAACACAGACGGCAAAACTCGTTGCCGCTTGCAGGGGACTTTCTCTGTTACGCGTCTAGTGCAGACGGTGATACCTATTGCCGCCCACTAAAGGTCTCGGCAAAACCTGTCACTGTCCGCAAGCTTCCTTCGCGTGCTCAGTGCTCATCACCGTCTGTGAGCCTCCTCTGAGCGTTTGGTGCTCATCGTTGTTCCTCCTACGTTCCACGCCTATCAACGTGCGCCTCATGAGAATTATCATTACATGCTCCATGAGAGGCTATCGCCGCCCGTGTAAGGGCGTGTTCCCTTCTCATAATGCCAACGGCGATGCTCATTGCCGCCTGGGCTTTTCCTCCTTTTGCCTCCTCGTTCTCTTTCTCTTCGTCCCCTTTTCTTCTCTTTACTCTTTTCTTTCCTCACTTGACTGAGGGTAGACTTAGCGTAGTGCCGCCATATCGCTCTCGGTTTAGAGTAGTATTGTCGTCGTGCTGGTCTCGAGAACCATGCCTGTCTTACTATCACTCCGAGTCGGTAGCTTTCCAACCGTCATGCTAGTCTCGCCCTTTTATCAAGTTTTCTTCTCCTTTCTCTCTTTTTTGGAACCTTATGTTTCATCACTCCCTCATATGAGCATACAATGCATTAAGACAAGGGTAGGTCTCTTCGACCCACTTATCTCGTCAATTAACCATAGAAGTGTTGTGTAGAAAGTAAGACGATTACAAGTCAAGGGAGACGATTTCGAACCAGCTAAAATAGCTGGGGGGCTTCCTTCGTGATCTAAGAGGGCACCCACGTGAGCTAGCCCGAGTAAATCCCGAACCTATCTTAAACTCTGCTCTCATCGGTTGATATACCTATTGCTTGTTCTTGAGCAAGGTTCTGAGTGAGCGATCTCAAATCTCGGGTTCACTAAAACCCGAGATACATGCCGCCAGGTCATCTAGATCTCGAAGGCGAGATCGAGACAACTAACCAGTCACAAGTGGTTAGAACTGAGAGGAAGGTGGGACATGTAGGAGAACATCAGAGAAAGAGAGAGAAAGCCATCCAGCAAACCCTAGACCTAGCTTTAAGCCACACTTAGACCAAGATAACAATTCAACCAAGCCAAGGCTTGGTCAAAACTTGAAGAGTGTGATTGTCCTTATTCCTTTTCACCTTTCTACATTTATTTTATGTATTTTTTTATTTTTATTAGATTAAATATGTTTTATTACATTTTATATTGTATTTCGTGCTTTTGGATCGATGCTCGCTCTGTCAATGATCTGAGAGTGGATTTATTTGTTTTTTAATAGATCTGGCCTCAGATCAGAATTTGATTGTCCCGACTATCTCTATCATTTTTTTAAAAAAATCAATTTATAGTATTCAGATCTGAGGGATCTTCTTCTGGAGATCTCTCCGATTTTGCACTGTAAACATGAGTATATAAAAGCGTGGGATTTAATATTTTCATACCAAAATCCTACTTGTATACACAGCTGGTTTTCACCGTTCAGGATAAAAAGCCGACGAGATATCCCAAAGTGGTTTAAAAGCTGGTTTTATACATGAAGACCTTTGCCTGATATACTTCTTGGTTCCATTAAAGAATCAAAAAAAAAAAAATTTGAGTTTAATAAAAATGCTGGAAAAACAGACACAGAATTATATTTATGGATTTTATGTGAAATCTCATGGATTATGAGATGGGAATATGTTATAAGCGACGATAATGATAGGTGAGATTATATCCCAAATCTTGTTTTATATTAAATGGTAGGATATTTTCACCACCATACAACTTGTCCCAAATAAAATCACCCTTAAAAAGGATGTCCCAGTTAATTTGACTATTATTAGTGAAGCAGATGAATTACTTAACTACTTAAATCAAGTAGAAACAAAACACATTTCCAAAGTTGAGCTTAAAAGAAGGCTCTCAATGGCCTTACGAGAAGAAGAAGACAAAATGTCTATGTCCCAGCAGGATGACGAAAACTAGAACGAAGAAGGCTTCGATCCAGACTACTTTGAGCCTTTCACATCACAATATTGTTCTAGATAAGGGAAGGTCGGACTCCAATCAATCCAGGACATGTGCCCCGATAGTACTTGAAAAATCACTGGGAAAAAGACAAAGGAATCTACTTTTTCACAAAAAACACTGTAGAAGTTACTATAGCAACGATGAATGTAGCAATTTCACTATTCAGTCACTATAGACCTTTTTCAGTCACTGTGCGGACTTCAAAATAAAACGAGTCCACGGACAATCTATTGTACGAATTTCAAACTAATTCAAGTCTACCGACACGATGCGGACTTCAAACAAGTTCAAGTCCACCGATAATAAGGGTCTATAAAAGGAGGGACTTCCTCTTCAGAGAGGCATCTCAAGATTTCTAGAAAATTATAGTCTTCTCTAGTAGGAATAAGAGAAGGCTTAGGAGTGGAATGCCTGGAACTATTTTTTCCCATGTTTATGTATTGGGCTAAAGCTTCCTTCTTACCTTCGGGATTACTAATTTTATCAATCAGGTCGATAATTAGATTTTTTTCTTTTGTGAGTGTATCTAAGCTCAACCCATTCATATTAATAATGGCTTTATAAATATTACAGTGACAAGAGTCACCCTGATTTTGGTTGTCATCATCATTCGAATCGGGGTCAGAACTTGAAAGAATTAATTCTTCATCTTCAATTTCTCTGATTAACATCTCTTCACCAGATTCAGAAGAGCTATCCGATGATTCTAATTTTAGTAAAATATTGTATAATTGTCTTTTAATACTATATTCAATTCCAAAGGAATTAATCTTCTTTTTTACTCTGTATTTGTTTTTATAATGTCCTACTTTACCAAAATTAAAACAAACATGTATTTTTCTTTTTCCCTTTTTTTTAAAAGATTCACATTTCACAAATTTTTTATAAACTTTTCCTTTCCTTTTAGAAGACTGGTCCCTCTTCGATGATGATTTATACTTCTTATACTTTTCACCACTCCAAGATTTTTCTTTATAATGTGAACTAGATGGTAAAAGAGTATTATAACCAAACAATTCACAAAAATCTCTAAGTTTTTTTTTGCCTGTCATTCTTTGTTTATCTAATTGTCTTCTAACTTTGAGATATATGCACATGGCAAGGCATTCGGCGCAAATCTCAGCTGATAATTATCCAAATGTATATTGTGAGTATGGTATAATACCATTGTACTTGTTTTTAAGTCTGGTCTTGACTTTTTCATCAAAAAGATTTGGAAGTCCTAAACTAAAATTTTCTTTCCAATGATCTGATTTGCTATCTTCTCTTGACAAAAGTCTCAAGTAAAAAACATCTTTATACCATTTAAAATGAGATAGGATTGGACATCAAAGATTGCATTATAAATCTTTTGACGAGCGGCTAGAAGTGCAGTACTACCTACAAAGTGGAGTGTAATTGTGTAGGTTAAAGTGTTTACTGCATCTCCTTCATCTACTATGGTTTCTTGAACTTGTCCTGGGCCTATTTCTGTTTTAACAACCCATTTTTTAGTAGTATTTAAAATCTGATTTCGGGCAGATTCGTCCAAGTAGAAATCCCACCATCCTCGAAGCCATCCAGTAAATCCACATACAATAGCCTTAGTAATTTCGTGGTCTTTATTACCACTAGCTTTACAGGCAATAGCACATATGGTCATGTGCTTCATTAAATCAAGCACTTGTGCTTCAGAAAAGCCATCTATATTCCAATTTACAATGAACTTTCTGAATAAGTGATTGAGCTTGCGACAAGGTCTTCTTCTATTTCAAGATCTACAGGAGTAGGCCTAGGATAATACATCCTGGTTTGGGCTACAGGCCTAGTTTTTCTTCTATAATCAATTTTATTTATTTTTAGGCTTTCTGTTTTAAAAGAATGTTTTATATCCATTATTTCCTAATTAGTGTACTGATTGTTTTCTTGTACAACATTTACTCCTTTTTCTTTTCTAATGATCTTATACTTGAGTTTTTAACCTAATTCTATTACTAAGTACTTGTATTGTCTCCTTCTTTTTTCTACTTCTTCGTAAATTAAATTTAACCCT
>NW_006498233.1:25772-39728 GCF_000471905.2 Amborella trichopoda
TAACGTAACGTAGTAGTACGTACTACTAATAGTAGTAGTACGAAACCTAAACCTAAACCTAACTACTACTACTACTATATACTACTACTACGTGGTCGGTCGTCTACTACTCTACTACTCTCTCTCTCTCTCTCTCTCTCTCTCTCTCTCTCTCTCTCTCTCTCTCTGAACCCTTGGGAAGTCACACCTCTCTCTCTCTCTCGCGCTCTTTCTCTCTCAACTTAGCTTAGGGTTTAATTTGTAGAAGGTAGAACCCTGAGGAGGGCACACCCAAGCCACAAGGGTGGCACAGATTTGCTCTTGTGTTGAGCTTTGATCAAAGTCCCATCCCAATGTCATGCTTTGAAGAGGTTTCGCCTAAGCTTGTCGAGTTATGAGATAAGGCTAGACCGAGATATCGTGCGAGACCTGGTGTGAAGTGTACAAAGTCCTTGGGGGTAACCAGAGGCAAGGTATTTGGTAATTCTAATTGCTCCATATTTCTTGATTCTTCATGCATTTTATTTTTTTAGTATTATAAAGAATTGTCATGGTATGTAAGAGAAGATCCTAGGTTGTATTAGGGTATATTTAATGAATAAAGTTGTACTTTTGGACACTTGTAAGTGTTCTAATGAATAAAAGAAAGGGCGACTCCAAAGAGAGCTTGACAATTTAGTGTGCCACAACAACTATGACAAAGGAGAGGTAAACTCTTGCACTCGTGCCCAGTTTGAGCCCACTTTACAGATGTTTGCTGGTCCTTCGAGGATCACCAACCATAGAGAGGGTTATATGTCGAAATGAAGGTGCTATGTTGGAATATCAGGGGCCTAAATAGCGAATCACGCAACAGAGATGTACTTTCTGTTTGCAGAAAGGAAAGACCTGATCTCTTGGTGATTCAGGAAACTAAAATGGAGGCCCCAACCTTCCACACAACTAGATTGGTTTGAGGAAACAGATCTTTGGATTTTGTGGGTGTTGATGCTTCAAGCTCCTCAAGTGGTATATGGATGCTTTGGGACTCATTGATTTTGTCTGCTATCCAAAATGCTCCTAGACACATCTCTATTTTGTTTCAAGGGCCTTTAGGACCATGTCTCTTGGTGTTTATCTATGGTGTATGGTCCTAACAGAATCGATGAAAGAACTGCCTTTTTTTATGAACTATCTAATATTCAGGTTAATTTAAATTTACCATGGTTTGTTTATGGAGATTTTAATGCTATTAGATGGCCAAGTGAATCTTCATCTTCTCCGCCTATTTCTCCTTGTATGCATACTTTTGAAAATTTTATTCGGCAACATGAATTGATTGATCTTCCTTCAATTGGAGCTAACTTCACTTGGTGCAATCATAATTTGCAAGATCGAGTTTTGACAAGGTTGGATAGGTTTCTAATTCTGAATTTGTTATTCGATTTCCAAGTATTCGTGTGGAAGCTCTTCTTAAAATATCTTCAGATCATGTACCCTTCTACTTAATTCTAATGGATTTTCATTTGGACCTTCCCTTTTTTGATTCAAGTTGTCTTGGCTGTCAGAGAGATCTATGTTCAGCTTAGTAAAAGAATTATGAAAAAACACAAAAATTAAAGGTTGGAAAGGGATTTCAATTATAAAAAAATTACAACTTCTGAAACAAAACATTATTATTTGGAGGAGAAACGTTTGGGGAGATCTACAATAAAAAATTGGCAAAGCGAAAAATCACATTGGAGAGATAGATAATTTGTAGTTTATGGGAGGATATCTAACCCAAAATCAAGTCAAAGATAGAAGCTTATTGGTGGCTTCATACAAGCAATTGCTTAGATTGGAAGAGATTCATTGGAGGCAAAGATCATGTGTGAAATGGTTGAAGGAAAGGGATAGAAATACGAGATTTTTTTATATTATCGCTAATGCTAGAAAAAGAGGTACTCTCCAAAATCTTAGAATTGAAGGGTTATATTGTGGTAATGGACTGGATGTTGAAAAGGTTGTGGTTAACTACTTTAAGAAGGCCTTTGCGACAAAAAGTGAACTTGGCCTTTCTATCCAAGATCTTCCCTTTACTAAGCTACCTCTCGAACAAGCCAAGTGGTTGGAAAGGAAATTTGAAGAACAAAAAGTCAAAGATGCAGTATTTGACCTTGGAAGAGATAAAGCTCTTGGGCCAAATGAATATCCTATTGCCTTCTTTCAAAGTTTCTGGGATACCTAGAACGATGATACATTTCAATTATTAGAGGAGTCTTATTCTAGAGGAAGAGTTAACGTTGCAATGAATTTCACATTCATTGCTTTAATTCCAAAGAAAAATGATAAATATAGTCTTGACGTGACCTATTTCTAATAAACTAAAACCTACACCTGTCTTGATCTTGCCTGGATTTACATAACTACATTATGCAATTTATCATTACGCAATTTACGTTAGATAAATTACATAATTTATGTGTAAGTTGCATTATGTAACTTATATTATATGTCATTGCATATAACGATTATGTGTTGGGCCCTAATACTACGACCTTGGTGGTTAGTGCCTTGATCTCACCCCCAGGTTGGGATGACCTGGTGGCACGTGTCTCGGGTTTTAATGAGAACCCGAGACTTGAGACCGCTCTCTCGAGAACTGTGCAAAGAAGACATAGGCAGGAGTACCAAACGATGAGAGGGGAATTAAGGTCATGAGGTGGGACTTACCTCACGTGGGTCTGTGACACGCTCGGGCTAGCTAGCATGGGGCCCTCTTAGATCATGTCATAATGTTCCCCGGGCCTGTGGCCGGTTTGGAATCGCCTCCTTTGACCTGTTTTCTCCTTTCCTACAAACACACACACACACATCAAAGATATAGACGTGTGGGTCATAGGGAACCACCTTGTTACAGGGTAAGTGCACAGATACGTGTGTATGCTCAAGAAAGAAATAGAAAAGAACATAGGAGAATCCGTATCAATTCAACAGCCTCATGATGTCTTCTTGACAAGGGATTCTTGTTACATATTTTACAAGAATGAAATAAAAAAGGGGAAGATATAGATAAAAAGTGTTTGTCTTTGAAAGAGAGAGGAAGAGAAATAAGAGAGAAGGCTAAGGTCAGCTTAAGTCTCGCTAAACCTTTCAAAGAGACAAAAAAGAATGGGAGAAGAGAAGAGAAGAAAAGAGATAAGAGAAGTCAAAGTGAGTGAAGAAGTTTGACCAGGCGGCGAGGCTGGCACTGTGGCAAGACTGGCGCGGTGACTGATTCAGCGTGGTAGTTAGACGGGAACGGTGATATGGACCGCCACGACGACTAAACTACTCAACGACAAAACCAGCACACCGGTCTGTCTGACACAACATCTAGTCTGACATGGCAACTAGACAGGCACGGTGACTCAGACCGGTACGACGGCTAAACTGCTCGATGACAAGACGAGCACGAGCACAACCTGCCCTTTAGTCAAACGATCGAAGGAAAGAAAGAGGGAAGGTGAAGACTAGCTCGATTCTCGCTAGGTCTTCCAAAAGAGATGAAAGTGAAATAAGAGTGATGGAAAATGAGATGAAAATAAGGTAGATGAATTAAAATAAAATAAAACTGGAAAATGGAATCATAATTAAATAAATTAAAATAAAATAAAGTGAAGTAAAATAAATAAAATGAAGTGGGGTAAAATAAAATAAAAAGATGGAAGAGAATAAATGAGATGAGACAATTAAAATAAAATAAATAATGAAATAGAATAAGGTATGGTGGGATAAACAAGTGAGATAAAGTAAATAGAATAAAATAGAACAAAAGGGATAAAATGAAGTGTGAATGAAATAAATGAAAGGGAGCGAGTAAAATGGAACAAAACGTAAAGGAGAGGATAGACGAAATAAAATAAGATGGGATGGTGTGAAAATAAAATAATAATAATAAAACGGAGATGGTGCAGATTAGTTAAGAGAGAGAAAAATTTGCTACTCGATTTTTGTGTGAATGAGAAAATGTCGATTATTTACGATAAAGAGGAGGTGCTTTGGCTAGGGGAGAGAGAGAGAGCTGGTTTCATTGGGTTATTTAGGTTCAACGAAATATCGTGAGGGGAGTGAAACGAACTTTATCGAAACAAAACGAAACAACGAAGAAGGGAAAGTGGGGTTTTTTCCATTTGTGGGTTTTTAGAGAGATAAAATGCAGTGAAGGGATGGGGAGTTGCAGAGTGCCGTGTAAGGGGTAGAAGTGGCGAACGACAGGGATGGCGTGGTAGAGTGAGAGAGGGCGGGGCAGAAACGGCAGGGATGGTGCGAGATGGGATGTTGGCCACGAAAAGCTGGAAGCATGGGACGATAGTGGCTGATGAAAGAGAAGGACAGGGAAAGGTGGAGGTTGCGAAATTGGTAGCGGAGGTGGCAGTTGGTCACAGCAGAGATGGCGGAAGAAAGAGGGCAGCAGTGAAGAGGAGATGAGGTGGGAGGCGGGTGGTGATTAGAGAGACAGAGGTGTGGAGACGGTGATTTGGAGACAGTGGTAGCTGTGTGAGTAAATGGGTGAAGAATAGGGGCGTAGATGGTCGCTGTCGTGTGGGTTGTGGTGGAGCAGAGGCGCACGGCAATGGAGAGGAATGCGTCACTGCCGTGTATGGAATATGTTGTGCACGGCGGTGGGGTGTGGGTTGTGCATGGCGATGGGTGGCGGTTGTGCACGGCGATGGGTTGTGGTTGGTCACGCGCGACTATGCGGTGGGTGTTTGGTCAGGCGCGGCGGTGAAAGGGAGGTTTGGTCGCACGCGGCAGTGAAAGGGAGGGGGAGGTTTGGGAAACGGTGGTCACGCGGAACTACAGGGAAAAGAGATAAAGATGGTCGAGGGTGCACAGGGAGCAATTGGACGCAAGGATGATAGAAAAGTAAAAGTTTTTAAGCACACGGCATTGTCGTGCTCGGCTGTGGGTATTGTCGGGTTAGACAAAGAGAGGAGAGAGAAAGAGAGAAAAAAAAAGAGAGAATGAGGGAAGAGAAAAAATACCTTAAGCCTCGGGGTACCGACACAATAATTTCTATTTCTTTCTTTTCTCTCCAAATCGTGACCCAATAGTGAGCAAAATTGGAAACTTTATTCAATCAAAATGGGTCCCTTACAATGATGTATGATATATATAGACTTTCACTCAAACATGGGTAGATTAATCAAAATCTACACTAATTGCTAAAAAATATAATGTATTTGATTTTAAAAATAATTTCTAAAAATAGGGGAAAATGACGATTTTGCCCTTGTCCAACAATACATAAAATTTCAAAGCAGCCCTTGCTGCACCTATGGAACGTGTGTGATTTTTTTTCTAGCCCGATTCGGGGCTGCTCCAACGCCCGTTTGGCCAAAAGATGATCGTTTTCTCGTTGGGCTCGGCATGACAATTAATTTGGTACTAACTTTTAACCACAAACCATGTTTTTAGGGCACGATCATACAACTCGAAATTTGTAGGAAACTTAAAAACTTCATATCTTGATGTATTTTTGTGATTTCTTCATTGAATTGTACTAAGCATGTCGTCACGATCGATTTGCAACAAATGCAACTCGATTTTGTGCCTGAACGAAGATTTTACAATTTTGGATTTTGGCTAGAATTTGAATTCCGCCAGATGGAATTTTATAGCAACTTTAACACCTTCATACCCCAAATCTAACCGTTCATCACACGCAGGGTTCAAACCAGACATAGCCCTGGACCTTACACACTCAATGCAATGGGTTTTGCATCGATCGGGTACGCAAGCGTTGTGATATGGCCGCTCGAGTGGGCCATGCTATTGCTGATTTTCTTGCAACCTTGATCACAAATCACCAACTTCTCATTGGCTTTTCTCCTTGCTCGGGAGTCGTCAAGGATCGTGCCACATATCAAAACATTCGTCTTGACGAAACAAACATGCTCTTAAAATTTGGGGTCGATTCGACTCAAAACAAGAGAGATATGAGTCTTCAAAGTTATTGTTCATGACTGTAAAAACCGGTATCTTTTAATGGAGATTGGTGCAGAGAGTGCGCACAAGAATAGCAAGCGGTCTCTCATTATTCAGTCTTTTGCTCATAACTTTATTTTGAAACATCTGTTTAAGCCGAAATTTGATCCCTAGGGGTTTTCGAATGTGTTGAATCCAATGGCCATGGTCCCACAGCCATTTGACGCTCCGCTAATAGGGTTCAAGTTATAAGGTCCATTTTAGGGTGCTAATAACCAATTTTTTAGAAACTGTTTCTTATTATGCACTACCTTAGACATGTCAGATTGCGAAAAAACTTGGCAGGTGGCCTTTTGAAGTCCTTAGGAACATTTTCACCCATTCTGGGGTAATTATGAGATTGTCGAGAATTCCACTATTAATCAGGGCTTTATTCACCGACTTCTCTTTTATTCCGCATCGGGGACCCAAGGCGCTGAAAAATGTCTTCAAATACTTGGTCTTGTTGTTAATATAATGAGCCTCAATTTTAAGTCTTGTCTTACCCAATGGGTCCCATGAAGGGGCCCAAAGCATGACCTAAGTTAGTCTTGTCAAGCAAGCAAGCCCAGCCCACTTACAACATTTGTTTTACACATGGAGGGCCTCCCTTGTCACAACCCCGTCCCCTGACCCCTACCGTCCCAAACCGGAGGACAACAGAGTGCGGGTTCGTGATCGAAGGTCGCGTACGTCACTCAGGTGGGAGTGGCATCAATATGTGTTAATAGGGCAGAATCAAAGCAAACAACGAGAAATAAATAAAAACTCATCCAACAAGCACTGAAAACTGAATAAATTAAAACCATTAACTTCATTCTTCTTCAAAAGTCTTTACAATAAAGCTTGAGGCTTACATGCCTAACATTCGTTCGAAAATATTACATCAAACAGAACAACACGTGGCAATGTCACCAGACACCTACAAAGCCAAAAAGAAATCATGAACCGGTTCGAACTCCGAACGCCTGCTATCACTGGTCAGCTGCTTGCCACATGCGGTCAGATACTAACACTCTACACAGATGAAATAAACGGAGTGAGCAATAAGCTCAGTAAGTAAATCACTACCCTTGCATTCTCGACTATCAGTGTATACATAATAACATGCCCATAATCCATCAGAAATCATATTTGTCACACTAAGTATGGTCATACATCAAACTATATATGATTACTGTATAAAAAAGGTAAGACTCGGTTAACAGAGGAGACTCAGTTAACAGAGGACTACTTATTCTCGATATGGCGTCAACCATTATGCATGTCACAGTTACAGTTATGTGTTCATACAGAATACATAATTCTGATAAGCAGAACAGATTAAATTACTCCCAAAGTAGAAGCCACATCGATCAGGCTAAGCCAATCCTGAAACGTGGGATTTCTATCTTCATTCAGGAGGGACGATAATGACAAGTGGAGGTCCCACTTCGTAATATCCTTACTCACACACGCAACCCCGGCATGCTTTGGGGTTTTCGATTGGCTGAAGCCTTGCAAGAATCGACCCACTTTTGTGCCCTCAAGCGAGCGGGCATTACACTACCATTAGAGGACCCAATGCGTAGTGCCCATGACAATTTGGGGGGGGAGACCCTCCCTATTATTTACAGTCACCTCTCGAATCCACTCTTATCATATGGGTCGAGGTACAGTATACCCCACTACCAATAGAGGACCCATTGCATAGCAGTCAGATATCAGTATTCATATAACAAAATCAAAAAGTCTACTACCAATGGAAGACCCATTGCGTTCCAGTCAGATATCATAATTCATATAACAGAATCAAAAATTCTACTACCAATGGAGGGTCCATTGCGTAGCAATCAGATATCTGTATTCATATAACATAATCATAATGTCTACTACCAATGGAGGACCCATTTCGTAGCATTCAGATATCAGTATTCATATAACAAAGTCAAAAAGTCTACTACCAATGAAGGATACATTGCGTAGCAGTCAGCTATCAGTATTCATATAACATAATCAAAAAGTTTACTACCAATAGAAGACCCATTGCGTAGCCGTCAAATATCAATATTCATACTTTGCTCTTTTCAAGAAGTCAGGAACATTCAGTATTCGTATGATCATAAGCATGCCATTTCGGTGTCTTATCACCTTACAAAAGGATTTAAGCTATGTTCAAAATAAACATTGATGCATGACATGTGCATATCTCATATACAACTTAAATTCATTATTGTTCTTATCAATCATGGGCATATACAAAATGAGGCATAGCACCCAAATTATGAGGGGAATTTAACTAATTTCCTATTCTAATTTGCTAACAGAGCATTACTTAATTAATTAAGGGTTCAACATATCATTCTGAATCTTGCTAAATTTTTGCCCATAGTGACATATGTTAACAATTCAAGTCATAGCTTGCAACCTAAGAGGAATTTCGAAACAATTTTATCATGCAACTTTTAGTAGACATTCAAAGCTTTCAAATAGCTGTGGTTTTGGGGTAGTTGGACTCCATTTGGTCAACCAAAATTCATGGCAACAGAGACCAAAATTCTGAGTTTCTGTGAGATATGTCAATAGTGACATACTTGAGCATTTTTTAGCATAGTTCCTCATTTACACAGAATTTGGTAAGGTTAAAACATGAAAATCGTATAAGACTCGTGCATATATCAAATGGCTATGTTTTTGGGTCATTTGGACCTCAATACTTCCGGCAAAGTTTTAATACAGTAGAAGCAATATTTCTGGAATTATCACAGTCTACTAACAGTGGCATATGAGCACAAAATGAAACACATCTTCCAAATTATCAAGAATCTCAACTGGACATAAACATTAAACTCTAAGTAGACTCATAGAGCTTTCAAATGGTAGTGATTTAAGGCGAATTGGATATCATTTGCTTAGTCAAAATCTTATTTCAAAAGCATGTAAGTTCTCTGGAAAATCACAGTACACTCATGGCACATTCCAAAGACCACTCCATAACTTCAAACCCATACAAGATAACAACATTAAACCCTTTTCTATCTTAGGCTAGACTCACACAAGCATCATTCCACAAAATTTCAGGATCCACAAGAGTGATAACAGTGCCCAACTTATCATGCAAAGAATAACTCATTACTGGAAAACAGAACACAACATACATGCTTAACATCATACTTTGTTCATGAAAATTCATGCTTAAATCTTAAACTTTCAATTTCATACTCTTACAACTTGATGCAAGGGGGTAGAAATCTACTTACATAGCCAACAATGGTGCCCTCCAATCTTTCATCTATAGTCGTTCATCTCCAACAATGGTTGCTTCAAAGTGAAGGTGTGACTTCCCCAAAACTTATCTTAGAGAGAGAGAGAGAGAGAGATGTGGAGGAGTGAAAAGTGAAGGACATGAGGGAGAGGGAAGGGCAGCCCAAGCTGATGGGTGGCAACCAACTCCCATGCAGCTAGACAAGTGGCAAACACTTAATCATGCATGGCAGTGTCGCAGTCGGCGCTACGCACACAGAGATGCCCCTTGTTCACTCGCGACGTTGTGTTCTCGCTGCCGCGCGTACACTGTTGCGCTCTCCTCTACCGTTGCGCGCTCACTATCATCGCGTGCTTACTATCGCTGCGCGCTCACCATCACCGAGTGCTCACCATCACCGTGCGCTCACCATCGACGTGCACTTACTATCGTCACTAGCTCACCATCATCGCGTGCTCACCAATGCCATGCGCTCACCATCGCGGCTCGTTCACCATCGTCGTGCGCTTACTATCGTCGCCTGCTCACCATCGTCGCGTGCTCACCATTGTCATGCGCTCACCATCGTCGCGCGCTTATCTGGGTCCTTACATCATCCTCCCCTTAAAAAAGATTTTCTCCTCAAAATCGTCAATTGAATAGATGGGGGTACATAGCCGAATTTCATCTTCTCTCTCCCACGTTGATTCTTCCCTTGAATGATACTGCCATAAAACCCGGACTAGGGGAATCTCTTTGTTGCGCAAAACTTGAACCCGTCTATCCAGAATCTCAATTGGCTGCTCAATATAAGTTAAGTCTTCCCTTATCAGCATTGGTTCATACTTCAAGACGTGGGACAGATCGGGCTGATACTTTCTCAACAATGAAATATGGGAGACATCATGAATATTAGCCAACTCAGGCGGTACGGCCAATCGATATGCCACGACTCTGACTCTCTCTAATATTTCAAAGCGTCCGATGAATCACGGACTTTGTTTCCCTTTCTTGCTGAACTTCATAAGTCCCTTTATTAGTGACACTTTCAAAAAGACTCGATCACCTACTTCAAATTCAAGGTCCCTTCAGCGATTATCGGCATAACTCTTCTGTCGATTCTGAGCTATTTTAAGCCTTTCTCAAATTAGGGCCATCTTTTATGATGTTACTTGAACAATTTTTTGCCCTAACAGTCTCCTTTCGCCGACTTCTTCCCAACACACTGACGATCTGCATTTTCTCTTATACAGGGCCTCAAAAGGTGTCATTTGAATACTGGCCTGGAAACAAGGTAAGTTGTAACAATCCTAAATTTTAAAAACTAAATAAATAAATAAATAAAAATAAATAAATAAATAAATAAATATATATATATATATATATATATATAAAATTCTTTATAGTGTGATGGTCCATATAAGTAATATGGTCCTTAGGGACCATCACCACTTTGTTAAAAAAAATTTCCTTTCATTACCACGTCCTTTAGTCGACGTGGGCTTTAAACGTTTCAGGTATGTAATATAATTGTTACACCTCATGTATGAGGTGTAACTTAATAAAATAATATAATAAGGTATCTTAATAATTTAAATAGGATAGGCGAGGACTCCCACCCTAGAAAAACTTTTGAGATCTTTCTCTCTCTAGTCGAAACGTAGTGCTCTTTCTCTCTCTTTCTCTTTCATTATCTTGAAAAATAATCTGTTCTTTTTAAAAATGAAATGAAATAATTACTTCTGCTTATTATCATGAATTTTAGGCGCGATAAATTTTATGCGCAAGCGACCTCATTGTCTCGAAAAATAATCTTTTTAATAAAATTGTGATATTTTATCTATGTTAGAAATTTTAAATGCTGTAAATTCTTAGAAATAAATTTATTTTTCTTATCTATTGTTAGAGAATTTTAGATACTGTAAAATTATTAGAAATAAATGTGATATTTCTGCTTTTAATAAAATTGTGAGATTTCTTTCTACTGTTTTTTAATATTTAAACATTGAAAAATTCATGTGCAAATGACTGTCTTATTATTTGAAAACTGATATTTTTGGATTTGATTATAGCATTGTCTGTAAAGTATTTATTTGCGAATTGGCATCCCATAAATTGTGATAATTCTGTATTCTTGGATTTCTCTAAAAGTTTTTCTATACATACTAGATTGGCAATTATGGTAGAATGTCTTTACGAACTGCTACCTTTCTAAATTTGAGCCCAAAATATTTGACTGGTTATTTTTTAAATATTATTGAAAGTGACTGTTATTAATGGTTTCAGTGAAATTCATATTAATAATTTCAATGATATGTTGAGTACATGATATTGCTACTTTCGAATGTTTAAAGAGATTTAGAAATATTTTAGGTATGAAAGTGGACTCATCCGGTTCGCCGATGAGGTATAAATGGACTTATCCGGTACGCTGGTAGGGATTAAGTGGACTCATCCGGTATGAAGGTGAGGTATAAGTGGATCTGCAGGGATTAAGTGGACCTATCTGAGACGCCGATAGGGATTAAGTGGACCCATCAGGACGCTGATGGGGTATATAGGTGACCTACTTGGGATGCTAGTAGGGTATTTTGTGAAATCTTTTGAATTATGCACTGCTGTTAAAATGTTATACGCATTTCAATTATTCGAATTATACTTAATTATGCATTTTTGAAAGTGAAACTGTTGATGCATTTAGATCTCCTTTTTGAAAATATTGATAACTTTCAACCATGATTATTTTTAGGATTATGACGATCACTTACTGAGTAGCCAAACTCATCAAACTATGGTAAACATTTTTTCAGGATAACTGCGGTTTCACTTTGAGTGCTTGTTAGGATCAACTTTGGAAGATATTGTAGTTGTGCTTAAACTTTCTTTTGTTACTTTGTAAGAATTCGCCATTGTAAATTTGTCCTAAAAAGAGATGTATATATGTTTTGACTATCACATCTCAGGAATATCAGTATTGTAAATTCTTAGGGCGTGACAATTATGGTATCAAAGCAATAGGTTTAAGATTCTTAGGAAATTTTAAAAGAATGTAGTTAAAATCACATTTATTGTGTGTATAGACCGGGATGAAGTCAAGATCCAGAATAGCTGAAGCTAATATGGAAGGAATTCATAAAGCCTTGGAAAATATGGTTGCTCTAATGCAACATCAGATGGAAAACAACAATTCACCTAGGTAGTTAGTTACGAGAAATGGTGGGAGTAATATCGAACAATTTAAGAAATTGAACCCACCTTCTTTTAAGGGTGCTGTAAACCCACTGGAAGCCGATGGATGGATTATGCAATTAGAAAAAATATTCGAGGAAATGGAAGGTCCTGATGATAGGAAGGTGGCCTTGTTAGAAGCTGGAGCACAACATTGGTGGCGAATGACAAAAGGAGTATAGGTATGAAAATTATTTCTAGAGGCATTTAATGAAAAGTATTTCCCAGATTTGATTCGAAACCAAAAAGAAATGGAATTTCTGGAATTAATCCAAGGAAACCGGACAGTAGCATAGTACGAGTCCAAGTTTACTGAATTAGCCAGGTTTGCGCCACATATGATTAACAATGAGGCAAGAAAGGTGAAAATTTTTGAAAGGGGTCTCAGATCAGCTATTAGAAGCAGAATATCAGTCTTAAAATTGAGAACTTATGCTGAAATAGTAGATTGAGCCCAAATTGTCGAAAAAGATTTCGAAAATTACCAAAAGATGAAAAATCAAAAAAGTCAAATTAGACCTACACCATCTAATCGACAACAGCTTGAAAGGGCAAACAAGAAGCCAAGGCTCTTGCCACTTCAAAGCCCAATAGAATCATGTAAAAAATGTGGGAAAAACCATGGATCGAGCCCTTGTTATTGGAATACTGGAGCTTGTTTTAAATGTGGAAAATTGGGGCACCAGATTAGATAATGTCCTAGCTTATAGAAGCAACAACTTCCAAAGCATGGAAAGATAGCTCAAAAGCCTCAAATGAAGGGAATAGTATTTGTGAGCACCCAGCAAGACGCTCTGGCCTCAAAATCAGTGATCCAAGGTACTCTTATTATTTTCTAAAAAGTAGCTCATGTTTTGATTGATCCTAGATTTACTCATTCATTTATGTCACCACACTTTGCACGCCACTTAAAGGTAGAACTAGAACAATTAGAATACATTCTAGAGGTAGCCACACCGATGGGAAATTCAAGTGAGACCAACATAGTATACAAATCTTGTGCAATGAAGATAAAATAAAACGTTGGTTGATTTAATACTCCTGAAAATTCAATATTTTGATGTAATCTTAGGCATGGATTGGCTTTCTGCATACCATGCAAGTATTGATTGTTACAAGAAAATGGTTACCTTTAGTATTCCGGATCAACCAGTATTTTACTTCAATTGTATCAAAAAAGACTCTCCATCATATTTAATCTCCTGTATTCAAGTTAATCACCTCTTTCAAAAAGGGTGTCAAGGCTTTCTTGCCTATATCAAAGAAGATAGGAAGGAAGAGATAAATTTGGATACCACTCCGGTTATCCGAGAATTTCTCGACGTTTTCCCTGAAGAATTGCCAGGATTACCGCTTGATAGGGAAATTGAATTCTCTATTGAATTATTGCTAGGGGTAGCCTCAATTTCTAAGGCACCTTACAGAATGACACCTGCAGAACTTAAGGAACTTAAACAACAATTGGAAGAATTATTAAATAAAGGTTTTATCAGGCCCAATGTGTCACCTTGAGGTGCTCCGATAATATTTGTTAAAAACAAAGATGGGAACATGAT
>NW_006498233.1:43408-82868 GCF_000471905.2 Amborella trichopoda
ATTTGATTATAGCATTGTCTATGAAGTATTTATTTGTGAATTGACATCCCATAAATTGTGATAATTTTGTATTCTTTGATTTCTATAAGAGTTTTTCTATACATACTAGATTGACAATTATGCTAGAATGTCTTTACGAACTGCTACCTTTCTAAATTTGAGCCCAAAATATTTGACTGGTTATTTTTGAAATATTATTGAAAGTGATTGTTTTTAATGGTTTCAGTGAAATTCATATTAATAATTTCAATGATATGTTGAGTAAATGATATTGCTACTTTCGAAAGTTTAAAGAGATTTATAAATACTTTAAGTATGCAAGTGGACTCATCCGGTTCGTCGGTGAGGTATAAGTGGACCTATCCGCTATGCCGGTAGCGATTAACTGGACTCATACGATACGCCGGTAAGGTATAAGTGGACCTGCAGGGATTAAGTGGACCTATCTGAGACGTTGATAGGGATTAAGTGGACTCATTAGGACGCTGATGGGGTATATAGGTGACCTACTTGTGACGCCAGTAGGGTATTTTGTGAAATCTTTTGAATTATTCGCTGCCGTTAAAATGTTATATGCATTTCAATTATTTGATGCATTTTTTAAAGTGAAACTATTGATGCATTTCTGTTAATAGATCTCCTTTTTGAAAATATTGATATCTTTCAACCATGATTATTTTTAAGATTATGATGATCACTTACTGCGTAGTCAAACTCATCAAACTATGGTAAATATTTTATCAGGATAACTGCGGTTTCATTTTGAGTGCTCGTCAGGATCAACTTTGGAAGATATTGTAGTTGTGCTTAGACTTTCTTTTGTGACTTTGTAAGAATTCGCCATTATAAATTTTTCCTAAAAAGAGATGTATATATGTTTTGACTGTCACATCTCAGGAATATCAGTATTGTAAATTCTTGGGGCGTAACATAAGTGATCGTTCCAGTTTCCTTTAAAGTCTGTAACACAAGCCCTCCACATATCTTCTAAGGTTTGAATGGTCCTTTCTGACTGTCCATCAGTCTGGGGCTGAAAAGCAGTACTAAAAGTAACTCTTGTCCCCAAAGCTGATTGCAAACTGCTCCAAAACCTTGAAGTAAATCTAGAGTCTCGGACACAATACTAATAGGTACTCTATGCAGCCTTATTACTTCTTTGACATACAACTAAACCAGTTTGTCTAAGGTATAGGTAGTGTGGACTGGTAAGAAATATGCAGCCTTAGTTAATCGATCCACGATAACCCAAACACTGTCATGTTCGGTGCCTGATTTTGGCAAACTGGATACAAAGTCCATAGTGATGTGCTCCTACTTCTATTCAGGCACAGGCAAGGGTTGCAACAACCGGGCAGGTCTCTGGTGCTTAGCCTTTACTTGCTGACAGGTTAGACATTTAGAAACAAATTGTATCACATCCCTCTTCATGTTATTCCACCAAAATTTTTTCCTTAAATCATGATACATTTTTGTGCTTCCTGGGTATTCAGTGTAATGGGAGTGGTGTGCCTCTTCTAAAATGACTCTCTTTATATTTTCATCATTTGGAACGTATACTCCTTCTTTAAATCTTAATAGATCATCACTACTGAAAGAGAAATTATCATTTCTTTCATGCTTCAAGTCTTCTAGAATTTTCATAAGCTAGGGGTCTGTCTTTGGGCTACCCAGATCTGTTAAAAGAGCTGAGGTTCCACTATTATACTCGCAGTTATTCCTAATCCAGAATTAGAGGGTAGTATCGGGCACCACTCCACGGTATCTTCTATCAGTTTCATCTCTCGGGTCATCAGATGTACTGCTGATATCAAGGGTTTTCGGTTTAAAGCATCGGCTACTACATTTGTCTTGCCCGGTTGATAGTTGATGTTGCAGTCATAATCATTAAGTAGGTTCATCCATCTCCTTTGCCTCATATTCAACTCCTGCAAAAATAAATACTTGAGGCTCTTATGGTCTGTAACTATCTTAAACTGGGCCCCATAGAGATAGTGTCTCCAAGCCTTCAAGGCAAAGACTACGGTCGCGAGCTCTAAGTCATGAGTTGGGTAATTTTGCTCATACGGTTTTAATTGTCTAGAGGCATAGGCTATAACTTTCCTGTGCTGCATTAACACACACCGCAGTCCCTTATGAGAAGCATCAGTGTAGACCACAAAGCCTTCGTTTCCTTCGGGCAACGTTAGTAAAGGGGTCGCAGTCAAACTCTTCTTTAATTCTTGAAAACTCTTCTCACAATCATCTAACCATATAAATTTCACTTCCTTTTGGGTTAGGCGAGTCAGGGGAAGTGCTATCTTTGAGAAGCCTTCTACAAAACACCTATAGTATCCCGTCGTACCCAGAAAACTACGGACTTCCATTACATTCGTTGGCCTTCCCCATTTTAGTATGGCTTTAATCTTATGCCACCCCGCCTTTCGAAACAATGTGCCCAAGGAAAGCCACATTTGGAAACCAAAACTCACTTTTCCCCAACTTGGCATATAACTTTTCTGTCTTCGGGGTCTGGAGAACCACCCGCAAATGTCGTTCACGCTCTTCTCGATTCCTTGAGTACACCAAGATGTCATATATAAAGACTACTACAAAGTCATCCAGGAAGGGTCTAAAAACCCTGTTCATCAGATCCATAAAAATGACCGGGGCATTAGTTAGTCCAAACGGCATCACTAAAACTCGTAATGACCATAACGAGTCTGGAATGCGGTGTTAGGGACATCTTCTTCCTTGACTCGCAGCTGATGATAACCTGATCGAAGGTCAATCTTGGAAAATACTTGGACCCCTTGGAGTTGGTCAAAGAGATCATCAATTTTTGGCAAGGGATACTTATTCTTCACAGTGACATGTTTCAGCTGCCGATAGTCTATACATAACCTCAAAGATCCATCTTTATTTTTAACAAACAGGATGGGTGCACCCCAAGGCGACACACTAGGCCAAATGAAACCCTTCTCCAGTAATTCTTGCAACTGTTCTTTTAATTCCTTTAGTTCAGATGGGGCCATCCTATCAGGGGCTTTAGAGATGGGGGCAGTGCCAGGGACCACATCTATCTCAAATTCTATTTCTATGGCTGGGGACAGAGAGGTTAACTCTTCGGGAAAGACCTCTGGATATTCTCTCACCACCAGTATTTCTTCTCACTTAGATCAATCATCCTTATTTTCCACTACGTAAGCTAGATACCCAACACATCTTTTAGCCAATAAGCGGGAAGCCCAAATAGCCGAAATAAAATGCAGAGGGGAAACATCCTTGATGCCAAAAAAGTTCAACTTAGGCTGCTTAGGGCATCTAAGGGTTACAGTCTTATCACGATAATCTACAGTACCATGTTGTGTAGATAGCCAGTCCATGCCCAAAATAACATCAAAGTTTTGGATATCTAACAATATTAGATCATAGGCAGCACATACCCTTCAAGAAAACCCCACAGTGTTTAAAAATAGTATCAGTTTCTAAAGATTCTCCCATAGATGTGCACACTACCAATGTTCGGTCAAGCAAGGAAGGTCTAGCATTTATGTGGCATGCAAAGTGACGTGCAACAAAAGAGTATGTAGATTCAAGATTAACTAGGATTTTTGCTTCAATACCACCAACGAAGAGCATACCTCGGATAACTGAAGTTAATGCCTTAGCTTCCTGTTCGATAAGAGCAAACACCCGACCTTAAGTATTTGGACGGTTCTTTGGTCCCCTGGCTGGGCAATTTCTAATATGATAGCTTGGCTTGACACACCTAATGCACGCTCCAGTCTTCCTTCGGCAATCAGCCGCCGAGTGATTATCTTTCCCGCAATGTGAGCACGTTGGGCGTCGGTTCTCCCTTATGTCGCCTAACAAGGTCCTTTAAATCTTCTTACCCCTCGAATTATCTCTTCCCCTGAAGTCCCTCCTTGGGGGCAATCGAGCCTTTCTTTCCAAACTTCCAAACTGGGCTGGGCCAATTCTACAGTTTTCTCTAACCCGGGACTCTTCACAGTCCCTCTCAATCTTCATGGCCAAGTCCACTAATAAGGATAAGGTTTTAAGATTTGTCGAATCACCCTCCCCCGTATGTCTGACCTAAGACCCCTCTCAAACTTACTTGCTTTCCGTGCCTCAATATTGATGATATGTGGTGCATACCTCAACAGCTCAGTAAACTTGGCTACATACTGTTCCATAATTAAATTTCTCTGTTGCAGCTCGAGGAATTCTACTTCTTTTCTTTCCTACATAGAATCAAGAAAGTACTTCTCATTGAAGGCTCCACGAAAGTTTCCCCAATTTACTTCCGTCCTAGCTTCCTCCCACGACTGCTTCACTGAGCTCCACTAGTGCTCAACGTCTCCCTCTAACATAAAGGGCCCCAGTCTGACCTGTTATTCTTCTGTACATTGTAATACCTCGAAGATCTTTTCCATTTTCCGTCTTCATCGATCAGCTCTCTCTACTCCCCCAAGCCCCAAGAAAGTCGGAGGAGCCAGACTCCTAAACTTCTCTATCGAGTTATTGTCATTTAGATCAGGGGTGGGGGTAGACCGGGCCGGCGTTGCCTCCTTCACCATTTGTGTCATGGCCCCTAAGGTCTTGACAAACTCACCAAGGGCCTCGGTGTTCTCATTACTAGAACTGGCTTTGTTGGCCCACGTCCTTGACATCTTCAACCTAAGACAAGCACTCAGTTACTAATATACTAAAACTATTCTAAAGACACTTCTAAACTCCCTAGGCCAAGAACCCAAACCTGGCTGCTCTGATACCATAACTGTCCCAAGCCGGAGGGCAACAGAGTGCGAGATCGCGACCGGAGGTTGCGTACGTCACTCAAGTGGGAGGAGCATCAACAAGTGTTAATAGGGAAGAATCAAAGCAAACAACGAGAAATAAATAAAAACTCATCCAACAAACACTGAAAACTGAATAAATTAAAACCATTAACTTCATTCTTCTTCAAAAGTCTTTACAATAAAGTTTGAGGCTCACAAGCCTAACATTCGTCCCAAAATATTACATCAAACAGAACAACACGTGGCAACGCCCCCAGACACATACAAAGCCAAAAAGAAATCCTGAACCGGTTAGAACTCAGAACACCTGATATCACCAGTTAGTTGCTCACTACACTCGGACAGGTACTAACACTATACATAGATGAAATAAGCGTAGTGAGCAATAAGCCCAGTAAGTAGATCATTGCCCTTGCATTCTTGAATATCAGTGTATACATATAACATGCCCATAGTCCATTAGAAATTGCATTTGTCACACAGAATATGGTCATACATCAGAGTATTAGTTAATAAAGTATTGCTTGTTCTCGATATGGCATCAACCGTTATGCATGTCACTAATATAGCTAGGTGTTCATACATAATACAGAATTCAGATAAGCATAATAGATTAAATTACTCCTGAAGTAGAAGTCACATCGACCAGGCTAATCCAATCCTGAAACTTGGGACTTCTACCCTCATTCCGTAGAGAGGATAATGACAAGCAAAGGTCCCACTTCGTAATATCCATACTCACGCACACATCCCCGATGTGTTTTGGGGTTTTCGATAGGTTGAGGCCTTGCAAGACACGACCCTCTCTTGTACCCTTAAACAATAGGGCGTTACATTACCATTGGAGGACCCAATGCGTAGTACCCATGACAATTTGGGGGGCGCGACCCTCCCTATTATTCACCGTCACCTCTCAACTCCACTCCTATCATATGGGTCGAGGTACAGTATAGCCCACTACCAATGGAAGACCCAATGCGTAGCATTCAGATATCAGTATTCATATAATAGAATCAGAAAGTCTACTACCGATGGAGAACCCATTGCGTAGCAGTCATATATCAGTATTCATATAACAGAATCAGAAAGTCTACTACTAATGGAGAACTCATTGAGTAGCAGTCAAATATCAATATTCATATAACAGAATCAGAAATTCTACTACCAATGGAGGACTCATTGCATAACAATAAGATATCAGTATTCATATAACAGATTAGAAAGTCTACTACCAATGGAGGACCCATTGCATAGCAGTTAGATATCAATATTCATATAACAGAATCAGAAAGTCTACTACCAATGGAGGACCCATTGCGTAACATTCAGATATCAGTATTCATATAACAAATCATAAAGTCTACTACCAATGGAGGATCCATTGCGTAGCAGTCAGATATCAGTATTCATACTTTACTATTTTCAAGAGGTCAGGAACATTCAACATTCACAGCATCATAAGCATGCCATTTCGGTGTCTTATCACCTTGCAAAGGATTTAAGCTATGTTCAAAAGAAACATTGATGCATGACATGTGCATAACTCATATACAACTTAAATTATTGTTCTTATCAATCATGGGCATATACAGAATGAGGCATGACACCCAAATTATGAGGGGAATTTAACTAATTTTTTATTCCAATTTGCTAATAGAGCATTACTTAATTAATTGAGGGTTCAACATATCGTTCTGAATCTTGCTAATTTTTTTCCCATGGGGACATATGTTCACAATTCAAATCATAGCTTGCAACCTAGCAGAAAATTTAAAACAATTTAATCATGCAACTTTTAGTAGACATTCAGAGATTTCAAATGGTTGTGGTTTTGGGGTAATTGGACTTCATTTGTTCAACTAAATTCATGGCAACAAAGACCAAAATTTTGAGTTTCTGTGAGATCTATCAATAGTGACATACTGGAGCATTTCTTAGTATAGCTCATCATTTACACAGAATTTGGGAAAGGTTAAAACATGAAAATCGTATAAGACTCATGCATCTATCAAATGACTATGTTTTTTGGATCATTTGGACGTCAATACTTCAAGCAAAGTTCTAATACAGTAGAAGCAATATTTCTGAAAATTATCATAGTCTGCTAACAGCGGCATAAGAGTACAAAATGAAACACATCTTCCAAACTATCAAGAATCTCAACTGGACATAAACATTCTATGGACTCATAGACCTTTCAAATGGTGGTGATTTGAGGCAAATTGGATATCATTTGCTTAGTCAAAATCTTATTTCAAAAGCATGTAAGTTCCCTGGAAAATCACAGTACACTCATGACACATTCAGAAGACCACTCCATAACTTCAAACCCATATGATATAACAACATGAAACCCTTTTCTATCTTAGGCTAGACTCACACAAGCCACATTCCATAAAATTTCAGGATCCACAAGAGAGATAACAGTGCCCAATTTATCATGCAAAGAAGACCTCATTGCTGGAAAACAGAACACAACATACATGTCATACTTTGTTCATGAAAATTCATGTTTAAATCTCATACTTTCAATTTCATGCTCTTACAACTTTATGCATGGGGGTAGAAATCCACTTATACAGCCAATAATGGTGCCCTCCAATCTTTCTTCTACAGTCCTTCATCTCCAACAATGGCTGCTCCAAAGTGAGGGTGTGAACTTCCACACAACTTGTCTTAGAGAGAGAAAGAGATTTGGAGGAGTGAAAAGTGAAGAACGTGAGGGAGAGGAAAGGGCTTAAGCATCCCCTCAAGTGGCAGATGACAACCCAAGCTGATGGGTGACAACCAACTCCCATGCAGCTGGACAAGTGGCGAACACTTAATCACATATGGCAATGCCGCAGCCGGTGTTGCGCAGTCGGAGCTATGCACACGGCGATGCCCCTTGTTCACTGGCGGTGTTGCGTTCTTGCTGCCGCGCTCTCTTCTGCCGCCGCGCGCTTACTATCGCCGCGTGCTCACCAACGCCGTGCGCTCACCATCGCCGCACGCTCACTATCGCCACGCGCTCACTATCGACGTGTGCTCACCATCGCCGCGTTCTCGCCATCGCTGCACGCTCACCATCACCGCGTGCTCACCATCGTCGGGTGTTTACTATTGCCGCGCGCTCACCATCGCCGCGTGCTTACTAACGCCGCGCACTTACTTGTGTCCTTATATCCCTCCCATTTATAATTTGAACTAAATTGTAAGTGAGAAACTAATCGGCAAAGAATGATGACCATCAAACCATTCAAGGTGGCCAAGGGAGATGAACCCCCCAAGAACCGAAAGCTAAAGAAAAACATATGAAAAATGGGGACAACAATTCTCATTGGATCCATGAGGAGGGAATACCATAATTAGAGAGGTTTCGATACAAATATGTCGAAATGAGTGAAGTTTTGGCAAAATTTGTACGTTAGCTAGCTACCTAACACAACCTAGGCGCCTTTACCTGGGCATGGGACGTGTTAAGGGAAAGTTTAAGTTCATCACCTGTCTTAGACTCATACAGAGTAAATAGTGTATAAAACAAGGGCTAGTTTCTAAACTCCTATATAACTTTAAACCATGGATGGAGTTCTTAGATAAACCTTACACATAGTGAGAGAGAAAAAGAGAGAGAGAGAGATAGCATATTTGCATTGAACCTGTATAATAGCTCTAAGGAGAGAGACTGCATAAGGAGAAGGAACAACAGAACAGAAAAAACTAACCTACAAATTAGTATTTTTTCCCATCATCAAAGATTTATCTCCAACCTGCATTGATATAAGCTTTTTAGCTTCGTGTTCAAGATTTGATTTAGTGCTACTAAATAACAACTTGAACCATATTGAATTAAGGAAAAACAAAATATTATATTGGGAAAACTTATTATATATCCTCACCTACATATATTTTTTCTACATCACCTTGCTCCGAGTCGTTCGATTTGAATGGATGCTTGAGATGCTTTCAGCCTTAATGTCCTTTGATCTAGATCTCATGACTTGGAGTATTTTATGTTCAAATGTTTTATACAAATCATATGAACATGAAATTTGGTGCGTGTCATCAATCTCAATGGGGTGCACCTAAAAAATATGAAAAATATTTCTAAAACGTAAGGTGACCAAAATACTCATGAAACTTTCAGGGGTATTTTGGTCATTTTATTTTATCAGGGATATTTTAATTTTATATTTTTTTATCGGTGCAAGCTTAATAGAAGATTTGGACACCCAAATTTGGTGTCAATATCAATTATAAAAAAATTAAAAATAAAATAGTGTTTAGGGGTGACATTGCGATTGCGGCCATCTATGCTATACATTTAGATTGAACATCTCAGACACAAGAGATGCAGGTAAAAGACATATGAGTGGGGACGTATAGTTAGTTTTCCTATATTAATAAGCTTGTCAAACATACTCATTATCGAGTTTTAAAGCTAGTATTTTGTAAATCAAGATTGATTTGTTTTTTGTTTTGGATTGGGATATTGGTTTGTGTAATGTCCCTAAATATTAATGGCTTATGCATGGACTAAAATACATATAAGAGATATGATAGAAAGAGTATACACATTTGACCAGATTATGCCTTGGGAAATTGATCAAAATTAATTATTTAATATTCTATCTATTTGTAGGTAATAAGATAAATTTTCCTCATGCCTATGATGCAAGGAAGTCGCTTGAACATTGGATATACAACTGGGGAGTCTCATTGATTTAGGCTCAAAATAACACGTGATTATTGTAGGAAAAATTGAATCGAAATGGTTAACCGGATATGGGTAGGAAGTGGTTTCTTGGTACCAACCGATAAACCAACCGATTCAACTGGCTTAACCGAGCAAGTCCAGGGCGGTAAAAAAAGTATTAAAAAAATACAAAAAATCTAACAAACTATGAAAAATATAGTTAAAGCATGATTAAACAAAGCAAATCCAAATAAAATTGAAAATGAATTAATTTTTAAAAAGGCTGTGGTTTCTATAAGGCTACAACCTCACACCTCCAAATTTTATCATAACATGTAATTTTGGTGTAAAATTTCTAAGGATCGTCTGAAAATATATTTTTAGATATAATTATAAAGTTTTAAGCTCCAAAAATGGTTAAAATCAAGTAGATATATAAACATATGAAAATTTAGAAAATGGATGGTCTAGATAATGTGTTTCAAGATATACTATTTATCGGAGTTAATTTTTTTTTTTTCATATTCATACATCTTGATGAGAAGATGATCAATTATAGGGTTTTTCAACATTAAAACAACATTTTTCGATCGATTTTTTAGGTACATCTATATTTCTACACTTTAAGATTGCAACATTATATAAACTTTTTCTTTTACAAAATCGATTTGTGCTCAAAGGTATTTTTGAAATTAGTCAAAAACATGTAAAAATGTAAAAATAAGTATTAATGCCCAAAACAATTTCTAGCTTTTGCCAAACTGATGAAAAATATTAAAAAGACACATTACAAACTAAATACATTATTTTTGAGATTTTATATCAATTCTTTTGATTTTTTTTTTTAAATACCCAACCAAGTTACCAAAACCGGCATAAATCGAAACTGACTAGTTTCGATCTAACCAAACAGTTCCAATTTGAACTGCCTAATTTTTCCTACAATACAAGTGATATAGTTGAGATAGCAATAGGAGCAATAATGTGCATGAGGAGGTTTAAAAGGAATCTTCAAACAAATATGGATAGAAGTAGTGAGAAAATACGAGCAAGAATATGCATGAGGAGGTTTAAAAAGAAAGATTCAAACAAATATGGATAGAGGTAGTGAGAAAAAATAAACTCAAAGATAATCATGATAAAAGCGTATCCTTTGAGCATTCATATACTAGACCCCAAATAATTTGGATTCAACAATGAGGACGATTGCTCCAGTCCGTCAGATTTGAAAATTGACGGGTAGGGCTACTCAGTAGCTAGGCATTACCATGATACCTTCCATATTATTCGCACATGGTGGAGACATATATGGGGGACAGAGGGAAAGCCTGGTATGATTTTTGTTGACAAATGTTTGGGCAATTGAGACGAGCATGTCGGTCTTCATGGGCGACCTTCCCTTCTTCTTTTCACCCAAGGAGGGAACTGTGCTTCTATGCCACCCAAATTCTCGAAGATGGCGTCGACAAGGCCGCAAAGAGCTTTACCCGAAACGCAAAGACCATGGACTTGCTCCTGGCCCAGTTGCGCCAACATATCGACAAGGTACTCCCTCTCTCTCTATCTCTCTACTGCCACTTGTCTATGTAAGGGCAGGATTTGAAGTGGATTTTTGGCCTGACAAAAACAGGTGATTGAGGGTGGAGGCCCTGATGCTGTTAAGAGAAACAGGGATCGCAATAAACTCCTGCCTAGAGCGAGAATCGATTGTCTTCTTGATCCTGGTTCTTCCTTTCTCGAGCTCTCTCAGGTACATGCTTCTGGAACTATTTTTTCTCTTGTTTCTTGTTTCCTATGGCGGATAATTTAAATTCTTCATTGAAATTTTTTCTTGTTTTCATGTGTTGCGGAACCTAAGAGAAAACAGAAGAAGAAGCTTCTATTGGGCTTTAGGTACAGTTTCTCTGGTTAAAGAGATAACACACTCTCTCTCCCCCTGCATGTTTGGGTGGTTCCCCTTAATGCTTATGGCCTTGATTTGTATTTATTAATTTTGGGATGTTCCTCACTGCTTAAGGATGCAGTATGAGGTGGCCTATCCTATGATTACATTTTTGGTTGCCTCTCCTACTCAATAGTGCTCTTTCCTCAATTCTCTCTCCTGTAGTTTTCTCTCGTTCTGTTTATGCCTTACATATACAGGTAACTAGGCTTCTACTTGGAGCTCAATAATGTTTCTTTAATGTGGTAAAACTTATCAATTTGAGCTAACATAGAAATAATGTTTCTTTTTCCAGAGTGTCTGAAGTTCAATTTTTTTTTTCTCTTTTTTCTTTTGTAAACATATGTACCTGATGAGACACATTCCTTTGGTAGTGCAATATAGTTCTACGTCTCATTCTCATGAGGATTTGCAGTTGAAGCATTTTGCTGTTAATTTTGTTACAATAGAATAAGATAGTGGCTGTTTCATTCATTTGGTATGTGTTCTGTGTTACCAGCTTTGTGGTCATCCTAGGTGGGTTTGAGGGTTGTAATAGTACCTGATTTTAATTAATTTTGCATGACTTTCAGCTTGCACTTCTTTATTACAAGCCCCATGTAGGATGGTCTTTGCTACCATAAGACATTTTCGATGAGGAATTTTACCGACCAGTACACCACTACTACTTTTATATTGACTTTGTTTTATTTTGTTTTGGATGGGGGTATCAGAGGTGGAAAAAGTCTCCTACCCATTTTCATTAATCAAGGGAAGAATGCGACATTAATTACAATTAGAAACCCTTTGAAAGGGAGTATTTGTTTTTTTATAATTTAGAGGTAAAAAAACCAAATCAGGTGGCCTACCTCGCCATACTATATCTTCTAATGCCTGGCCAAATTCTGGGTAGTGTATAAGCAACCTGATTAACTTCTTGATTGACATGTTCAATTAAACAAAAACCATAAGGCCTACTGCCTAGCGTCTGCTCTGCTCTGCCCTGCCTGGGGGTAGGCAGGTACTTTTGGGTGCGCTGCCTCTATGCGCCTTTGCCCAAGTTTTGCCCTTGCCCTTCAACAGAAAATGCCTTGGGGCAGGGCCATTTCATCAATTTCTCCTCCATTAAGGGAGAAAAAAGGACTTTTGTTTTTGTTTTGGAAAAAAAAAAAACCGGAAAAGACCTTTTCAGAGGGCATTGAAGCCCCAAAGAAGAATTTTCATTTTTTTTTTTTTTAGATTGAAATTTTTTCCAAGTTTCAGAAATCATCTTGAACTTTGTCTTTTTTTTTTTTTAGGCATTTTGGTCCAAAAGGAAAAGATATAAGGGGTATTTTAAGGTGATTTCGAGCTTCATTTTAATGCAAAAACTTTGAAGATCGGGACAAAAGGTTGGTTTTTGTCTTTGTATTTGAGATTTCCTCACGTTTTTCCAAATATCTTCAACGGATTCTAATTTGAGTAGAGATCTGGGATGGAATATGGTCTTTATTCAGAGAAAAATGTTAAGTATAAAATCTAGTCCAATTTTTGTGGTAAAGATACAAATGTAGCCAATAGATTTAAAAAACACCTCTCGAGTATTAGGGGGATGTTGCCCCATGTAAGGAGGTTTTATGAGAAGTTATGTGGATGCCAAAAATAGGAAGAAGGGAGCAAAGGAGGAGAGTATGGCAGAGTTGAGGGCAGGGTTAAACATTTACAGTGATGATGGGGATGCTGATGATGAAACAGAAATGGAAGTGGGTTCCTCTCAAAATTCTATGAGAGGATTGCTGATGAAGCAGCCTTGTTTTATAAGGCCAATGTAAGCCTTTCCTCTAATCCCGAGCTTGCAGTAGAGAAAGGCAAAAAGTAAGTTACATTAGAAAATGGGTTCAAGAAGGAAGATTGTGGCCTAGCAGATAACTATATTGTTCGGTTTTTTATCAAATTGGCATTTCGTTTAATGCGGTCAGCGGTTCACTTATCCACCTTCTATATAATGTAGGAAGCAATTGGCCACTTTGGGCCAGGATTTAAGGTCCCAACCGCTTATTTGCTTAAGGAGCCATTGCCTTAGGAGGTACAACTCACAAATAAGTACCTCAAGTACCTCAAGATCCATGCATGGATCTTATTTGGGGTCACAATTATGATAGATACGTGGAGTGATAAGAGTAGGAGTGTGATGAGCGTAATGTTGCATTGCCCTTTAGGGATAATATTTCCGAGGTTTTTGGATGCATGTAAAGATCTACATGATGCACAATTCATTTTTATTGACAAGGGCATGGAGGAGGTTGCCGAAGAGAATGTTATAGAAGTGGTAACTGTTAATGTTGCAGCAAATACGGTTGCTGCTAATTTGTTGCACTAAAAGTGGCCTCATATCTTTTGGACTCTGTGTGTGGTACACTGAATAGACCTCATGCTTAAGGCTATTGGTGAAATGCCTAGGATATCTGGTCCTCTTACTAGGCTAATGCCGTGAACGATGTTCATTTACAGCCACACTCTTACCCTAAGCATGATGCGCAAGTTGAATGAGAAGATAGATATAGGGAGGCCTGGTGTAACAAGATTTGCCACTTCTTTCCTAAGTTCACAGATTATATTGGAGAAGGAAAACCAATCGAGATCGATGTTCACTTTAGAAGAATGGTCTAGAGGCAAGTGGTCTAGGCATGCTAAAGGGAAGAGGGCATGAGATATAGTCTTGTCTAAGAGTTTTTCGTGTGGGGTAGTATACTCAGTTAAAAGTATTCTGCCCTTATTGAAGCCTGTTATGTTCTTCTCATATGATGCACTAGATGGACCCAAGAGGGAGATAGTAGGGGCTTTGAGCAATGATGAGGGTATGTGTTCATCAATATGGTATATTATAAATAAAAAATGGGAGACGCTGCTTCATTGATCAGTACATGCAGCTGAGTATTATTTGAACCCAAAGTTCTGTGCAAACTTGGATATTGAGAGGAATGATGCAATTATGAACGGCTTTAATGAATGTCTTGAAAGGGAAGTTTCATACAGTGATTTCCAGGATAAGATATCTGTGATTTTGTATAAGTGTACATTGAAATCATTTGGGAAGGACAAGGTGGTGAGACAACGAACTCAATTAGATCCAGGTAATCTATTTAACTAGAACAATTTCTTCAAGATTCATTTATTTTACATGGTTTCATATGAATGTAGGTATTAAATTTGATCATGGTATAGAATTTGTATGCTTTGAATTTGCACTTTGTAACCCAATTATGGAGCTAGCATGGGACTAGTTTTCCAAAGTTAGAAAGGATGGGCATAAGCATAGTAAGCTTAACATGTAGCTCATTTGGTTGTGATGAAATTGGAGTTCCTTCGAGATGGTAAGAATTTACAACCATTATAGATTTAGTGATCATACTACTAGTGTAGTACTTTAGTTTTGTAAGTTTGAATTATGGTTCATACTTTTTCCTTGAGGTGCACACAAAGAGAAGGAACAAGCTTGAGCAAAAGAGGCTTAATGATTTAGTTTGTGTCGAGTACAATCAGAGGCTACATGAGCATTTTGAGGATTGTTAAAAGAAATGGGTGCGGTTTGTATAGAGCCTAGGCTCTAAACAATCAAATTAGAGCCTACCTTCAAATAGTGTCGATAAATATGCTTTCAACACTGGAAATTTTTGTGGTAGCCTTAAAATATGTTTTCATCTTTATTTATAAAGTTTAATGCTTAAAAAATAGTGTAGATCGATAGATCTATGAAAACTTGAAAATCTTGAAAATTGACGGTCCAAAATGCATTACAAAATACATCATTTCCAAAACTTGAAATCTATGATTTTCTCATGTCCATGCATCTTGATGTCGAGATGATCAAATTGAGGATATTTGAGCATCAAAACAATTTCTTCTAGTGAAATTTTTGAGGTAGGCTCTAATTTGATTGTTTAGAGCCTCGGTTCTATATAAACTTTTCCCAAAAGAAATATCCCCTTGCATCCAAAGACTTGGATGGTGCCAGTGAGTGGTTGGTTGAAGATCCTGGGATTGAAGGGGTCTACCTTGGTGAGAGATTTGACATGGGAAATGGTTGAGGAGGCTTCAGGGCCAGTTTCCAACTCATAGTTGTGGGAACCTTGAGGGCAGGGCTACAGTCCCACCTTGGGAACTCGATCCCATGGTTCCTCTAAGGGATCTTAGAGGGAGTTGGGTTTAGAGAAATAGGGATCTCGCTCCCATAAAATGGATCTCGATCTACATGCATGTGTGATCTCTTCAAGGAGAGGAGCTATACTATTAATTGAACTACTGATCCTCCCCTTGGTATTATAGACTTATTTCTTTAGAATATGTTAAATTGTGGTGCATATCACATCGTTGTGTTATAGAACTATGGTATTGAAAAACTACAGTTTAATATATGGCATTGGTAATAAGCTAAGGTGTATGATAATGGATTGAGTATGCATTGGTTGGATCCTAATTTTATCATATACTATTAATTTATCTTGTGTTGTGTAATGGAGCTTAGACCCCTCCAAGTCAAAACCACATAGTTATCGAAATCTCTCACCCAAGGTTGCGATTCCGATTCTAAATTCCAATTCTACGATTTATTGAATCTCAATTCTACATTTGTTGAATCTGGATTCCACATATAATGATACTCCTCCATCAAATTTGAAACACAAACATAGTGCCATAAACTACAAAATAAAAATTTCGGAACCTATGAGAAGCATCAAATTAGAAGCTCGGATTCCAAAAATATTGGAATCTTGATTCCATATATGAAAGAATCTTGGTCCATATCGGTCGATTCCAAATAAGTTAGAAACCCATCTCCCAAAGGACAGAATCTTGATTCTATATATGTAAGGATCTCAATTCTATTTGGGTTGAATCTCAATTCTTATAAAGTAGAAATCTTGTTTTCCTGCAATTCCCCTTGTACGGACATAGATTCTAAGAATAGGAATCTTCTAGCCAGTTGTGATTCTGCAATTCCAATTCCTTAACCATTCGAAATCTCAGGTGTTTCCAGCAACTATAGTCAAAACCTTGATCCCTAGGACACGAGCTCTCGCTGCCAAGTATGCTAGGATTTAGCTCTTTAACTTGTTGAATCTATGGCATTCCTCGACCCGCTTCTGCCTCAAACAATTATGTTCTTACCCTTGGAGGTCTACATGATCAATGACCACCATTCCTAGTCCACAAAGGAGGGGGAGGGAGATAGATGAGGAAGAGGAGGTTGATTCACTCGAGAAGAGGAGGTCAATTCACTAGAAATTGAGGAGGAGGGCCATTATATTGGAAAGGATGATGATTTTGACAATTGGGCCTGGAATTGGATGGAGGAGTTAGGGATGAAGCCAATGATTATGAATGATATAATGATGATTGTAATCTAAATTCCAATTAATTTTCCTTTCATCTTTTATACATTCATGACATTCAAAGTTCTCACTAAATTGTGGGTTTGAACTTTAGATTTTGCTATTTTGGAAAGAGTATGGAGTATGGACCCTGGAGATTGGAGTCTAATCTATGAACAATTGAGTATGGACTTGTGGCTTGTGCTCGTGTATTAAGTTATTTGGTTTGTTCTTTAATTTTTATGGTTATTCAAGTGTTTTATGGACATTGTAGATATCATTTGTTATTTATTTTGATCTATTACAAATTTGAAATGTGATTCAATTGTTCATTGTGTTTCTCAGAGTCTAGGCACATATACATATGTTTATATGTATACATATATGTATGCATGTGAGCCCGCATGTATGTATGTATGGCTACAACACCTGTAAATGCAGAAATACAACATATAGAGAAGTCAAGTAATACCTCTAAATTGTGTGCAAGGAAAATTGGTAAAGAAACCCTTTACGAAAGCTCAAAGAGCATCTGACATTTTAGAAGCCCTCCACAGTAATGTATGCTGTCCCATGAATGTGGCAACCAAAAGCCACAAGAGATATTTCATTACTTTCACAGATGACCACTCACGTTTTGGCCACGTTTATTTATTGCATGCCAAGTCCAAAGCCCTAGACCATTTTAAGGAGTGTAATGATGAGGTAGAGAACCAAATCAGTGAGAAAATAAAAGTCCTAAGAACCGATAGTGGAGGCGAGTATTCTTCACAGCTCTTTAAAGAGATGTCTATAGAGCATGGCATAATTCATCAATTTACCATGCCCTATACACCTCAATAAAATGGTGTAGCTGAGAGACGGAATAGGACCTTGGTAGAGATGGTCCAGAGCATGATGGGGCATGCAAAGTTCTTCCTAGAATTCTAGGGAGAAGCAGTATTAATGGCGGGGTATATTCTCAGCCGTACTCCAACAAAGGCAGCCCCATTAACTCCACACGAAATCATCACTGGTCGTGCTCCGTTTCTTGACCATCTTAGATTATGGGGATGCTCGGCCCATGTCCTAATCCCATACTAAAATCGGACCAAACTTGATCCCAAAACCGTTAAATGCATCTTTATAGGATACGCAGATCATGGTAAGGGCTATCGTTTCTTCAACCTAGAGAATGGAGCAGTCATAGAGAGTAAGGATGCTTACTTATTTGAGGATGAGTTTCTCAAAGCAAGATGTAGTTACAAGAAAGTCGATCTCTTTGAGATGACTAGTGACAAGGTTGAAACTCGAGAACTTGAACCACAAAACCTTAGGAGAAGCAACCGAATTAGAATACCACTTGAGTTCTTCACCTATTTGGGGGAACACTATGAAAGAGTTGGGGAAGAACTTGACGATGAGCCTTCAACCTATAAAGAAGCCTTATCTAGCCCTAAAAGAACCCAATGGGAAAAAGCCATGAATGAAGAATACCTCTCTATTATTCAAAACTAGGTTTGGGAATTAGTGCCTCTACCTCATGACCGACAGTCTATTAGATGCAAGTGGGTGTTCAAGAAAAAATTGAACTCTGAAGGAAAACTAGAGAAATACAAAGCTAGACTTGTTGTCAAAGGGTTCATCCAAATGGAAGGGATCAACTCAGTGTTTTAAAATGTGGGATGCGACCCTGATGTGGTGGGGGGCCGATGAGGCGATGCGGCCCGGATGCGGGTGCATCGCGATGATGCGGTCAATAAATGTAAAAAAATTCTAACATTTTTTAAAAAATACGTTAATGCATAAAAAATAATATGAAGGTGATATATGTGATAGTAGGTATTTTAGTTTAATGATTAACTTCAAAACTATTAGCTGTTGGAGATTCTGTATCCAGTTATCCATCCATATAAGTATTTTCACAGAGCAAGCATATCACACAATTTCTATCTTTGGAATTTTTTAGTTTAGTATATTTCCAAGCCGGATCCTTATTACTAGAAGATTGAGAAGAAGACATTGCCCCAAAAATATGTATAATAGTAATATTGTACAAGAAGGAAAAAAAATTTATCGACTCTGTGAAGTACTGCTCGATTTCTTTACAACCTTTGAAACCCCTGATTTTTTATCACAAATTCACCCTAACATCTCCAAATCAACAATCAAAGGCATCCAATGAACATCCAAGTATCAAACAACTGCCAAATCGAAGATTTCGATGAAAAAATAAATCCTGTCTAAATTGTTTTTTACCTCGATTTGATGCAAAAAAAGCCACAAAAGTGGCTGAAAATCTTCGTTTAGGCCCCCTAATACCCTCCCAAACAGTTTCCCTAACATTTGGATGGTCAAAAAGACCATTTTGCCCCTACCTGAGGGGCAAAACAGAAAAAAAATTTGGCGGACTCTGTAGCAGTGGGATGCAGTGCGATGCGGCCTATGCGGGATGCGGCTACAATGAGGCGCATATGCGGCCGCATCTGTTAAAAGTGCAGATGCGCCTGTTTCTGATGCGGATGCGAGCGCATCTAGCATGATGCGGTCGCATATGCGGCGATGCGGCCGCATTTTAAAACACTGTCACAATGAAACCTTTTCTCCAATTGCTAATTTTCTGTCCATCAGGAACTTGATTGCCATAACAGCCCATTTTGACTTTGAGCTCCACCAAATGGATGTTAAAACAACCTTTCTGAATGGGGAGCTTGACGAGGAAATTTACATGCAACAACCTGAGGGCTTCATAGAAAAAGTAAAAAAGGACTTGGTATGTAGACTTAGACAATCCTTTATAGCCTTGAGCAGGCTTCACGACAGTGGTACATAAAATTCCAAAAGACTTTGTCTAGAGCAAGATTTGTCTCTAGCCTGGAGGATTACTGCATCTATGTCAAGGCAAGTTGGAGTGATGTGGCTTTTATCTCATTTTATATGGATGATATGTTGATTGTCAGTAGCTCGATGGCTCTAGTTAAGGAGGCTAAGGATTTCCTTTCGCAACACTTTGATATGAAGGACGTAAGGGAAGCATCATATGTATTGGGCATAAAGATAACAAGAAATAGACAAAATCTGACCATTCTACTCTCCCTGGCCGCTTATTGCAAAACGGTGTTGGAAAAGTTTGAGATGGACAAATGTAAGCCCATAACTAGCCCTATAGATAAGAAGACCAAATTAAGCCTGCAAATGTACCCGACTAAAGAGTATGAGAAGAAAGCCATGCAATATCAGGTACGACACCAGACATGTCATTTCCCATGAGGGTGATTAGCCTTCCAATGCAATCTTGGATTGGAACATTGGAAAGCAGTTAAGAGAGTACTCAGATATTTGAGAGGGACCACGGATTATGCACTCATATATGGAGGGGGACAGACATAGTCATACAGGGGTACTCAGATGTGGGACTATCAAGGAGACCCTGATGACCCCAAGTCGACATCTGCGTATGTCTTCATCCTGGCTGGCGGGGTGGTTTCTTGGATGTTTAAGAAACAAGATGTGGTGGCACTGTCCGAGTACTTGGCATGTTGTCAAACCACCAATGCATGGATAAAGAAGTTTCTCAATAAACTTATGTTTGACCTTGTGAGATGCCCATGTGTGAGAATCTTTTGTGACAACCAATCAACAATGTGTATCAAAAGAGTCAACGCCTCCACAAGAAGTCCAAACACATCAAGCTGGCATATTATTACGTTCAGAATGAGTTCCAACTTGGAGAGATAGAGATTGCGTATCTCCCTACAGTGGCCATGATTGTGGACCCTTTAACTAAGGGGTTAGTGGCGAATGTGTTCTCCAAACATGTACATGGGATGTGGCTGAGAAAAAGTGAGGAAGAGAGATTGTAAGGCCTTCAAAGGCTAAGTGGGAGATGTTGGGTTGTTGTGGCCATTTAAAGGCCTAAGAGAGCATGTACTGAAAATCTATAATGAATATTGACTCTAGTGGGAGTATGGTCCAGCTTGGACTGCAGGGCATTAATAATGCATTAGACTCACATGAGTTTTGATTGGTTATGACTCAATGTGAAATCCAAAACCCATAGTCCTGGGCATTGTGTAAGCACAACCGATAAGGATTTCGATGTTGGGTTATCCCTAGATGAGATCGGAGATGTGCTCAGGACAGCTGGCTAGGGGACATGGATTTGACCTCTGTGTGTGATAGATGGCCTTGAGAGGACAAAGGCCTAAATCCTCATAATTACCATCACACGACATGTACACCAGATAGCCGTTCGGGAAGTTATTTGGATAAGGGTATGTGGTACATGTGCAGAAGAGTTGACTCTCTGCAACACATAACTGTGATGGAAAGACCCATGGAGCATACTACTGAAGTGGGCCCTGGACTTGTTCTCAGAGAGGGATCTGTAATCCATGGTCTAGGATCGTATCTTCTCCACTTATTGGCGGACTTTGATGGTCCAATCATGAACCCCTACGATGGATTGTGGGTCATGCAATTGGTTGGGTTAGTTTGAGAAAGTGCAGTGAAATGTGGTCTCTAGAGGGTGGGGTCGTCCGTATATTTGTCGTAATCCTAATTTTATGGATCCAATTCTCATCAAATATTCTTTAATATGTTTAAATAAGTCTTAATTATTTTATAGATAACTAAAATGAATTTTTAGACCTCTCTGGGTATTTTATTTTATTGTAATTGATTTTTAAATGAGAAAAATCAATTTTCTGGATTTATTTTAATCAGAGAGAAAAATAAAATATTTTAAGGCTTTGTAAAATTTGTTTTAATATGTAAAAATTAATATTATTATATTGGGGGCCCAATGGGGTTCAATAGGCCCATCAATGTGTGGGGCGTGTGGCTCACATGGACACCACATGGGTGATGTGCCCCACCCCATGCAAGCTTTTCGTATTGTTTCATGTGCCTTCTAAGGCGTGTGTGGTTTTAAAGTTTTGGAAAGTGAAGGTGTAGAGATTTGAATTGAAACTAGATAAAAAAGTGTAAGATATTAAATAGCATGCATGAATACTTTCTCTACACAAAATATTTGATGGGAATGGAGTTATGGAAACTGAGGAATAAGGTTCCACATCATTTAATCATGATGGCTGATTTAATGAATGAATGGTTGAGATCTCTTCACCCCATAGGTCTCCAAGATCAAAGGTCATGATTAAACCTCTTAATAATGGCAAAACTTTAACCTTATAAACTCTAGCCTCTTGTTTATCTATCTCTCTCTCTCTCTCTCTCTCTCTCTCTCTAAGCAACCAAAGGGGGCACGTCCCACTTTAGCCTTCTCTCTTCTCTCATAAAAAATTAGGGTTTAGGAAAAGTTAACCCTAAGGGGTGGCACGCACAAGCCACACAAGCCCTAGCCCCACAAGCCCTAGCCCTAGGTTTTTGCCTCATGCTCATGTGTTGAGCCTTGGTCAAGGAAATCCCATGTAATGCTCTGGTTTTGCCTAAGCTTCCTTAGTTGTGAGGTGTGTTCTTGAACCAAGATCCCGTGCGCCATCGGTGGGGGAGACTTCGGTTTGGGGTGTATGAAGTCCTTGGGGGTAACTTGAGGTAAGGTACGAGTTGCTTCATAATTTCGTGCTTCTATTACTTTCCTATGTAATTTTTAGTTCTACATGATGAATGTAATTTTTTTTAATGCCATGCAAGTGAGAAGTCTTGGCTATTTCATTAAGTCAAAATTGTGTTTTGGACATTTGTAAGTGATCCTGGTGGCAATACGTATAAAAGAGTAGAAAAAATTTTAATTGGTTTGACTTACCCTGTCACATAGTCCACCTTTCATTGAGGAGGTTGGTGAAGAGAATGTTATAGAAGTGGTAACTGATAATGTTGTTACTAATTTGTTGCGCTAAAAGTGGCCTCATATCTTTGGACTCTGTGTGTGGTACGCTGAATAGACCTCATCCTTAAGGCTATTGGTGAAATGCCTAGGATATCTGGTCCACTTACTAGGCTAAGGCCGTGAACAATGTTCATTTACAGCCACACTCTTACCTTAAGCATGATGTGCAAGTTGAATGAGAAGAGAGATATAGGGAGGCCTGGTGTAACGAGATTTGCCACTTCTTTCCTAAGTCCAAGATCAATGTTCACTTTAGAAGAGTGGTCTAGAGGCAAGTGGTCTAGGCATGCTAAAGGCATGAGATATAGTCTTGTCTAACTGTTTTTGGAGTGGGGTAATATACTCAGTTAAAAGTATTCTACCCTTACTGAAGCCTGTTATGTGCTTCCTATATGATGCTCTAGATGGACCCAAGAGGGAGATAGCAGGGGCTTTGAGCAGTGATGAGAGTATGTGTGCCTTAATATGGTATATTATAGGTAAAAAATGGGAGAGGCGGCTTCATTGATCATTACATGCAAAACTTGGATGTTGAGAGGAATGATGCAATTATGAAAGGCTTTAATGAATGTCTTGAGAGGGTAGTTCCATACAGTGATATCCAGGATAAGATATCTGCAAATGAGGCGATTTTGTGTAAGTGTGATTTGAAATCGTTTGGGAAGGACAAGGCTGTGTGACAAAGAACTCAATTAGATCCAAGTAATCTATTTAATTAGAATAATTTTTTCAAGATTCATTTATTTTGGATAGTTTCATATGAATGTAGATATTAAATTTGGTCATAGTATAGATTTATAGTGATTGTATTTTGTATGCATTGAATTTTCCCCTTGCAACCCAATTATGGAGCCAGCATGGGACTAATGCTCCAAAGTTCCAAAGTTAGAAAGGATGGGCATAAGCATATTAAACTTAACATGTAGCTCATTTGGCTGTAATGAAATTGGAGTTCCTTCAAGATGGTAAGAATTTAAGACCATTATAGATTTGGTGATTCATATTACTAGTGTATTACTTTAGATTTGTAAGTCTGAATTATGGTTCATACGTTTTTCTTCAGGTGCACATGAAGAGAAGGAACAAGCTTGAGCAAAAGAGGCTCAATGATTTAGTTTGTGTCAAGTATAATCAAAGGCTACATGAGAATTTTTGAGGATTGTAAAAAAGAAAGATCCCCTTGCATCCAAAGACTTGGATGGTGCTAGTGAGTGGTTGGTTGAAGATGTTGGGATTGAAGGGGTCTTCCTTGGTGAGGGATTTGACATGGGAAATGGTTGAGGAGGCTTCAGGGCCAGTTTTCAACCCATAGTTGTGGGAACCTTGAGGGTAGGGCCACGGTCTCACCTGGGGAAGTTGATCCCACAGTTCCTCTAAGGGATCTTAGAGAGAGCCGGGTTTAGAGAAATAGGGAACTCTCTCCCATAAAATGGATCTCGGTCTACTCAATAATTCCTTTACCAGAAATGTTAGATTTCTCCAACCCCAATCCCGCCCAAAAAACACCAAAAACCCTAACAGCAGCCCCGAACCCCTCCACCCCTTTGCTCATCCAGAAAGACCCCATCCTCCACCTCTTACCCAAATACCATCTCTCCCCATTCCAGTAGATAGTAGTTAGGGACACCGTCCACATCCAAACCTGTTCACAACCCCCCCTCACACCACTCCTTTAACCTCTTCAACACTTCCTACTCATAACCCTTTCCCACGTGTCCCTGAAAAAGAGTCTCCTGCTTTTGGCAACCCCAAAACCTTTGCTCAGGCAGCCCTTGATATATGCATCCAGCAACCCTTGCAAACTCATAACACTGCAAAGACTTCTCCCAAACATCATGTGTCGGTCCTTAACCATGAACCCCACATTTGGCTCTCTGCTAACCCTAAGATTTCTGAGCGTATTACTTCATTAGAAAATTTTGTTAGCGCTCCGCAAGGAGAACAACGTACAGTAATCATAGGTGCATCTGATAATATGTAAATATGGGTAGGAAATACCAAACTTAGTTAGCTTACCAGATTGGAAAGAAAGGCAACATACTATCTATCTGCCTCTCCCATAATCTCGCACATCCCAAACCATTACTCGATGTAGCCACCACTTTGATAGTCAAGTTACGGGAAGGAAGCCCCTATTGGGTTGGGTAGGGCTAAGAATGCTCATTCCTTGCATTGATTTCCAAGTTATAGCTCAAAGCAAATCCTTGGTCATCTGCTTCTCTTATAGGTACCTTCCTACCTCAGCACAATGACGTCAAAGGGATCAACATATGGCTGCAGAACATTTTCAAAGACTAAGTATCACTTCTCCTTTCCAGACAAATTCAATCCGGCTATCCCTTCTAATTCCACCCTTAGCTTTAAAGGTGGGAAACTATCCTTACAAAGATGGAATTCGTCTTTGGGAGGCCAACATATCAGCAAATTCTGGATCACACTAGAAGGTATCCCTTTCCACCTTTGGACCAACAAAAATTTAATATTAGGAAACAATTGTGGTCACTTTTATCAGTCCATTGGAAGTCCATGGGATTTCTTCCCTTGGGAAAAATTGTTATCCTAATTTCCTCATAATCAGAAGATCTCATCCCTAGTTCCCTGAACTTGCACTTTAATGTTTTCTCATAATAAATTCTAGTGTCAGTCTAGGGTCCGGATTGCCATAATCGCCTTCAGCCAGACCGCGATGGTTGGACTGTGGTCCAGCATAACACTTGAGTGCCCTCCGATGCTCTAGCCCCCAAATTCTGCTCTGAGATCCCGGCCTACCAAAACTTCTCACTCCAAGGACCATAATCCCCCCTCATCCAACGGTGGTAGCAGTATCCACCCTTTGTCCCGAGATCCCCGCCTTCAATCGGCCATAGGTACTCATTGAACATCCCCGAAATTGGCAGCTGTCTGATGTCCCATCCACATCTTCCAGCCGCCCACCACGTCAAAAGTTCTCTCATGAGTGCTTTGACATCTGCTATCCCTCACCGTCTTCATTGATGACCCATAACTTGGTCGCACCACCTGTCACACAACCCCCCTTGTTTGCCATGCCACCTTGCCTAGTGTCAGTCACTCCATTTAAAATTGCCTCGTTGATCGTGACCTCGACTGCTCCCCACCCCCGCCCCATTTATGACCCTAGCTATCTGCCCCATTGACTTAAGTACTCCCTGTCAGCCGCCGCCTTCAACCTTCCCACTTCCTAACATATCTGAGGTGGCAGCCATTCTACCTTGTTCCCCTCTTCCCCACCTTAATCACCTGGCATCACGCAACCCCTAGCCGCCTCTCTCTATTAATTCCGCTTGTCCCTTAAAAAAATTTGCAAGTCATTTCACTTCTCCCAATGCACCTTCCTCTGTATTCCTGCCCATTTTCATCTTCTCAGAGCGAACTCCAACTAACCCCTCATCTTTCAGTAGACTCGCCTCCACCCTCCCAAATCCGCCCGACACAAGTCTACAATACTTCGGCCTAGACAAGTTAGTGCCAATGCCCTTGGAGATGAGGTCTGCCTTTAACCAACACAACAAACAAGAGGTCGGCTTCTGCCTTGCATTCCCCCTCTCAACTACTTCTTCCCTGCACCTTCCTCACCTTCCCCTCACCAGCCGCCTGAACATTCCCTAATCCATGACCCATATCTCTCCTCTTCTTTCTACTCCCAGAATTCACCGACTCCCCTTAACCCTTATTAGGGGTCAGATTTCAAGTCTGATATTCTATGCTCAGCTTCAACTGGCTCGTTGGAACTTGAGAGAATTGAAAGAGGAGAACCTCTCTTGGCCGAAACCATTTCAGAAGCAGGACTTGTCTTCCATGAGGGCATTGATACTCTCACCAACCAACTCTCGGCCAATACAGGTCCACATGTACTTTCCTCACCCCGAAGAAGAAGGAGCTCTTGGGAGCTTGGAAACCTCCACTCTGGGGTGAACTATGACACCCCTCGGAACTCAGCCAAGCTGACTTCCTCAATGTCTCTTCTCACTGTTAACCCCATTAAGAGGAAAACCTCTAGGAAATCCACCTGCCGCCCAAACTGCCCCAGATGAAGGTGCTTTGTTGGAACATCAGAGGACTTGGCTGCCTCACCAAAAACAAATGTTGTCCGCTCTTTTGTGACTAAGCTCCTGTCCCCTGATGTATCTTTGATAAGGTCTATCTGGGGCTGAAACCCCTATGCTTGGGAGGCCAAAGATTCACAGGTGGCCTCAAGTGGTATATGGGTTGTTTGGAACCCAGGAATCCTCCAAGGCATCTCGACACAAAGCCTTAGCTACTCGGTATCTTTATCCTTTACCCGCCTAGCAGATAATTTCCCCTTTTCTACTTCCTTTGTTTATGGCCCAAATAACCCAACCGTTAGCTGAAATCTCTGGCTGGAACTTTCCTCATTGCCCCCCCCCACTTAATATCCCTTGGCTATTGGCTGGCGACTTCAATATTGTGAGATGGCCACATGAAAAATCCAATGGGGGGAGTATTAACGCATTGATGAGAGATTTTTCAGACTTTATAGAGAGCATATCGTTAATAGATATTCCCCTCTTAAGAGCCTCCTTCATCTGGTCTAACCATGTTAATATGTCAAAATTAGATAGGTTCTTAGTTAATCAGCAGTGGGAAGCTGAGTTCCCTGGCTCCAGTTCCCGAGTACTCCCTAAAACAACCTCAGATCATAAACCTATTCTCCTAGATACCAACCACATTCCTTGCATCAATAAACCTTTTAGGTTCGAACTGCATTGGTTTGAAGAAGCAACTTTTCCACCTTTGTTCGCCTCAGTTTGGTCCTCCACAAATGTTTCCGGTTGGGCAGGGTTTAGGCCCACTCGTAAGCTCCAAAACCTACAAGCTGCTCTCAAGCTTTGGTATAGGGATCTCTCCTCAAACTTCATAACCCTGATAAGAGCTTGCTCGACCTTAATCTCAGACCTGGACCAATTAAAAGAAACTAGACACCTAATTGCCTTAGAAAGTCAAAGTAGAACCCAAGCCAAATTTGATCTCTCTCAAACCTTAAAACAATAGAAGATTTATTGGTATCAGAGATCTAGGATCAAATGGCTCAAACTTGGTGACCGAAATACAACCTTCTTCCATCAGAAGGCCAATTCCAGACATAGGAAATGCAATAACACAAATCATAGTCGGCCCCCAATTTTTCACCAACCCTTTCCACATCAGTCGTTTTTTTATTATGTTTTTCTCTAACCTCTTTTCTAAGCCCAACCACCCTCGCTGCCGATTAGGCAACTTATCTTTCAAAGTTATCTCCCCTGAAGATGCTGCCTATCTTGAGAGGCCTTTCTCCTTGGAAGAGATAAGGATAACTACTTTTGATCTTCCAAAAGATAAAGCCCCCAAACCTGATGGGTTCCCCATAGCTCTATTCCAAAACCTCTGGGATGTTACTACCCCGACCTATTAGTTTTCTTCAAAGAATTCTTCCTGAGGGGCAGAATAAACTCAGCTCATAAATGTACCTTCCTAGCTCTAATTCCCAAAATAGAGGGTGCCATAGGATGATATATTTCTTCCCAATCAGTGTTTTAAACTCTTCTTATAAAATTTTAGCCAAATTGTTAGCAAGCAGGCTTCATCATGTCTTTTCCTCCATTATCTCTCCCACTTCGTAGCTAACAGACAAATCTTGGACAGGGCCCTGTCTGCCGATGAGTCCATCCATTCTAGATCCCTCTCAGGACAACAAGGTCTCATCATTAAGATAGATTGAGAGAAGGCCTATGACAAGGTAGATTGGGATATCCTAGATTCCATCATATCCAGAATGGGCTTTGGTTTAGTTTGGAGAAATTGGATTTTCGAATGCATATCCCACCCCTCCTCCATCCTCATTAATGGATCCCCCCGAAGGTTTCTTTTAAGCGCAAAGAGGTCTTAGGCAGGGAGACCCTCTATCACTTTTCCTTTTCAAACTTATAGGGGAACTCCTCAGTCAAACTTTCTCTAGACTCAATGACTGTGGCTCCCTTTCGGGCTTTCGAAATTCCCCCTCTGGTCCCATCATTTCTCACCTTTCCTTTTCACACTTATAGGAACTCTTCAATCAGATTATCTCTAGACTCTATGACTATAGCTCCCTTTCGGGCTTCCGAACTTCCCCCTCTGATCCCATCATTTCTCACCTCCTCTATGCTGATGACACACTCAATTTTTGTGATGCCAACCCTGCCCAAGTCGATAGTCTCTGGCGATTCTGGAGAGCGTTTGAACTGCTCACTGGAATGTAAGTAAATCTCTCCAAGAATAAAATGATGGGCATTTATGTTGACAATGCAGTTCTTCTTAGCCTGACTTCTCACTTAGGTTGTTCCACAAAAACTATACCATCCTCTTACCTAGCCTTCTTCTTAGCTTAGGAAGACCAAAGAAAACATGTGGGATAACCTGATAGAGAGATTCACTTGGAAATTTGCCTCTTGGAAAGGCAGATACCTTTCGTTTGGGGTGGAATTACCATATTCCGAGCATCCTTAGCCAACATTCCCATCTACTACATGTCTCTGCTTCAAATCCCCATCTCGTTGAATGGGATGAATGGTGTTGATTGGCTGCCTAGATCCCCCCCACACAGGTCCTCAGGTGCTTGGAAAAGCATATCTTCCACTGGAATAGATTTCGCCAACAGAACTAGATTTAGTTTAGGCAATGGCCATAGAATCAAATTTTGGACTGATACTTGGCTAGGATCTTCTCCGCTACCTCTAGCCTTTCCCTCCCTTTTCCCTATCGCCCACGATCCAGCGTCCCTTATCACAGACTATGGGACTTTCTCAGGCGCAACTTTGGTCTGAACACCAATCTTCAAACGTAACCTCTACGAGCAAGATTCCACGACCCTCATCTCCATGTTACTAACTTTAGGAAGTTGCTTTAGTGCTCTATCTAGACCTGATTCTCTAATCTGGTCCCTTGCCCCCACAGGTTCTTTCTCCGTGTCTTCTTTTTACACTTCCCTACTACCCAACCCCAACCCTAAACCCCTCATTAACCGTTCTTGGTCTTTACCCATACCCCACAAAGTTCTGACGTTCATATGGGTTCTTTTACATGGCAAAATTCTCACTCTTGTCCAACTCAAAAAGAGGGGCTTTCCCTTCCCTAACTGCTGTATTCTCTGTCTCCAAGAAGAGGAGACAATTCCCCATCTATTTCTCCATTGTGAAGTGTCTCAAAGTCTTTGGTCTTCACTTCTCAGGTTGTTCGGCTTACAATGGGCCACCCTAGCTAATCTGACCCAGTTCTTCGAAACCTATTTTGCACCACCTTCACAAAAAGGAAGGAAATTATGGCACCTTGTTGTTGCCGGCCTTTTTTTGGAGTCTCTGGCTAGAGAGAAACTCCAGAACCTTCAGAGGTATACAGAAAACAAAAACGACAATTTTTTATTCTATAACTGCACTGATAGCCTTCTGGGCCAAATCCATTCCCATTTTTCCCACCCTGCACATCTCTCATTTCCTAATAACTGGGATTGCCTCCTACATCTTGCATCCCAAACAAACAGACCTAGACATCATTGGTCCCCCCCCTTCCCTAGGCTTCCTCAAACTCAATGTAGATGGTTCGTCTTTAGGTAACCCAGGCCCTTCGGCCATTGGAGGAACATTGTCGGATCCTAATTCAACCATTTGGACCTTCTTAGAATTCATTGGGCACCAAGATTCGACTTTCGCAGAGGCTAAGGCCCTTCTAGTAGGCCTCAACAAGGTGCTAGAATTAGCGCTAGCAGTACAAGGCATTTTGGTGGAATTAGACTCTTTCAACATTGTCTGTTAGGCCACACAGCTACATCAGCCTCCCTGTAGGCTCTCATATATCTTTGAGCACATCTATTTCTTATGCAACTCCCTTCCTTAGGTGTCCTTCACCCATATCTACAGAGAGGCAAACTCAGAGGCAGATCGACTAGCCAGAGGGGGAGCAAACCTTGGCTCGTCAGCCCAGCTAGCCAACTCAGCTAGCTACATAACTTGGACTCCCTACTCCCCCTCTCTAACTCATCTCTCCCTTCTTATTCTTTTTCAATGCTTTACTGTTGTAATAGACACGAAGGAGACAAAAAAAAAGAGGAAAAAATGAAGGAGAAGAAAAAAAGGGAAAGGAAGGGGAAAAAAGGGGAGGGGCAATTTTCTGATCATAGACCCCTGCTTTTTGTAGTATTGTTGTCAATAATCAATAATCAGTTCAGTCTCTCCCTCTCTTTTTACCTCTTCATGTTCTGTCGTCTTTTCCACTGAAGCACTCTTACGAAAGGGCCTATTGCTTCCAACAGCTTTCTGGTGACCATCGTCTTCAGCCTCTCAAGGTATGCACCTCTCCTCTCTCTCTCTAAACCACCTATCTTCTCTCTTACTTCTCTCTTGCCCTTCCTTCACCTCCTACACCAGTAGCAATGCCTCGGAAAACTTCTCTCTGGGAATTACTCTCTTAACTTCCTCCGCAACTCTCCCCTCTAGCTACTTCTCTTAACCAACCTGTCTCGCCACCACCACATCTATTCTCCTATACATCTATCACTCTCTCTACGTCCTAATCCTACCCACTCAATAATCTCCTACATCACCTAGTACTCTTTTTTCTCCAATCTTCTGATCTCCCCCCAATTAAGCCATCTTCTCTCTAACGCCCCTCATTTGAATTCATCCTATTTCCTGAGCACCCGCCCCTCTTTTCTCTCCTCTTAACTTACTCACAAAGTTTATGTTTCTCCACATTGATTTTACCCATCTTTTGAGGTTTTAAATAGACCATCTCTCGGCGATCTAAACCCTTGCCAGCTAGCTACCCGCCATGCTCATTGACAAACAGTCACAACTTGTCGTCCTTAGGTGGACACTTTTACCATCAGGAAGTTATCCCCTGCACGCAGAATAGCTCCACTCTGCACCTACTCAGCTTATGACTATTTTCGTCTGATGAAATACAAAAGGACCACAAGACAAACCTCCTACCTACAGTTCGACCTCCCCAGCATGGGTTTTGCTCCAATATTGCATCCCACCCACAGGAGCGCACTACCCGTAATTGGGAATTCTCCAACCAACCAGAGTTTGGATCACTCGTCACATCGATTCTTGAGACTTTTTGACTTGTTAGCAGTGCATCTCACCGACAGGCGTTCACTACACCAATCTGGGATTTCTCCAATCAAGCATCCACTGCTTTGGATAAATCGACTGTTTGATTTATTAGGGTTTTTTGGAGACTATCTTTTATTGCTTTGTACTATTTGTTTGGTTTTTTTCTTTCTTTTGCCTTTTTCTTGTTTATTTTAGTTCGTCTCTTCTGTTTTTCTACATTCTTATCTCCTTTGCTTCTCCTGGTTATTTTGTACACTGAGCACCTAGTTTGTGGGATGCCTACTTTACACTATGTAATTCTTTTTAGCAGTACAAAGTTAACCTATTCTCAAAAAAAAAAAGCTAAGGTGTATGATAATGGCTTGAGTAGGCATTGGTTGGATTCTTATTTTATAACATACTAGTAATTTATCTCGTGTTGTATAATGGAGCTTAGACCCCTCCCAGTCAAACCATAGTTATCGAAATCTCTTACCCAAGGATGTGATTCCGATTCTAAAAGCTAAGGTGTATGATAATGGCTTGAGTAGGCATTGGTTGGATTCTTATTTTATAACATACTAGTAATTTATCTCGTGTTGTATAATGGAGCTTAGACCCCTCCCAGTCAAACCATAGTTATCGAAATCTCTTACCCAAGGATGTGATTCCGATTCTAAATCCCGATTCAGTTATTTTGACAAGGAATATTTTCACGAAATCCGTTTCATGAAGTCAGGAATCTCGATTCCAACGCTTATAGAAAATTGTTTCTAATATTTATTGATTCTCGATTCCACAATTGTTGAATCTCAATTGTACATTTGTTGAATCTGGATTCCACATATAATGATACTCTCTCCATCAAATTGGAAACGCATAGGGCCATGAACTACAACAAAATAAACAATTTCAGGGCTTATGAGAAGCATCAAATTTGAAGCTCAGACTCTAAAAAAATCGGAATCTCGATTCCATATATGAAAGAATCTCGGTTTCATATCGGTCGATTCCAAATAAGTCAAAAACCCGACTCCCAAGAGGACAGAATCTCGATTCCATATACGTAGGGATCTCATTTCTATTTGGGTCGAATCTTGATTCTTGTAAAGCAAGAATCTCATTTTCTTGCAATTCCCCTTATACGAACATATATTCCGAGAATAGGAATCTTCTAGCCAGCTATGATTCTGCGATTCCAATTCCTTAACCATTCAGAACCTCAGGCGTCTCCAGCAAACAATAGTGAAAACCTCGATCCCAGGGACATGGGATCTTGCTCCCAAGTATGCTAGGATCTAGCTCTTTAACTTGTTGAATTTACGATGATTCACAAATTGGTCCCACTACCGAACCCGCTTCTGCCTTAAGCAATTGTGTTCTGACCTTAAGAGGTCTACATGATCAATGACCACCATTCCTAGTTCACAAAGGATGGGGAGGGAGATAGATGAGGAAAAGGAGATCGATTCCATCAAGAAGATAACAATACATTTTCGTATGTGTGTGTGTGTGAATTTAGGCTGCCGCATGTATGCCTATATGTGTTTTTGGGGCGCCCACTAGTGCCTAGGTGCCTTCCCCCATCCCCCCACCCCCCCGTGCAGGGACCACCAAAAGAAACCCCCTTCCCCCAAAAACCGAGGAAATAAAAACAAAGAAAAGCATTTTACCGATATTGGATGTGTCAAATTGTAGTCAAGTAATCATGACGCAACCAAAGGCAATTATGAGGCAATTATGAATGAGTGTGAGAAAGTGCCAAGTAGGAACCATCTTTCTTGTCGTAGGTGCCACTAACAGCATGACTGTCAGTGCAATTGAGTTAGGCACTCCTCTTTCCAAGGCCATGAATTCAGCTGAATTATTTGAGTTCTTCCCTATTGGCTATGCAAAACCAACCACAAAATTTCCATTATGATCACAAATAATATCTCTACTTCCATACATGCCCGGATTCCGAAAAGATGTGTCATCAATCTTAAGCATGGGGCAATCAAATAATGTTGCCGAACAATTTACAAATGAAATTCTTGGATGAGGAGATTGTATCTATTGAAATTGAAGATTCCTAATGTGAGTTTTTTAAAGGGGTGACAGAACTCCATTTTCGCACTGCTTACAGTTCTCTAGTGTGGATAACAATACACCTAAGGATGCGTTCTCAGGGAGAAGACCTTCCTTGAGACATGTGGTTACTTTCCTGCCAAATGAACCATATATCAACCAACCAGGAGACCTGAGTCATACCTTTCGATTTAAACTTAAACTTCCTTCATATTAAGAGCAAAGAACATTTGGAGGAGATCATCACCAACAGGAAATTCCCTACATCTTTAACATCAAGTTGCACAAAAGATGCTACCAAGGAAACCAATTGATAAACCACTCCATTTGATGTTTGTGGATCTATATCACCTGTAATTGGTGTGACTTGGTCCTTTTGGACTGCTAGATCTTGTGCTGTTTTTATGCTACCAGGGGAACCAACCAATACACCATGGCTTTTCCCACTATGGCACCGTAGTGTGACTTGGTATTTATGTGGTGCTAGACTATGTGCCTTTCTTGATTACATAGTTATGTTTGGAACTTTGGGTATCATCCCAACTTTCTTTGTTTGGGGCTAAACAGATCTTCTCAACACTCTGTATCGATTGCTCAATTGGTAGCTACCTTAGTACTTTTGTAACAGGGTTTCTTGTTTTATGGTCGAGTTCACTGCGTGACTTGCATTACAAGGATTTCCTCCTCCATAAATCATCTTGTGGTGCAAAAGGATTTTTCTATGCATGTGCCGTATTTTATGCAGGTTGTTATCTAAATTGTGAAATGCTGCTTTCAAGCATCATATCTCAGAGTCTTATGGTACTTTTTCCAGCCTTTTCTGAAAATGCCTTGGAATCCACTAATAATTTGTTTAGTATAGATTATTAGATGCAAGAGAATTACTTTCTCTAGTTCTTTTAGCTTAAGCATATGGCAGTATCTTACCAAATTATGATGATAAAAGCTTGCAGGGCATGAATTGTATCAAGAATCCTTACCATCTGGGGGGATTATCACTGGAATAGGACCTGTACATGGGCGCCTCTGTATGTTTGTTGCCAACGATCCCACTGTGAAGGGTGGAACCTACTACCCTGTAACTGTAAAAAAACATCTCAGAGCCCAAGAGATTGCTGCTCAGTGCAGTTTGCCATGCGTATATCTTGTTGACAGTGGCGGAGCTAATCTTCCAAGGCAGGCCGATGTCTTTCCTGACAAAGATAATTTTGGAAGAATATTTTACAATCAAGCGCAAATGTCTGCTGATGGGATTCCCCAGATTGCTCTTGTTCTTGGTTCTTGCACAGCGGGGGGTGCTTATATACCCGCCATGGCTGATGAAAGTGTAATAGTCAAAGGCAACGGTACTATATTTTTAGCTGGACCTCCACTTGTGAAGGTTAGTTTCAGCACACTGATTCTGTTGGTTCTGGCCATTTCATGTTTTCATGATATCTGGATCTGTTTAAAGTTCAAAGCAATTTGAGATGGATGGTTTTATAACCTAGGTTGTTCTGAAGAAGTACTTTTGGTAGGCTGCAACTGGTGAGGAGGTCTCCGCTGAAGACTTGGGCGGGGCCACAGTGCATTGCAAAGTATCAGGAGTGTCTGATCATTTTGCTGTTGGTAATTCTCCTTTTTGAAATAATATTTCTTCTTCTTTGTATCAACTATTGTACCCATTAGATGCTAATTTCTCATGATTAGACAATATGTTATATGGTAACATTACCTTCTAATGGTTTTGATTTGCTTTTAGTAATTCCCGTTTTTTAAATAATTTTTCTTCTTCTTTGAAGCAACTGTGGATTGTACCCATTAGATGCTAATTTCTCATGATTAGACAATATGTTATATGGTAACATTACCTTCTAAAGGTTTGCTTTTGTATAATATATTCCTATATTTTGGTTTGATTAAGTATCTATCAAATAAAAAATAGTTATCCCTGCCAATATGATGCATGATAACTAAATTTCTGTCAAATAAAAATATTTTAAGCAGCAAAGTGGGAATTAAGGTTATCTTATTACTTGGAATTATAGATGGCTTCAACCGAGCTATACAGATGGAAGAATTGGAAGGATTTCTAGCTCATTTGAGCTTTTGTCTACTGGCTGCATGGTTAGTTATTTTGGACTTAGTTAAGGAGGCCCCTGTTGGATTGGGTAGTGCTAAGAAGACTCGTCCCTCGCTGGATCCACCAGATATTACATCCATGTCAATCATCTGACGTGGAATTGGACTGATTTGGACTCGGCCTAGTCTGACACGTGACTGTCTTGTCCATGTGGCTTGGTTGTTAGACTTGGCAAGTCCATGTATTTTTTTTCCTGCTGTACCTCTAGAAGGATCTTATTTCAGGCTCGTCCTTTGATTTTGCGGACTTGTCCGAGGATTGCTTCTCACCCTCAAATCCGTTGTTTGTACCCTTCTGCATTCGAGGAAATTATTGGGAAATGAATAAAGAACTGAATCTTTTTCGATAAAGCTCTTTGGGGCCACAGTTCAGGTTTCAAACTTTTGCTGTAGAAAGTTTCCAATCTTGCGAATGAAGCCATGTATGCATTTTTAGTTACAGTTCCAATATGGATTGGCATTTCCCAAAATAAATGGATAAATAAACTGCTTTTGCTTTACTGTTTTTAGTTTTCAGGAACATTATTTACATCTTTATATCTTTTATCATAGTGATGGACATTTTTTTAATGATTAGTCCAATTTTTTGAGCTATTATGAGTACATTCACTTCCTGTATTCCCCTGCTTCGTATGACTTGGCTTTTAAGAATCTGCGAGAGTCAATCGGTTTTCAATTGGTTTTGAACAGTAGGAATTCTTCTTTGAGCAACTAATGACAAGCTTGGTGGTGCAACTTTAAAAAAAATTTCTGCATTATTTGGGCAACCTTTATTATTAACCCTACCATGCACCTCTTTTACAGGTGTCACTTTTGAAATTTTGTGCAATGCAACTTGAAACAAAAAGAGTAAAAATGAACTAAAAGCACCCAAGATATGATTGCTGCCGTATTCACAAATGTAGGGCTCAAAAAAAGCAAAATCAGCAATAGAAAAACTGAGCTGAAAATCATTTAGAGTGACCCTCTAGGATTTCATATAATTCGTGATTCCCTAAGGTCGCAGCTAGTATTACACATGCTTTGTAGGATGTCCTGTTCAGGCTTCTCGAACCTTCTCCTCCTAGGCTACCGTCTTCTCACACATGCATGTCCTGCTTTCCTCCTGGCCAACAATCTACCATTAGGCGGATCCAAATTTCTCAATTGAGGCAACCTGTAAGCCTACCCCAGATATGTATCCAAGGACTATTGCTAGCTGTATCCTGCCCTGGTTGTGGGCTCCACCCTACCTAACCAAGGCTTAGCTGCACATAAAGCTGAGGGTGATAGAGCACTCCAAATCCCAATCATAGATTCTGCTCAAAACCAGCAGTCATGCCAAAACCATCCTAAATCACATAGGGCCCTTAAATCCCATGGAGCTTGCTTTCATGGCCTGTTTGAGCCATGAGTCGAACACTCCCGCTCAAACTGGGAGTCGTTTTTTAATTGATAAAAAAATGCATGATTGCACGAAATACATGGCGAATACACGAGCTAGGAATCAAGAACCGACTGCTAAGGCCTTTAATGTCCAAAAAAGACCAGCATTTGCTTCATGTGGAACTATCCAATGCTTTCACTGTATAAAGCAGCTCTGGGGCATGGTATGAGCCTCATAGATAATTTGATTTATATTTTGAATATGTTTTAATTTGATTTATATTTTTGAGTCTGATCCTAGACTTTTTATATTTGTGGGTCGATTTAGAAAATACTAAGCAACATTAGATTTCTATTTGGAAAGTAAAGTAGACGAGAAATGAATAAACTTCCTACAGATTGAGTTCATTGCAAGTTCAGTTTCTTGGGATTCTTGCAGTGTCGAGGCTATATATATATATATATATTTTTATTTTATTTTTTTTATTTATTTTTTCTTGGTGGGGGGGGGCGGGAGGGGGGGGGGGGGGGGGGGGTTTGGTTCTGGCCCTGGGAAGGTCCTTGTAGTTAGAATTCCATTTACAGCTGAGACAAAGTATGGACCTTGGATCTGCAATGAAAGAAGTTTCAGGCTAAAAATCACTAGCTTATCGAAAATTTATTATTAGAACTATAATTGATGGAAATGAACTATATCATCATATGTGAATTCACTACTAGCAGTGAAATTGACTTTCCAACTTTACTTCAGAGCATGAAAATATGTGGCAAAAGTTTTATGTTAGTTGCCAACCTAGCACAACCCTCCTTTCTCTGGGCTTGGGACCGCTTTGGGCCGATTAGAAGGAGCAATTTGATTCAAGTGGAAGCTCTAAAATGGCAAGGGGATTGCTCAAAAGAACATAGATTTAAGTACTGAGACGAGATATGATGACTTATGGTCTGACTCAGGGGTATACCCTTGATAGAGTGTAATGGTAGAACATGATACGTATAGCAGACCCCAAATATAGTTGGAATAAGGCTAAGATGATGATGATGATGTATATGTATTATTAAGCTTTTTTTTTCTTCCTTTTTCTGGGGTAAATTATGTAGTACATGGTATCTCAGGTGATTGCTAAAGACTTAAGTTATTGATATTGCATTCTCCCAATCTCTATCCATGGAATTGAATCCTCTATTTTTCTACCAGTAACTGTTTGATGCAGTGGTAGCTTCAAAATCTTATAATTCAAGAATTTCATTCCTGAGTCCTTTTTTTTTTTTGGGTAATTCAGTGGGGAAGACAGGCCCCTACCCGTTTTTTCAATAGATTGGGGGAGTTACATTTTGAAGGTGTTAATTGGGGGTGTCAGCGGGAGGAATGGATACCACGATGTGGTAACTGGGTGTGGGGATGCTACCACCACGACCCCAGCCTCTTTCCTATTCCTGAGTCCTTTGACTGAACAAATATTTATACTGCTCTTTAATAAGAGTGAGTTATGTAATTTAAAATGAGAATATTGCTAATAACTTATATTTCACTTGTTAAACCTCAAAATCTGTAGTTTTGATGTGATTGGTAGCACAATTCTACAAAATTGTACATGACTGCAGTACACACACAGACAGAGATTTACATATGTCATGAACATTATCATCATCCGAGCCTTATCACAACTATTTGAGGTCGGCTACATGGGTCTTATTCCAAAACTCCGCTCCATCAAGGGTAATATGCTTAGTCAGACCATATATCACCATATCTCTTTTCACTACTTCCATCCATGTCCCTTTAGGCCTTCTCCTTGCCATATTAGAGCGTTTCACTCGAACGAAATCATCTCTCGTGGCATACCCAACGACACACCAAGGTGGGCTTGCAACCAGAAGTTTTCCATACTAAGAAGTAGCTGTCAGAGATCTACTTCACTTGGAGAGGCTCAAGTTCTGTCATCTCAGAATAACTAAGAAAACAGAGCTTACTAAAGTTCACAAAACAAAGTTCACAAAACAAAGTTCACTCTTCTTTATCTTGTAGGTTACCTTCCATCAATAATCTGGAGATGGCCATGGATTTCTTAAAATCAGATCATTTTCTTTTTCTTTCCCTTTAACTGATCCCTTTGTGGGTTTTACCACTAAATCAATGTTCTTCTGGATTTATGTCAACGGGTCCCTTTTTTTTTTGTGTGTGTGTGTGTGTGTGTGTAGTGGTGTGGTGTGGTGTGTGTGTGTGTGTGTGTGTGTGTGTGTGTGTGTGTGTGTGTGTGTGTGT
>NW_006498233.1:97727-144866 GCF_000471905.2 Amborella trichopoda
AGTGCATAATTCAAAAGATTTCACAAAATACCCTACTGGCGTTCCAAATAGGTCATCTATATACCCCATCAGCGTCCTGATGGGTCCACTTAATCCCTATTGGCGTCTTAGATAGGTCCACTTAATCCGTGCAGGTCCACTTATACCTCACCGGCGTACCGGATGAATCCATTTAATCCCTACTGACGTACCGAATAGGTCCACTTATGCCTCACCGGCGAACCGGATGAGTCCACTTGCATACTTAAAGCATTTCTAAATCTCTTTAAACATTCGAAAGCAGCAATATCATGTACTTAACATATCATTGAAATTATTAGTATGAATTTCACTGAAACCATTAATAACGGTCACTTTCAATAACATTTAAAAAATAACCAGTCAAATATTTTGGGCTCAAATTTAGAAAGGTAGCAGTTCCTAAAGACATTCTTTTTTTTTTTTTTTGAAAGTTTAGGATTGTTACACGTCAAGTGGGAGATAATGCGTAATCTTTCATTCTGTTGATAAAGATCTCTATCTCCCTAGTGATCTCAGGTACCCTGATCATATCTGTACTTTGCAATGAAACCTAGGCACTAAAAAATTGTACAAGTTCCATTTGTCGACATGTGTCACCATAGAGACATATCGTGGCACTCCTACAAATGGGGAAGGACACTTGCAAGGGCAGTGCCAGACGTGTATAATAATAGAAAGAGTTAAGGTACTGCCAGGAAACTTTTGATCCGTAAAAGACAATTTTTGGTTGGCCCTCGAGCCTTGGGATTGCGTTGAAGGAAGCAGAGCCCTGACCACTGATGAAAGGAACCAAAGAGCACAGTCTATGCTAAACAACCAGCTTCTCCTCCGCAAGGAAGAGATCTTCTGGTCCTAGAGATCCAGGGTCAAATAGCTTAAATTTGGTGACCTTAATATCGCTTTTCTCCACAAGATTGCGAACTGCAGAAGGCGGGAAAGCTCCTCCAACATCAAAGTTGGTGAATTCCTTTTCAACCACCCCCCACCTAAAAAAAAAGTGGAAAAGGCAATAATTGACTTCTTTTTCAACTCTTTACTGGCCCCTCTGACCCAAGGCCTAGGGTAGCAAAGCTGTCCTTCCGTTCAATTCCCCCCAGAGAAAGCTGCCTAGCTTGAGCGCATGTTTTCCGAAGAAGAGATCCTTAGGGCAGTCAAACGACCTCAGTCAGGACGTAGCCTTCAGACCCGACAGCTAACCAGTGGCCATTTTCGAACACTGTTGGGACTGTTTTCGTCCCGATCTGCTTGCCTTCTTCAATGAATTCTACGCGAAAGGTATTATTCATAAGGCCATGAACGCTACCTTCATCACCTTGATGCCCAAGGTTGAAGAGGCCAAAGAGCTTAAAGATTTTAGGTCCATCAGTCTAATTAATAGCTCCTACAAAATTATCTCAAAGGGCCGAGCTTCTCAAGGAGTTCCTCGGTTGGGTCACGTCTCTGTCTCAGGGGGCTTTCATCAAGAACCGTCAGATCCTTGACTGTGCTCTTAATGCACATAATGCATCCACTCGCAAAGAAGAGATATTCTGGTCTCTGAGATCGAGGGTCAAATGACTTAAATATGGTGACATCAATATTGCTTTTCTCCATGAGATTGCCAACTGCAGAAGGTGCAAAAACTCCATCTCCCACATCAAATTTGATGAAATCCATTTGGCCCCCCCCCTCCCTAGGTGGAAAAGGCAATAATCAACTCCTTTTTTATCTCTTTACTGGCCCCACCGGCCCAAGGCCAAGGATGGTAGTGCTGTCCTTCCATTCAGTTCCCCCGGAAAAAGCTACATGGCTTGAGCACCTGTTTTCCAAAGAAGAGACCTTGGTCAGGACCGAGCCTCCAGCCTAGACAGCTACATAGTGGTCATTTTCAAACACTTTTGGACTCTCTTCGACCCTTTCTGCTTGCTTTCTTGGATGAATTCCATGTCAAATGCAGTATTCATAAGGCCATGAACGCAACCTTCATCGCCTTAATACCCAAGGTCAAAGGGGCGAAAGAGCTTAATGACTTCAGGCCCATCAATCTAATTAAATAGCTCATACAAAATTTTCTCAAAGGTCCTAGCTTCTAGGCTCAAGGAGGTCCTCAGCTGGGTCATCTTTCCTATTCAGGGGGCTTTACTCAAGGAACGTCAAATCCTTGATGATGCTCTTGTTGCACATGAGTGCATCCACTCTAGATACCTCTCCAACATTCCAGGTCTCGACATCAAATTGGATTGAGAGAAGGCCGACGACCATCTGACTGGGTCATCCTAGATGACACTCTCAGGAGAATGAGGTTTGGACAAAGATGGAGGGGTTGGATCTTGGATGCATATCCATTCCTTTCTTCTCAGTCATTATTAACGGATCCCCCAAAGGCATCTTCCCTACCTCTAGAGGTGTTAGACATAGAAGCCCTCTCTCGCCTTTCCTGTTTGCTATTGTTGCTAAAATTTTAGCCGATCAATCGCTGGGATATACCGTAACAACCTCCTCAAGCTTCTTTATAGGAAATCAAGGGCCGGAGATTTCCCATCTTCAATTCGTTGACAACACCCTTATTTTTACAACGCCTCCACTCAATAGGTCGATTCCGTCCTTTTCCTCAAATGCTTCGAGATGGCCACTAGTTTTAGGGTAAACATGGCCAAATACAAAATGATTGGCATGGCTATCCAGGCCAATGAGACCCAATGCCTGGCGGACCATTGGGGTTGCACGGTGGATGACGTGACTTCCATTTACTTGGGTTTGCCTTAATGTATTGGGAAGACCAAGCTACGGCAATGGAGCAATATCGTTGATAAGTTCGATTGCAAACTCGCCAATTGGAAGGGCAGGTTCCCCTGCTCATAGGGGAGATTTACCTTGACCCTCTCCACATCCCTATTTTCTAGATGTACGTCTTTCATATGTCGACTTCAATCATGGCTTGGGAACAACTCATGAAGAACTTCCTTCGTCAGGGGAGGGGCTAAGGAAGTACCGCCTCATTTCATGGGCTAAAGTTTGCTTGCCAAAGGCTCATAGTGGGGTGGGCATCCGTAGTCTTAAATCCAACAACTTAGCTATTTTGGGCAAGTGGTGGTGGTGCTTTGCCACACAAGAAAACCATCTCTAGCAAGAAGTCCTCCGACATGAGTATCGTTGTGGAGCCTTGGCCTAGCTCCCTAGCTGCAGCGTCAACTCCAAATCCTCTGGAATCTGGAGATCCCTCCTCCATACCCTTAAGCTCTTAAAAAACAATATCCGTTTTCGGCCTCAGGAAGGTACCAGAGTCATCTTTTGGCCCAATCTCTGGATAGGCTATTCTCCATTGATGGAGAGATCGCCAAACTTGTTCTCCTTGCTTGTGATAGCCAATCGACTGTAGCTGACCACTTTGACCCCTTAGGATTGGATAGAGTTTGGAACCCCAATTTCAGAAGGCCCTTAGCAGACCACGTGGTCCATGAATTCTTGGCCATGTCATGCCTTCTCCATTATGTTTTCCTCCCACCCCATAGTGCTGATAAGATTATTTCGTCTCCGGCTCCCTCAGATGTTTTCTCAGTAGCCTCATTCTACAGCAAAATCACTTCCTCATTCTACACCCCCATCCCTTGCTGTTAGAACCTGACTCTCCTTCATTTCCCCCAAAATCCAAGTCTTCAATTGGATTGCATCTCCAAGAGTTGACCATTGGCCAGATCCAAAGAAGGGGAATGCAGATACCAAACCGATTTGTCATGTGCCTAGCGGATGAAGAAACCATCCAGACCTCTTCATCCACTGTGACCTAGCCAGATTACTCTAGGGAGACCTCCAACTTTTCAATGGTCGTGGGAGACTCCGAGATCTGTCCCACACCTCTTTTGTGCTTTTTTCTTCCCTTTGTGGTCTAAGCCGGGCACCCCTCTCTGGTGGGCCTCCGTGGCTGCCATGTTATGGGTAATTTGGATGGAGAGAGTAGGACTTTCCGAGGGGAGAAGGCTACCGTCCAAGCCTTGAAAAATAGGCCCTAGGTCACCTTTTGGGGTAAACATCACAAAGTCTTCAAGCATTTCTCCTAGACTGATTTTCACCAAGATTGGCTGGTGCTGCTGAACCTGAGCCCCCCCCAGAATCCTCGCGCCTCCCTTTGGAGACCACCTGCCCGTCTTCGACAGTTTCTCCCTTCGCAACACGAGCCCTTCTGGTATTAGGGACATTTTCAGAGACAAGGACGGCTGAACCGTTTTCTCCTTCTCTCGATGCATTCGCCACACCGACTCTACCATCACAGAAGCAGTGGCTCTTCTTGAAGGCCTTAGGAAATTCAATCGAAATTGGAGCCTAGAAGTAGTCGTGGAAGGAGATTCCAAAAGCCTCATTGCTTGGCCTCCGGGTCCTCACCTTGCCCTTGGAGACTCTTATCACATTTTTTATGAGATTTTTCATATTTGCAGGGTTATGCGTGTCTTAAGGACACATACATGGCGAGAGGCCAATGCAGTAGGACAACACTCGGGATCTCTGGCACCTTTTTTAGCACTTAGTCCCCCCTTTTTGTATCGAGTTTTCCTTTTATTTCTGGTTGTATAGCATTTTCTGGATCCCTTTAGGGTTTTTTCTGAGAGCACCCAGCTTGCTGGATGCCCAACCTCTTGTACATTTCTTTACCATACGTAATAGTTGATACAATACTACAGTCAAAAGATTCCAAAAAATAAAAGGTAGTGCAGATATGGGATGTCCAAATTTATTGAGGCAAAAAGTGTCCCAACTCCAAACAGGAGTTGGGAGTTATGACCTCTTTTAAAGCCAAGAGCTCTACCACCATTGGTTTAAGCCTTATATGATGATAGATTCAAGATTTTGTAAAATATAAATTACATAGAACATCAAGAAGTTATAGTACAATATTTGGTGAAATTTGATTCATTTTCTTGATAAGTAATTGTCTAAGTATCAATAATGAATGAGGCTATATGTGTCTTTCCCCTTGACATGGGAGGGTATTTTTGGTCATCCATGGATGTTGAGCTTTTCTTTCAATTATTTAGAAGATTTAGGTCGTTTTCCCTCTTCTCTTCTACCTTCCATCTATTTTGCCCTTTGTTTTTATAATAGTGGTGTGATGTAATTGTGTTGTTGCAGTGGAGTGTAGAAGAGGAGGAGAGATTTAAGAATGCTGTTGTGGAAGCATATGAACGTGAAGGGAATCCATATTATTCAACAGCGAGGCTATGGGATGATGGCATCCTTGATCCTGCAGACAGTAGAAAGGTTTTGGGCCTTTGTCTTGCTGCTTCTGCGATACCCATCCCGGCTGACACCAAGTATGGTGTCTTTAGGATGTAAACTTTCCATGAAGTAGTGTTATTCAGCAATTGATGCATGGCAGTGTATGCTTTACTTTTGCAGTTTGTGTTCATGTTTACAAGTAGTTTGAAAGCTTTCCCGCAAATGTAATTTGCTGCAAAACTATTTAACAAGGAATGGTATAGGCCACAGCAGCTTGGCCCAACGCCCATTATAACAGAATAGACAGAGGGCCATTATGACAGAAATGACGGGTATAAGAACAATTCATAGAACAAATTATGGCCATCGTTTCCGTAATAACATCTGTTACTTTTCTCTGTTTTTCCATTTTTCTGACTTTTTACAACTTCCATTTTTTTTTTCTTTTTCTTAGTCAAATGCCTTTATAAACAGAAATGTACCAGCCCTTTCCGATTATGTTAATGGCGTTTTCGTAACTTACCTCCACAATATATGTCACACCAGAGTTGAGCATCTATTGAGTTATGGACTTTGCTACGTGTTTGTGGGGAAGATATGCCGCGCAAAAATTACGTAAAAGCTTTTGTTGTAGATTTTCTGGGTAGGATTTTTTATGAGCTTTTAAAAAATGAAAATAAAGAGTGAAAACGCAAAGATTGAAATGAAATCCAAGCATGGAGAAACATAGCTGAAAAAGACCATGCCCGTGTTCAACTGCTTCTGCTTCATTTAAGGTCTTTCCGAGAGCTAGGAGGTCTGCAGCGAACGTGTCACATCTCTAATACATATTTAGGGGGGGGGGGGGTTGCAGCAATAGGGGTGGCAATTTGGACGGGTCGACCTGATACGGGTCGGGATTTGGATCTCTATATTGAAACTAGTGTGTCTAGATCTAGACCCAAATATTGAATCCGGTGTGTTGTGTCAGGTTATGAATGAGTGGACCCGACTTGCATTGGGTCTGAGTTTGTCTTATCGTGGACCTTGTTAGGTCAATTTCAGTCGAGGTTGACCCAACCTAATCTGACCTGATAATTATTATAATATGTATTTGTGTATATGCAATATATATAGGAAAAATTTTATATAAGGATGCAACCTTATAACGTAGAACTCCAGATGCACCTCAAAAATCCATTGGAAAATGTAGTTTTAATGTTGAAAAACCCTTTGATTTATCATCTCGACATCGAGATGTATGAACATGAAAAATAAAAAAAAATAGTTCATTTAACAACATATTCTCTACACTGTCTATTTTCAAGATTTTCATATGTTTATAGATCTACTTGATTTTAACTATTTTTAAAATTTAAAATTTTATAATTAAATATAAAAATAGATTTTGAGATAATCTTAAGAACATTTTACATCAAAATTATATACCATGATAAAATTTGAAGGTGCACCTTAAGGTACGAATGCCATGCCAACTGCACCCATATTATTAAGTATAGAATATTTATAATAAAATACATATTTTTTATCTAGGCCTTAAGCTTGTACCCAAGAAGGTCTGGGTTGGGTCTAGGTCCAGCTAGGATCCAACACGCGCTTGATTATGGCCCACATGTCCTCTACCAAGGCTTTGTATTATAGCTAGCGGAGGGGCGCCAACCCATCCTTGGCTAAGCAGTACAGGTAGATGCAAGCTTTGCTGCCGCATCAGCTGGAACACTGGCTTGTTCTGGCTTTTTGCATTAATGTAATAGACCCCTCAAAAAGCTTCTAAACTTCCCAATAATTTTATAAGATTTTTTTGAGAATTAATTCGGTATATCCCCTCATAAATGTTATTATTACAAAAACTCCTTAGTTTTTATATATTACTAGCGGGGGCACATGCTGCGCATGTTATTAGATTCTATTTATAAATGCAATGAACTATATAAGTTAGATGATGTCTGAAGGATCTTCAATGACTAAAAACCTAGGAAATTATACTATTATTTTCATTTGAATAATAATAAGTTACATTTTAAATGAGCTAAATCATATCTATTACTGTTTTAGAACTCTAATAAGGATCATAGTGGATAGGCCCTCCATTTGATCAATATGTATTGGTCGATACAAACTAAAAAGGAAAACAGAAAACATGAAACAAAAATTATTCTTTGTAAAAAAAATTAAACTTTTATTTTAGTAATAAAGTATTATCTTAATAGAAAAATATTTTTCTTTTCATGATTAATTTTAGATCATGTTAATGCCAATGAGAATCACATATTGTAATCAGAATCCATGAGGAGTTTTGTATAGAATATTTATGAAAATATTCGTATTTGACAAAAGCCTAGTAAGAAATGGCGCGATGTAAAGTTCGATCCACATCAACTTCGATCCTATTGGGGTTTGCCCTGCCCTACGCAAAATCAAGGAATCGTACCTGGTGCTGCATCCAAAAGAAAATGGCATAGTTAGATTTTTGAGAGAGAAACAGTGATAGTGAGATCAAGACAGGAGAGAACTTGATGATTAAAGGTACATTTATTAAGTGAAAGCGCTTTTCGAAACTTTAAGCTTTCACATGAGCCTACCAAAAGACTCGCTCTCACCACCTGAATAGATGGATTGGCAGTTTCTCATGAAATTGGTTAAAGGCCGGAAAAATGCTTTCCCAAATGGTGTTCAAATACCCAAATGCCCACAAAATAAATATGAGAAAGTGGCAACCAAGGGGAAGGAACTCTTTTAGAAAATTCATTTGTGCTAAATAAACATGTCCTAGATCAGGAACAATGAGTTTGGAGTCTGAAAGAGAGCTATCAAAGAGAGATATCAGAAACTCATTTTTTAATATGTTGGGTACGTGTGAAAATACTTTTGTAAAAATATTTTCACATGAAAAAATTCCCTTATGTAATTAGGTGTAGAAGTATTTTGGGAAAATTATTAATAACCCCCCATAATATACTATTCACTCAATTTACCCCCTGCTGACTTTTCTCTCTCATATTTTTCCCCTCAACAAACTATCCCCGCAAAAACCCCCTCAACGCAAAAAAAAGTAAGAAAGGGACAAAAAGACTTTTTTGGTATTTCCCCTTTTCCTTCCTTCTTACCCCGTAAAGTTACCCAATAATTTTTTTTAACAGAAGCTTCTCTCGCACCCTCACGGCCCGAGCTCAGCAAGGCTTTTCTTCCCACTTTTTCTCCCTCATGGCCCGAGATCCACTCCATCTCTCACTTTCTCTCTGTAGCCTGAGCCCCCTCCTCTCACGCTCTCTCTCCCCGGCCAAAGCCCCCACCTCTCACGCTCTCTCTCCCTGGCCCAAGCCCCCTCATCTCACACTCTCTCTCCCTTGCCCAAGCCCCCTCCTCTCACGCTCTCTCTCGTGGGTTGAAGCTTTCTCCCTCTCTCTCTACGAAGGAACGCCCAAGTTAAGGCCCGAGCTCTCTCCGTCTCTCAACGAATGATACCATTGGGCTCTCAAAATCTGTGTCCCAACCCAAACCTGATAGCACTACTTCGATTTTTACTTTACCCCAAATCAGCCCCATATAAGGTAATTTTTTTAATAAAATTGTTTGAAATTTGTTGGCATTGACAATCTGTTGTATTTGATTTGGCATTGAGTTACTTGATTTGGCATTGACAATGAATCTGTTGTATTTGATTTGGCATATACAAAATGAAAACTAAGGACCCCCCCTAAATTGTATTTGATTTGTGTTTTCAATATATTGAGCTAACTAACAGAGAGTTGATGTTAACTTAGTGAATTTGTGGGAATTTTGTGTGTTCAGTTGTTGTTTTCGTTGATTAAGCCCATTCTAGATAATTGGAATAAGGCTCGAACAATGATGATGATGATGAATTGTTGTTGATGTCAATGATGTTATCAAATGCGGGTCTTGTTGTTTTTCTTTTTCCTTTTTTTAAATAAAACAATGCAAAAATTGTTGTTATCTCAAGATGAGTGTTGTGAAATTAGACTTCATGAAATTGGGATAAAATTGAAACTAGTTCTGTGGATTTATGGAAATTTAGGGTATCTAACTATCATTAGTAATATTCTTCATAAAAGCATGTATTAGCATGCTGCTATCAAGGAATTGAGATGCCATTTGCGCTATTTGGGAAAGGAGAGTAACTACCTTATTGTGTCATGAAACATGGGAGTAGAGCCAACTTGGAAGCCATGACCTATTTTCGACATGTATCAACAATTTTACACACATACTGACCTAGATCCTTTTGTAATCTTCTTCATGCTCAGTGACCATTGAGTGCATCATTGAAGGAGAATTCTATCTTCTTTTTTGTTTTGAGCAGTCACTTGTAAATTTTCAAAACATGTATGAATTCAACCAACACATAATTGAGATTTTGAGCTACTCATCCTCAAATTGTTTTTGAGTTACATGTAAACTTCGATCAAATTGTTTCGAGCTATTGTATTTGATTTGGCATAGTGACCTCAAGAGTTTTGATTAAACTCAAATTGCGAATCTAGTTTATGGGTCATTAGTTTTCATTTTGTATACAACTTCTCTTAATTTTTATGGTTTCCCTATTATTTATTTTCTTGTTTTTTTATTTTTACTGAATTGTAAAATAGAAGAGCATTGGATTCTCAAAGGGGTAAAGCCTTTGGCCTTGGGAATAAATATGATCGAGTTTGCTCTAAAATAGCCACTGATTGAAAGTATGTGTTTATATCCACAAAGTCATTAGTGTTGTATTCAGATAATCGTTGGGTTTGTTTATTTGTGGGGTGTAAATTATTACAAATCTTGTGCAGAAGAAAAGAAAATGAGTGATAGAAGATTGATTTATTGTATTTGTGGTGGAGGACTCTAATCAAATATCGATGGGACTTTGGACTATATTGGTAGTGATGCATGTACATTTATGATTGAAAGTAGAACTAGGTTAGATGACCTGCGAAAATACGTAGCTGAGTGTTTCTCGCTAGACATACACCTGATATAATTGAGGTATTTTGTCTTGAAAAATAAAAGATTTATTGTGAATTTATTCATTGACGATGATATCGAGAGGATGTTGAATGCACATAAAGGCGAGAATAATCTCTTAGTTTATGTATTTGATGGGAGTGAACAAAGGGTTGAAAGTACTTCACGTAACCCTAGGGCAATCGAAGAGGTCAGACCCCCCCAATCCTCTAATGTTTTGGTATCTAGTTCCAAATAAAACAATGCACCAAGGTTGCTTAGTTCATGGGACGATGCACTTACAGGTATAGGCCAACAATTTGAATCTCTAGATGACTTCCGAGAAGCCCTTAGTAAATTTGCTATAACACACCATTTCACTTATCGTCTTGTTAAAATGAGGGGTATCGCATAAGGGCAAAATGCAAGGGTGACGGATGCAAATAGGAGATATATGCTTCGAAGTTTGGCAGGACGAATGTCTTTAGTATCAAAACATGGAAAAAAGAACACTCATGTAATATTGGGACAAGCAATAATGTATAGAGAAGAGCATCACAAAAATTTATTGCATCATTAATCAAGGATAAATTAAGTGACACTGCACAGTACAAGGCTAAGGAAATCATGAATGATTTGTCTCGAGAATATGGGCTAGAAATACCCTATTGCAAAGCTTAACGAGGGAAATAAATGGCCATCAAAGACATATATGGTTCGCAAGAGGAGGCATACAACCAGTTAGCCGCATATGTAAACCGAGTGATGGAGACGAATCTTGGTAGTTATGCGACAGGACAAGTATGACAATATGACAGATTTCAACAAATGTTCTTAAGCTTTTATGGCTCAATACACGGTTTCAAAAGTGGATGTCGTCCACTGATATTTCTCAATGGGGCATCATTGAAAGCACAATACCTTGGAATTTTACTTACTGCGAACTCACTCGATGGGGGAGAACAAATGTTTCCTGTTGCATTCGCTATTGTGGATGCCGAAAGTATCGACAACTGGTTGTGGTTTATGAAATCTCTAAAGATTGCTATTGGGACTGATCGTGAAATCACTTTTTTATCTGATAGACACCCTGACCTAGTTGATATTGTTTGTCAAGTTTTTGAAAATGCCCATCATACCTTCTGTGAGCGTCATTTAGCAGAGAATTTCAAGAAGGAAGTAAAAGACATACCTAATGATATTAAGAAGGCAGTTGTAAAATACTTTGTTGGAGCATGTACACAAGAGTATTTTGACAATATGAGTGAAATTAGGTCAATTTTTTAGGTCGCATTCAAGTGGTTCATGAAAGTATCGCCAGACCGTTGGCCACATCACTCTTTAGCGATAAACGATATAATCAAGTAACAACCAATGTGGTATAACAAGTAGATTCAATAAGCACGTGATATGCCAATTCTCTAGTGCGTTGACTTGATTAGAAGATAAATTATGAAACTAATGACCACTCAGAGCTTGGAAGTTGAATCCTGGACCACAACACAAACTCCTCACGTGCAAAAGAAACTGATAAAGATCATAAATTAATCCCTTTCCATTAGGGTCATTGTGTCAAGTGAAGCAATATTTGAAGCAAGGGGTGATCGTATGAATTATAAGGTAAATATAATTGAACGAGAATGTAAATGCCGTGGTTGGCAAATTACGGGTTTGCCCTGCAAACATGCTTGTAAAGCCCTTCAATGGATTAATAGGGATCCCGTCGACTATTGTGAAGGCTATTTCACAATTGCAAAGTTTCGTGAAACATATTCTGAACCTATCATGCCAGTTACCTTGATCGATCTATCTGGACGTGCGTATGCACAACTTCCTGAGGATGGAATAAGAGTACTTTTACCTCACTCCAGACGACCCCCTGACCGACCTAAAAAGAAGCGCATCGAGTCACAGGAAGTACCAGTGCGATCTATTCACTGTAGTAGGTGCAAAAGAACTGGTCACAATAGGGCGACATGTAAAACACCCACTTGAAGGCATTTTTTTAGTTATCTTCTTTGTTCAGTCTTTTTAAGTTGTAGCACCTACTTGTGGGAATTTTTGTCAGTACATATATTGGATATGCCACTTTTCTCTCTCTTTTTTAGTTATCTTCTCTGTTCTATCAGTACATATATTGGGTATGCCACTTTTCTATCTCTTTTATATTGGATATGCTAATGTTCTATCCGTTTTTTTATTGGATTGGATATGCCACTGTTCTATCTGTTTTATTGGATTGGATATGCCATTGTTCTATCTATTTTATTATTAGATTGGATATGTCATTGTTCTATCTCTTTTCTTATTGGATATGCTACTTGTGGTTAACTTTTTATGCCAATTATGATAATATAATTAGCAATGCAAGACCCGGAACAACTAAGAGGCATAGGGGAGCCATCCACTTAACCCCCAAATATGGACTTTCTATGCACTTTAACCTGGTCTAACTTTTCCTAACATATTTTTCCCCAAAACCAACTATTTTAACTAATACCCCCAATACAAAAAGTTCATTTTTTGACCAAAATACCCTTCACGTATATAACAAATCATTTTTAGATCCCAATAAAAGGAAACGCTGGACAACACTTGTACAACTCCATACTGCTCACTTCAAAACGTCAGATCGGCACTTTAAAAAGCTGGACTGCCCCTTCAAAATGCCGTACCACCACTTCAAAACGTCAGACTGTCCATTTCTCCAATAGCACAATCCCTGAACAGCCATAATGAAACGGCAGATTGCTCATTTCAGCAAAATAAGCGCTAGACCGCCTCTTCCAAATGCCAGACCGCCCTCTCTAGTAAAAATGATTTGTTATGTAAGGAAAGGGTATTTTCGTAAAAAAATGAACTTTTTGTATTGGGAGTATTTGCTAAGAAATATAGTTTTTGTAGGGGAGGGGGGGGAGGGGGAAGAGTTGCTAGGAAAAGTTAGGTTGGAGGTAAAGTGCCTAGAAAGTCTATATTTTGGGCTTTTAAATAATTTTTCCAAGAAACTTTATCTCAAATTTTAAATTTTATAAAGAGAAAGTACCTAAAAATTATTAGAAAGATAAACTATATCAAATTTTATAGTGAAAAACTACTTGGAAAATTTTTGGATGGAGAAATTATCTCAAAATTTTTAGAGAAAAATATTATCTCAAATTAATTTAAAAATGACATTATAATGAAAAATACAATAAAAAGTATTTAAATGTTTTTAAGACATTGAATTTTGTCTTGCAGACACCCATACCGGCTTTTTCTTACGGACTACCAAATAACAAGAATAGTCCACAAGATTTCCTAGATTTGGATAGAATTTTATCTAGTGTACAAGGACTTGACCGAGTCCACTTAGACTCTACCGAGTCACTCAGCCTCGCCCTTGTCAAGTACCCCACGAGTTGCATGTACAATTGGGGCTTACAAAAATAAAATAAAAAATAAAAATCGTAAATTAATTGTAAAAACTTTTCTCTCTCTAACCCCTTTTCATTCCTTTATGTCTCCTCCCCCTCCCTCTCTCTCTTGATGTGTCTCTTCCCCTCCATCTTTCTCCATCTCTTTCTAATTTCCAGCATACAATCCACAAGTTTAGCATCTCTTCTATAGCCCCAAACTTCTTCAATATACACAATTTTTGTTGTGAATCTATACCACGCTTTTCTCTCTCCTTAGTTGGGCGTCTCTCTCTAGTTGAGGAGGCATATAAGGTGAAGACCCATGATGAATGCTGAGAAAGGGAGAGGGCATGGGAGTGACATGGAGAGCGAGAGTAGGATATAAGAGAGAGAGAATTATGGAGAGATGAGGAGGGGATATATGGCCCAAGGGGTGGGGCAAAAGGAGGGGGGGGGGCTGCATTGCCTAATGGGGAAGGAGGGCTACATGGCCTACTGGGGGGAGAGAGGGGGAGGAGAGGGATTGCAAGATCCATGGGAGGCCACATGCTTGGAAATGTGGCCCAAAAGGGGTCACATGCCTAGGCACGTGACCAGAACTTCCCTAGCCCATCTCTCATCCTTTCTTTCTTTTTTTTCCTGGAAATAGTGTTCTACTTGAGCGAGTAACTCAGCTCGAGTCAAGGCCGAGTCCTTGGCCCATGCTGAGGTTCGAAAAATTGAATTTATCTATGGAAAAACTTTACTTATTCAACATCAAACCTATACCATCATTTTGCATATTGAATAATCTTTCGAATGATCTAAAGATCACATGAATCTTATAAATCCTTCAAAACTGACGACCATTTTATTGCACACGACCAGTGTGAGAAATCACGTTAGCTAGGCTTGGCACGTCTTGTAGTGTCGTGCATGGCCCAAGATGCACTGTATACATGCCAAATTATTTTGTACAAGTATAAAATTGCATAGACACATTAAAAATCACTTAGAATGTTGTAAATGAGCTTTATAATGTTGCAAGACATAATTTTAATATGTTAGTGGTCAGGTTTTGGTTGTTGATTGTGTTGGACTAGGGTGGTCTACCTTTAATGGGTCGGTGGATCCCCATGGTATTACTTTATTCGTTACGGGTTGACAAAAGAGGGGATTTTTTTTATTGAAATTGTTGTGTAAAATGCTATTCAAATAGATATGGATAGCTACTTGTAGTTATTTGAATAAACAATGTGGGGAGAATAAGTGGGACCAGGTTGTTGTAGAGATAGAAAGGTTGGTTTTTTGGTGAATTGCACGTAGCTCTTTTGAGACCCTCTCACCTCTCTCTTAGAAGCTCCTATTGCACCCCCACGTCCATTTTCTCTCTTGCATTTTCTCTCTTGCCCATCCAACCCTACGTATCCCCTTCTAGCGAAGCGAGTATTCTCGAGCCATCCATTAAATAGCTCTACTTTGCATTGTGAACTTTCCTCCTGGTTCTTATAGTCAAAAGAGGGTGACCTAAAGGGATAGGATCCAACTCTTGATACTCATAAAGGGGTAAATCAATTTAAAAGGGATATCAGATCCGCAGAAGTTGTGTACCTCTATTTTTGAGTTTTTATTGTAGCTTTCGCTACAATAGGCTGCCTAGGGTGTCCAGCATTGGAGGTTCGCTCTCATATTTGATTGTTTTTAAAGTGGATTCATAGAGTTTCGCTCACAAATCTGATTATTGTGATGCAGGTTCACTCTCGCAGCGAGGCACAAGACGGCACTTCTGACCGTTGTGCCAAGCACCTTCAGATGCAAATGGAGACGATCAATGGTAGATCAAGGACTTCGTCAAATTACAGTCCAAGAGAGAAACTAGTCTAAGAACCGCTCTATCACGGACCACCTGCAGTTGCTGGCTTATCGAGCAGAAAAACAGAAAATCCTCAAAGAAGAAGTTTTGAAAATTTTAGTGCAAAGAGGGCAAGAGATTTTAAAAATGCTTTCGAAAAAGAACTAAAACTAAACTAAACTGATCATGCAAATCAAATAAAACATAAAGAAAGAAACAGACTTACTTGGAAACCAGGCCCACAGGCCCGGCAGCTAAAATCAGTGGACCTGGTTCAGAAATCGTGCGACTAACTTTCTTATGTTCCTTAGAGTTTGCCGGACAGGAGTGACTAGTTTCAAAGTTGAGTTTGAATATTCGACAGTATAGGTCTAGGTCATAGGAAGTTATTCTAGGGGTGGGCCTCTAAGGTGTATGGTGATGGTATCATAGTTTGGAAGCCATAGGAATTGGTGTACGGTTAGGTTGGGCCGACTGGAGTCCTGCAATGGATTCATGGTCTGTGGGGGCTTAGAAATTAGGATTAAGATACTTACGGTTTCTAAGGGTCTTAGGACTAAGTCTATGGTGCAGCAGGGCTTCGCCTAGAATCTATGGCTTAGGGGTCCTGGAAATCGATGGTGGGGTCCCTACTTATATAGAAGTACCCTGGTAACTGCTCTAAAAATTGTGGCAAAATTAGGACCATTGGTCATCCGCGACAAAGGTTTTGCCACTAGCGTTAAAGGCTTTGATTGCAAACAACCGTGGGCCCCACAGTCACTTGTCCTCTTGTGTCCATTGGAGCATTTTTAGGACGTCGGTGTGAGTGTTTGAGGTCGTCTTAGTGGGATAACTTGCATAGGTTTAGGTTAGATTAGGTAATTTTTAAGTGGCTTAAGGCTTCATTAGGTAAGTTTAGTCCTGTTTTATAAGGTTTTAAGAGAGTATTAGCCTAAATTAGGAGGTTGAAGGAGGGCTTAAGTCATTTAAAAAAGGTTGTAAGTAAACTAGAGTTCCGTACAGTTCCAACTAAGGTAAGATCTCCTCAAAGGGAAGAAATTTGATGGCAAGAACTACAACATATGGCATCATAAGATTTACTACTTACTTGAGGATTAAGTGTGCTTGAACACTAGACCACTAGCACGACTCTCCCAAGGGATCTCTATTCAGGTACATTATGAGCTCAAAAGAGATCATTGTGTACACTTCATATTCATAACGATGTGTAGCGTGCAAAAAGACCTGAATAGATAGTTTGAAACTTATCTAACGACTAGGGAGATGTGGCGGGCATTGGAGCTCTATTTCGTTGCATCAGCCACTAAATTACGTGAACACACTAGTATTCGAGGCATATATGATGCCGCCAAATGTCTCCATGATGGAGCATTCGAGAAAATTGTCACAGATCATATATGATTTGAGTGTTGTAGGTAATATCACAAGCTACCAGCAGCAGATCATGGTGATCCTTAAATCACTTCCTCACTCTTAAAAAAGCATAAAAATTATGATAACATATGTTAAAACAATTGTTCATCTTTTTCATCATCTTGTAACATATGATGATGAAAATGTTGAAACAATTGCTCATCTTTTCTCGTCATCTATCTACTAGTGTACAAGGGCTAAGGGTAGTAAGAAATCCAAGATCAAGCCTAAGGGCAACAATCGTCCCTAGAAATAGGTAATGAAGGTTGAACGTGCTAAAGGCAAGAATGCCAAGTGAAGGGGAAGCAAGCATAAAGCTCTTAGGGCTCGTTTGGATAGGAAGAAATTAGGAATCCTAGATATTTGAAATTCAAGGAAATCTATGGATTTTCAATATTAAGGATTTTTATCATGGATTTCTCAATTGTCTTGTTTGCAATATCAAGGATTTTTATCATGGATTTCTCAAATGTCTCGTTTGGATAAACTATGCAAAATTCATGGATTCCTTGCTATCACTTTCATGTCCATTGTTAGGTAACAAAACTTGATACAATTTCTCTCTCCAAAATTTTTATATGCTTTGTCTCGCTAAAACTCAAAATTTGGGATAGCGTGTATCTATAAAATTTTGAGATAGTTTCTCTCTCTAAAATTTGATATGGTTTGTCTCTCTAAAATTTAATATACTCCCTATCCAAAATTTAAAATTTGAAAGTGTCTATCTAAATATTTTGAGATAATTTCTCTCTAAAATTTTTAGGTGCTTTACTCTCTCTAAAATTTAATATAGTTTTTCTTTCTAAAATTTTAAAATACTCTATCTAAAACTTAAAACTTGAGATAGTTCCCCTCTTCAATAATTTTGAGATAGTTTCTCTCTTTAAACATTTTTAAGTAGTTCTCTCTCTAAAATATGATATAGTTTTTCTCTCAAATTTTAAGATACTTTCTCTTTCTAAAAGCTAACATTTGAGATAATTTCTCCCAAAATGTTTTGTGATAGTTTCTTTTTCTAAAAAATTTTATGTACTTTCTCTCTCTAAAATGTGATATAGTTACTTTTTTAAATTTTAAGAAGCTTTCTCGCTCTAAAACTTCATGTTTGAGATGGTTTCTTTCTCTAAAATTTTGAAATAGTTCCTCTGTTTAAAATTTGATATTGTTTCTCTCTGAACTTTGATATACTTTCTCTCTCTAACGTTTAAAATTTGAGATACTTTCTCTCTCTAAAACTTAAATTTTGAGATAGTTTCTCACTCGAAAATTTTTATATCTTTCTCTATTTAAATATAGTATCTCTCAAAAATTTTAATATACTTTCTCTCTCTAAAACATAAATTTTGCAATAATTTCTCTCTCCAAAAATTTTGAGATAGTTTCTATCTCTAAAAATTTTTAGGTAGTTTCTCTCTCTAAAATTTGATATAATTTCGATTTTAAAATTTTAATATATTTTCTCTTTCTAAAATTTAAAATTCGAGATAGTTTCTCTCTAAAGCTCAAAATTCGAGATAGTTCTCTCTCTAAAAAAGAGATTTGATATAGTTTCTCTCTCTAAAACTTTTTTAGATAGTTTCTATTTCTAAAAAATTTTAGGTACTCTCTCTAAAATTTGATATAGTTTCTCTCTCTAAAAATTAAAATATAAGATTATTTCTCTCTCTAAAAATTTTGAAATATTTCCCTCTAAAAAATTGTGATTGTGTCTTTCTCTCAAAATTTGCATATACTTTCTCTCTCTAAAATATGATAGTTTTTCTGTAAAACTTAAAATTTGAGATAGTTTATCTCTCTAAAATTTTGAGATTAGCTTATCTCTCTAAAAATAATACTATCTCTCTATAAAATCATACTTTCTCTATCTAAAAGTTAAAATTTGAGATAGTTTCTCTCTCTTAAATTTTGAGATAGTTCATCTCTCTAAAAAAATTTGGTACTTTCCCTCTCTAAAATTTCAACATACTTTCTCTCTCTAAAATTGTGACATATTTCTCTCTTTAAAAGTTAAAATTTTTTATAGTTTTTCTCTCTACAAATTTTGAGGCAGTTTCTTTCTTTATAAAATTTAGGTATTTTTTCTCTCTAAAGTTTTCATACCTACCAAATGCTCCCTATGTTTCGGGTCGAGGGAGTCAATGAGTGAAATCCATCGGCCTTAGAAATGCAAAAAAATAGATTTTGGTATGGAAATGAAATCATGGAAAAGTAGGTCTTATTTTCATAATTTTGATTTTCTTAATTTAAGTATTTTAACCATTAAAAAATTCAAACGGTGGTTTTTGACAATATGAAATATATTAGGAATCCATGCACCCAAACAGGCCCTTAAGGAAAAGTCAACCTTGATCTATTTTGATTTTAAAAATTCCGATCATATCACTCATGAATGCACTGAACCGAAAAAAGCATAAACCACTCATCCCATTGAATTGTTAGTGTACGCATAGAGGTGCCAGTTGCTCGGCTCCTTTTTAACGGTTGGATTGTGGGCGCAGGGCTTGTTAAGCTTCACCAAGTTCTAGTGCAAGTGGAGAATATTCATGGGGAACATTGCCACTGATGATGTGTTCGATATGGGGCCCTACTGGTTACAGTTCCAATTTAGCCGAACTACGTTTCTTCGTGATGATCTCTATGGCAGTACTCCCTAGAAAGACATTTAGTTCCATTCTAGGCAATAAAGCAGAAATTAAACTTTAGGATCATTCCATTTTTAGTGGATTTTTAGTTCATGGGCTCTGTAATTTGGATATGGAATATTGTTTCCGTTCTCCTTCTCCATTTGTTAATGATATAGCGTTTTTCCCATTCTTCTTTTTCTTTTTCATCTGTGCAAGATGATTTGTCTTTAGTTCTATGATATGGCATGCCAGTCTTGGACATATAAGCAAGGATAAGATGACTAGATTAACTAACAAAAGATTATTAGGATCATGACCAAAGTAAATTTACCCACCTGTGCCCTGTTTGATAGTAAAATTTACCAGAAAACGATTTTCTAGGGCTCAAGATACATAGAAGCCTTAGAAATTTTTCTCTCAAACATAGGAAGTCCGTTAAATGTGATGGCCCCTCCACATATCCCGGTACTTTATTAGTTTCATTGTTAAGTACTCGTGTTATGGTAATGTGTACTTACGCTCACATAAATTTGAGATAATTGATTGCCTCAAGATATTTAATGTGGAGATTAAAAACCAGTCAGAAGATTATTGAGTTCTCAAAACTGATAGGAAGCAAGAGGACACCTCTGAACTATTTTTTTTCAATATAATTTCAGGGAGATGCTCTGTTGACTGCTGTGTACATCTTTAATAGGGTGCCTTGAAAATTTGTCTAAAACCCTACATGAATCATGAATTAGCAGAAAAAATAATTCTACATTTATGAGTTTACTACTCTATTAAATTTTTATTATGAGTTTAATACTCAATTAAATTTTAATTTCAATTTTTTTTTGTTATTCTTTTAGGATTTATATATACACTACATTTGCATATATGATCGTAGAGACGTGTCCACCCCATATTTTGTCTAGCGTACTAGACAATCAAATCCACGTACTAAATATGACACCCGAGTCCGTGACCATGTAATACTGGTTTAAACCCAGCGTATCTATCAAAATATAAAGAACTGACAAGAACAAAAAACATTATATTACCAGTATATATCTTATACTTCATGCTAAATCCATTACCTCCGAAACAATTGGCAACATAAGGACACTCTTAGGCGAGGTCCAGGCCTCTATTTTATGAAGACAAAACATGGTGAAGACCTCAAGCACAAAAGATAACATACTTCATACTAGCAAGAGATATTCTGTTTTAGGAACAAAGGAAAACTCTAATCAACATATTTGAGTTAAATCAAACAGCAAGTACTTACTGCAGTTCTTAGACAATTCAACATATAGGCAACATCCTGCAATGTTTCTTCTCTATACAGGTATGGATTGATCAACTCTACTCCATCCAAAGAATCATTAAACCCAATGAATGCAGTCAAGATTCTAAAATCCGACTCTCTTCCCACATTTTGCTGAGGATGCTCAAGGAGGTAAGAACTGGATGAGACAAAGGCATACCAACGCGCACATGAATCTATTCCAAGGACTCTATTGATTGACACATATAAAAGCACCTAATAATGGGTTAAGTAATGCTAATACCTACATTTCTAATAAAAAAAGGAATGCTATGGTGATCAAAGAAAAGCAATCAACTTGGGCAATTCAGCCTTGTTCAGGGGTACAAATATATGATCACTCTGGATAAAAAACTAAGCATATTTAGTGTCCAAACTGGACGTAAGGAACTCACAGCCACATAGAAGAAACCCACTTAAGGAACTATCTAGACCACATCCTGCCTTCCACAAATATCTGAATCAGTGACATTACCTCCTCCCAAAAATTCCCCAACCCGGCCAAAACAACTGACAGTAATAACATCTGCTAAACCTGCTACATAAAAGAGATCAGGGTAGGTTATCTACATCTCCAATAGGATGAATTTCTAACATATTTGCAGGAGACCATAAACATGGAGGCGTTGCATACTCCCCAACATATCATACTAGTACGGATATCCAATAACGCATTCTCTATTCTTCCAAGAAATCATCCTTCTTCGGTCCCTTCCCCTAAAAGACCTGGCAATAATTTTACCACCAACCGGCTTGCACAACCCAACATCAATCAAGGAAGTGGCTTTCCTAGCCTCAGGAAGTGATGATGCCTGACCCATCTGAAAATCAAACAGCATTGCAAGGCACTTTACTTGGTGGGCAAGAATGCAGTCATCGTGGTCACGAGGCAGCAACTTTAATATGTGAAGATTAACCTGCAAGAATACCAAGAAATTACAGGTAATAGATCCATTAAGCATGATATGAGTCAAACACATCAACATGGATATTTCCCAGTGCATGATGGTTACCTCTGCTTCCATGGCCCGAAGTTCGTTGTACCATTCGGATTTATCACATGCTATAAAGACATCTTGTGTCACATCAGGAGGCCGGCCTCTAAAGTCTCCTGTAAAAAGCCTTAAGGTAAAATATGGAGGCCTAAGAGGGTACTCCATACTGATCTTGACCTGCCAGGGAATAATATTAGAAGTCATAGAAAAGATCAAAAACAGGATAGTGGAAATGAAAGGAGAAAAAGCACTCCACTTTACTTACCCTTGCTTCCAAATTCACTTTTTTCTCGTCACTGTTCATTTGATAACTCAAAACCAGAATGAATTCTCTTGTAGCACTATCCTTCCAAGATTTCTTATCCTTCTTATGGCATCCAACACCTGAGGCATCTTCTGTTTCTGAGTCATATGCAGGCATATCTTCATCAGTTTCATCCTCCAGAATGACTTCTGAATATTCCTCAAGTGCTCCAAGCTTTCTAGGAGTTTGAGGCTTTCCTTTGCTGGGCATATTGCTTTTAGAAATAAAGTTTAGATCCTGACTATGCTCAAGATTAGACACTTTATGGATTGGAAGTTTAATCTCATTTGAAAGGGTTGAACCTTGTATTATTAATAATGGAAGTTCCCCATCTTCCCTAGTGCTCTCTAGTTCTTCTTTCAGTGTTCCAGATTTCCCATCATTTTCAGTTTCTAAAGATTCCAGAAGCTGTTCTCCACCAACTGTAGAAACAGATGAATCCCCTTCAGGTGTGAGATCTACGGGGAGCCAGCTGCTTAAAGCACACAAAGGGCTATGAAGAGCCCATGGAACATCTTCATATGTCAATGGAGGCCATTTGTGTTGTGCTAGTAAATCAAGTTGCTCCCTGTATGCCAATCAAACTTTTCAACTCAAGCTAATACCTAGTAGCAGTTGAAAAGAAAAAAATCATGAGAGAAACCTTCCTAGGGCCACAAATTTCAGTATATGCGTTGGATAAACTAGAACCAATAAAAAGGCATTAACCCTTTAGAGCCCTCATGACAAAAATCATGCAGCACCCCAATAATTACGCTCAATTGTGCCATATGTATCTACCAATTTGTAACATGAAGCACATGCAATATAACCTAGAAAATCTTTTCCTTTTATTTATGAAGTTAATTTGGATTTAATCATAATGTTGAATACAAAATTCTGTCAGAGGTGACAGGATGTACAAGTTTAATGGATAAGAAACTCTCCATTTCTGCACACAGAACAGGCAAAAAGTGTATACGCAAAAGATCCAGTGAAAGTTCCAGGAATTCTTGGATGGACAAAGCACTAATAGACAGGGGTTATAAATGTCCTCCTTGGACAAAGTGTCTGTAAGAGAATTTGATTCTCTCCAGGTGTTAGTGAAGGACAACTGAAGAGGGCAGCACAGGAAAGAGATGTTGTCGAACAATTGACCAAGTATCCAAGGGACAGACAGAATTTAAAGCCCAAGTAATGACGCTGCAGAAGTCGCCCAGAATGAGAAGCTGTGCGCCCCAGTGGTCATCAAAATGTCTCAATCCAATAAGGACCAAAGATTCAGCCATGCTGAAGTCTGTGTACCCATCTAGACCTGATTATGGCAATAAGATCTCATCTCAATGTCCCAGGAATAAACCCCAAACCCCTGCCAGACCAGGGTTTCCTAAAGAGCACCCGTTAAAGTTTAGCTTAATGATTCCTAGAGTTGGTAGCATCCAAACAGCAGATCTGGCGATGGAAGAGGACAGCTCCAAACAATATGTTGCACTGTGGAAGGATGTAGTGGAAGAGTATCAAAAAAGTTCCTTGCAAGAAAGGGCCGAGAAGGTGATAAATGGCTAGGTCCATTCACTGAGGACATGAATTATTCATTCAATGCTTTGGAAAGTCGGCCAATTTCTCTCTAACCAAATGAATCAAAATATAGAAGGTATAATTCACCACAAAGGGTTAGGCCCGGCTTATGGATGAGTAAAATAGGCAAATCTTGAATAGGCTGTCTATAGAGGCAACACTGACCCATTGGGAATCGAATAACAACACGGAGAAGGACCAAATTTGTGTAGCACTGTAGCTACCTGATAATGCAGGAAAAGGAGTCCCTCAGTTTCTTCCTCTTCACACATGCTGCAGCAGTTGGGCATGGGAGTACCTCTTTTTTGCATGTAGTCCAGTGTGAGCACTCTATTCAAGTATAACAGCCATTGGAAGGCTTGGATTTTTGGTGGGGCATGAATAGACCAGACTCTGGTGGCATGTACAGGTTTGGGGGCTTTTTGTGGCTAGGCTATTATACAAGGACATAACAGAGAAAATACCTGAAGATTTGGGACACCAATTGATTTTGTCCGGCACTAACCTATGTTGACAGTGGAATTCAGTATAGCCATGAGTGAGAGAAGCTCAGATTCCTTGTTAATGTGCAGATTGTGTCTGAACTGTGAAGTCAAACCCACCTGACCATCCAAGACTTCAAAGAGCTCAGTGATGATGACTTCAAGTCAATAGCGAGTTAGGCGATTCTAAGGAAGGCACTTTCAAGAGTGTTAGGCCCAAGCCAGAGGTCTTTCCAGAAACATATGCAGGCTGAACAAGTATTTAATAGGGATGAAGCCTCCCCATGTGCCATATAAACTAGTCTTGGTGATTGCTCCAGGTACCATCCTAGTGTATCAGTCCCATAGCAGTTGGTGCTGACGGAGTGCCAGAGCTGGGTGGAAAAATACCACCACCATTTGCCGAGGAGGGAAAATTGTTCTCCTTGAGTTTTCTGATTCCCAACGTTTCCGCCTTCTTGGATTGGCAGACTTTGTCCCCATTCACCTGATAATATTTGTGGGCACCTCCTGCACTGTTCCAAAGGAAGTCTCTCCTAAGTCTAAGTTTATGGATGATGGAAACAGGAATACAGAATAACAGATCTGCAAATAGGGATACCAGAGTGGGAAGTTTTGTTTAGGTATTTCTACTTCCGAGGGAGAGGTAGCTACAATTGCAGCTTGCAAATCTTCTTTCAAACATATCCACATGCCCATCTCATTGTTGTTTTCCATGGCTTGCTAATACATAGACGGCACCAAGGTATTTGGAGCAGAGATGGTCAAGGCCATACCCCAGTCTGTGCACCAAGATTCCAACAAGGTCATCTCCTTGGAGATCCCACCAATGATTTTAACCATGCTCATGCTGATATGAAGACCAGAAGCTAGTTTGACACACCTAAGAAAGAGCAATAGATTGTAGATATCTTGGGGGCTTGAGCTGTAGAATACGAAGTTTTCATCTATCACAGAAGAGAGATAGTTGGGCTGATTCAAGAAACTTGAAGAGAGAGAGAGGAGGCTGGTGTCTTACAAGGTTTTCAATGGAAAGCCTGAACATTTCAGCCATGAAAGGGTATAATGGGTCACCTGCAAGTAGCTCTCAAGATTTCTGGAGGAAGCCATGGGGAAAGCCATTAATAAGGATGGAAAAGGGGGTAGAGGATACCTAACAGTCAATCCAGGATCTCTAGACCTCCCTGAAACCCATTAAAGATAGGACATGATCTAGGATCTTCCAATCAACATGATCATAAAGCATTTTCAAAGACAATCTTACAAATGATCCAGGGGTTTTAAGATAGCACATTTTCTTAAAACCTTTGTGAGTTATCAAGGCCCCACTGCGGCTTTGACAGCCATGGACAAAAGCACCTTGAGCAGTGGAAGATCTACTAGAGGACAATGCATAGCCTAGAAGCAAGGACCGTGAAAACGATTTTTGTCAGAGATGTTAACAGGCTAATGGATCTAAGTCTAGGAGTTCTTCCACACCTTTTAGTTTGGCAATTAGAATAATAAAGGTTATGTACATGTTCATGTAGAATATACCCCCTTGATGGAATTCTGAAGAGTTCCATATCATCTGGCCTGTGCAATCCCAAATTTGACGAAAGATGGCCATGGGAAATCATCTGAGTTGAGAGACCTGCCATTGCGCAAGTCAGCAATGGCCTTGAGGACCTCTGATTCCAAGAGTGAAGCCTCAAAATAGTAGATTCTTTGGAGATGGTTCTAAACTGTAAGTTGAATAGGTTTAGGTCATCTCTGTCTTTGTTTGAGAAAAGATTATGAATAAAGCTTATGATTGCGATCAAGGTTTAAAACCAGGACTCAGGGTCAGGACTCGCTAGGTATAAAGCCCAAGTTGGACAGTTCAACTAGGTGTTTATAAAAAGAAAAACAAATCCATCCAAAACAACGTAGGACTTGGGTAAGTCCCAAGGTCCTAACACAGGAATCATCAACATCCAAAACCAAGCCAACTCCAATGAGTCCCATATCAAATCAGCGAGTTTTCAAACACTTATCATGTTAGCAATTTGTGTCCAATTGTCATAAGAGCAGCCTTTGCGTTTGATTTGTGTGATGGTGTTACTCCTGCAATTGGCAGTCATATGGAAGAAGGCGGTGTTGTTAACATCCTTCTCAGTTCATGCGATCAAGATATTTGAAGCTAAAACAGTCACTTCATGTTTAGGGTGGCCAAAAATTCAGACTTAGACATGATCCTTCTGGTACTATGTTTCTCCGATGAGAGGTCCCGTTGTTCTTCAAGTCTACCGAGAATGGTAATCTCCATCAGCAGCTTGCCCTTCACAAAAGTGGTTCTTAGTCCAAGTTTTGATTTTTCCTTTTAAGGTAGCATTCTTGTGGGCCAAAAACTAGCCTCGCCTTGAACCTAGAAGGATGATCACCATTGGGGATAAGGCAGAGATTTTGTCGATCTCAGGCACTACATGGGTACTGTGGATTGAAAGAAATCACAGACTTTTCAGGGGTGTGAGATCCACAGTCGATCGGTTGGCAGAGAAAGTGAGGAACCTAGTGGCTTTCTGGGCTACCAACCATAAACTCTTCAAGAACTCTTCTTTCACTGATTTTCACAGCAATTGGCCGAACTTATTGCACCTAGCCTATCCTAGAAGCTCGGGGGCCCCTTTGTGGAGACCACCTGAACCGGGAGCCATTAAACCCAATTTTGATGGTTGCTACAATGGCAACCCAGGACCCTCAGGATTATGTGGACTTTTTCGATCTAGTGATGGATGTACTCTGCTGTCATATTCGCATCCTATTGGAGTTGTGGACTCCACTCTTGCTGAGGCGATTGCCCTCTTGGAGGGCCTTCACAAGTTTGATCACACCTAGAGTCACAACCTCGTGATCACACTCTTGGGCATCTAATCACTCATCATGGCCATGGCATCTTAACAACATTTTTGACGAGCTTCTACATTTAACCCATGGCTGCAGAATTTCTTGGTGCCACGCCTATAGAGAAGCCAACTCAAACACTGATCAATTGGCTAAAGAGGGGGCCTACACCAACACCCCTTTGGGGACCCTAGGCTTTTGTGGCCAACTTTTCCACTTTTTCCCTTTCGTTTCCAGAACTTGGTTCTCGCTTTGTATATTTTTGGACCCTACAGGGCTTGTATAGGGTGACCTTTTGGGTCGCCATCCTTTTTGTACAATTTATTACTAAGTAATGCAATTATAGTGAATTTCTCTTGAAAAACAAAAAAGAAGGGATAGGGATCAATATGGGTTGCTTCACTATCAGGGAAAACCAAGGAGTGATCAGAGACAGGTTAGGAAGGACCCTCACATGGACACATGGGTAAGCCTCCTCCCAGGCTGAGCAAATTAGGAAATATCTATTTTGCACATCTATGAGGTTTAGTAGTTCATCAATGCTGAGAAACCATTCGTAGTAATTGTAATGCCACCACCCTCAACCCTCCATTTCTTTAGATTGACCAGCTCATGACATTGAGGTCACCACCTAAGCACAAGGGGAGGATGGAGGAGGTATGCATGGAGTTAACTTCATGTCCCCTGAACTCAGGTGGATTTCATCCGTAGACCACCACAGTGAAGTTCCAAGTGAATCCGTCAGAAAGGCAAAATAAAGAATTAGTTACAGAAAGATGACCAAATGCTTATTTGTAATGATAGGATTATCCAGAGGATCCAGATGCCACCAGAGGTCCACCAATTAAGGAGCGCAAACCATGCAAATTATTATTTGGTAATAAATTGAGTGAGCCTCTGTCAAAATTGGGGCATCCTACTTTGTCTCTAAGATGACAAGGATACCAAAAGAAATTTAACTAATGGAATTTATTTTCTAGAGGTCACCTAGACCCCAAATTTTCAAAGTGAGTATTCTCATGGGAGAAGGGCGTTATTGCATAGCAGAGGACTCTAGAAAGGGACCGGTGGAAGTAGGCATTTGCATCATGCCATTCCATGAAATGGATTTCTCATATTTGGTGTCACAGGAAAGATTCTTGAGTTCCCTATTACCCTTTCCTTTCCGTTTGACTCCTTGTATGTGGGAGGTTTTCTTTTGATGTTGTTCAGCTTGAAGGACACTGCGATATCTTCCATTTCGGTATCAAAAATGAGGCCCATCATGTATAGCATTTCCTAGACATTCCCCTCCACCCTGGAGATCATCGCAGTCTTCTATGAGTCTACTCATTTATTAGAAAAATCTGAAGACAAGGATAATGAATCATCTTCTTCCAAGCACACTATCCAAGGGCACAATAGGATGGAAGCAGGAGCAATGGGGAGGAGCATAGTCTTGATGGGTTGTTCCTGTGGAAGGGATGCAAAGTAAAGGGGCGCTCATAAAAGGATAATTGGTTTTTAGGAAATCTTATTTTTGCGAAAAGACCAAGGATGAGAGAGAGGAGGGGAATTGAGGTTAATTTTTGCGAGAAGACCATGGATGAGAGAGAGGAGGGGAATTGAGGTTGGGGATCTCACCATTGTGGCATGGGGGTACAGCACTACTGAGAACAGGTAAGGGTAAGGATCAAAGTGCCAGCAGCCAGCTGGAAAACAGGAAGAGTGGTAGGTTTGAGGCTGCTTTGAGGTGCCGAGTGTTTTTTTTTTTTTCCTTTTTTTTCTTTTTTTGGTTGGTTGGTTGGTTGGGAGATGGGGGTGTGGGGTGGGGTTTGGTTGATCAGGAAAATATATAGGGATTTGGGTGATGTCAGTGAAGGACAGTGGACTGGAAGGGTATAGAAGTGTAGGATAACAGGAAAAATGGATGATCAAACCCTAAGTTAGGACACGATGGATTAGATGGAGCGATGGTGATAAGTTGACAATTCGATGGAAATGAGATGGTGGCGGCGTCGAGATACATTGGAGGGTTGTGGTGGGTAAAGGTGGCTCCCTGGTAGTAGTTCCATGTAACTACGTGGAAGGTGGTGGATTCAGAGGGTGTGGGTGAGGTAAGCTCTAAGGCAGGTAAAGGGGAGAGATGGTAACGGACATGGGATGGAAGCCAACAGTCGAGCCGGGGGGATGAAGGGGCGAATGGCATGACGTAGAGTTTTGGAAAAGGGGTTGGGGACAACTGTTGTTCATGAGGGTGGCTAAGGGGTAAGACATGGCCGAATCATGAGGTTGGTAGCAAGAGGAGAGAACATCGGCAGGTTTATCAACTGTAGGATTTGGGGACCACACAGTCATCTTTTGAGATGGCCCTGTATGTAGATCTAAAAGGATTGAGATGAATGTAAATATCAAGCATAAAAAATTTGAAAATTCGAAGGGGCAGATTTTTGCTTTCCGAAACTGCTCCTCGGTGTCCGCATGTTTGTCTTTGGCTGATTTCAGATTGCGTACTATGATCCAATCAGCAGCTCTCACGCCCCATGAATTTCTGGCTTAATTTTCCGGTTGCCTGAAAGACGCAAATAAGGAGATTTCCAGTCATCCACCCTGACCATGATGAGTAAAGAAATCTTTGCTCCATCCTGGCCATGACAATCTGCCATCCGTCAAGATTTTACAGGGACAGGTAGCAGTCTGTTCTTGCTCTGTAGAACGTGCTAACAACCTCCACTTTCTGGAAATTCTAACATGCAAGTGTTTTCATGCGCATGCAGGGAAACGAGAAAACAAGGGGTTTGCTCGATCTGCTACAAGTGGAACGGAGCTTAGCATTAGCAAAACCCCTCCAACCAATCCTCTTGACCGTCCATAGAAGTTTCTGATCATTGCAAGACTTCAAGGTTCTAGACATGGAGAGGAATGCTCTTAGCCTGAACCCAGGCCTTTCCAGCTTTGTGGTGCCCTCTGCTGGTGACCAGAGGAAGAGATAGAGAGTAGCTGTCGTGAGATATAGACCCCTTCTATTTAGGAAATGGCAAGTCATCCTTATAATCTAGAGAGAGAAAGACCTTTTCATTCATAAAAGCATGACAAGAAACCTGAGTTTTCCACGAGTTATTCATCCAGGACGAAATGCTCTCGCCAACAAGTCTTGTCAACTGAAATACTCCCTCGAGGGAAGCTTTTGAGCGAGGAAAGATGCTAGGCGATGATGGTCTCTCTGATGGGCCAGTTACAGTAATATTCTAAAGGTGACTCACTAGGTTGCAGGGTGGTGATACAAGATGATGATGTTCCTGCAAGTGAGGTAGATCTCTGTTTTAGAAGTCGGATGTAAAGTTACTGGGTAAGGCAAATAGTAGCGGGATGATTTAGTCTGATGGCACTGTATGTGATAGGATGGAAAAGGGCAGGAATTAAGAGGAGTTAAATTGAAGTTAAAGACGGAGGAGCACAGAGAGAGAGAGCGTATGAAGGATATGGAGGGAGCTGTTGGGCTGGATGGAAGTAATGGTTTCCATTAAGGGTGCACGATGCCAATTGGGTAGGGCTTGAGGGCAAGGTTTCGCTCTCTCTCTCTCTCTCGTCATCCCGCTCTCATTCTAGCTCTCATGTAATTCCGATAAAAAAAATTCATTTTTCTTATTTTTTGGTACATAACAAGAAAATTTTCAGGGGTTCAAAATAAAATTCATAGAATAAGGAGACACTACTTGTCAGAAATTGTGGTGCCATTACATTTGTCAAGAACTATAAGAACAGATGGTCATTAAAGAACTACGAGTCCATCATCTATGCCAGCCAGGATTTAATGTCTAACACCAATTTATCCAACATTCATAAAGGTAGTGACTCACGAAAGAACCAGCTGGGCCTTCATTCGAGCCCGGATCCTTTGCACAACTGTCATTACTCGATGTTGATGACGATACATAGAAAGACCAGATTGAATGGCTGCAGTTCTTGGAGCATCGCAGATTGAAGTATAGCTATTAGTAAGAAAAGGCGATACCTCAGGCAAGAAATCAAAGCCAGCCAAATGTTGTGCCCATTTATAAGGGCATGACATTGTTTTCTTTTCATCAAATGCTACATCATCACCAACAAAGATCTTAGCAGTCTGCACACCAGTTCACAAATTTCAACATCAAAATACTAGGACAGTAAAAGTTTCTGAATCCAACAAAATATGAAATAAAAAGCTTCACTATAAAGGGAAAACCTGAGATGCATGAAAAACAATAGGGGTACCTGGTGAGGAAGCTCATTGCCAGTATCATCAGGAAATAAGTTGCACAATAGGTTTTTCCCAGGTCCCTCTTGTGACCCTTCAACCCCCACACACACGACATTTAGCTTTAATAAGTATTCAAACCTCACGCTAACCAATTTGACAGGTTTGGCATCAATAAACTCATCATCATATACATGAAGGATGACATTGAGTGGGTGAGAATGATAAACTCCAGTCAAGTCCATATCCTCCTTGGCACGAGCCTTCTTAGGCCACTTCCTCCTCCTCTGCCCATCATCCTCTTCTTCAGGTGCATCCCCCTCCAATTTACTATCCTCCACATTTGCATGGAGCCCTGACATATGATATGGAAAAACAAAGAGTAATCCCAAGGTGAAAATTACGGAGAACCATGTAGAGCAACATGCACTTTGGTTAGAAGCAGTGACTACATACCAACATCTTTGTTTGCCAGTTGTTGCGCAAAAGCTTGGGCATCTTTTACACTTCCAGTAATTTCAACATCAATATTTTCCCCGAATGCTTCTTTATGTGCAAATAACTGTGAGTAAATCACATATAAAGGGGGTGGTAGCAGCTCCGCTGATTGATGCTGCTTCATTTTCTTGGTATGCAGAATTCCCAGCTGCTGTTGAACTGGTAAAGATGCTTTTTTAAGTGATTTCAGATGCGAAGGAAGACTTGATAAGAATTTCTTGCGGTTAGCAATAGTCTCTTGAAGAGTTCTTTTACGTTGTTCTAGTTCTTCCCGCTGTCTACAAAGTTGTTTTCGCTGATAAGCAGTACAGAGAAAAAGATAAGAGCTACTAAGTTTGCAACTCTGAAGTACCAGTAATAAAGTTCAATATTGGATTGATGTACAAATTCATTTGTCATGAAATTCAAAATCTTTCATATTGCATAACATTGGAAATTAACTTTCACCAAACTTTAAAAGAGAAATTGCATGCATGGAAAAAAGAGGGTCCTTGGAACTGAAAATGATTAGCCACCAATGAGGAATTTCACTGTTGTGTGTTTCAGGCTAACAAAGTTATATCTCAATATGATACATGTTTCAGAACCATTGCATACTATGAAACTATGTATGTCTTAGTGACTGCAAGCTATCGCTAGTGGAAGTGCTCCTGCTACAGGATCAATGCTTCCCAGGAGCTACAGAACTTTTCAGGCAATGAGAAATGCTATTCTACCTTCAGAATCCTAAATGCTAGTAACATTGTTTGACACATAGAAGGGACTAAAAAACAATTGCACTTTTCAATGGAAATAGCTAGAGACTCCACACAGGACCCTGTCACAAACCACACGGAACATTTTGATAGAGGTTGAATCATAACAACACAAAAGACTCCCACAAAAATACAGGACCCTCCCAAAAACAACCAGAAATATCTAAATATCACGTGAAGTCGTGAACAACTATTGTAAGAGAAAATAGCCATAGGAGATGACCACCCATGTGACCACCCATCCTCAGCAGAACAAAAAAGTCCATTATCTGGAGATTCTCAAAGAGCAAATTTCATGCATGAGATCTTGAGAAAACTCAAAGGAAAAATAAAAAAAAGGGAAAAAGTTAAAAATGTTATAAAATATTTCAAAACACCTTGGGAAAATACAGAAAATATCAAGAATTTAGCTTGAATATACAATAAGAAATTAAAAATCATGTAAGTTTTTGTAGATTTCATTGGTTTATGGCGAACATAATCTGATGCAATTTTGAATGATATTGATTATTTCTAGCAATGTAGCACATGCCTCTTCAACAGTCAAAACCACCCAAAATATAGAATTGCAGATTATCTAGGAGCCCAAAAATCATAGAACCATTGGAAGCCTTCCAGAAGCACAATGTGAAACAAGAACCACCTGAAACCCCAATTTTTAGCATGGGAAAATGATGGACTGCCGATCTTGGCTTCCTAGGGACAAGTACCCATGACAAGATATCTAAGGGCCACAATTAGCAGCCATTTTGGAAACTTCAGAAGAAGCAACCAACATGAAGCTACTATATCCAAGAACAATAAGGCCAGCAAAACCCCAATAGGGATGGCAGCCCTCATGCCTAGGGCTGGCAGTGGACCTGTACCTGACCCGGGACCCGGCGGGTATACCGACACAGATCCGGGTATGGGTCCAAGTTTTGGACCTGCGAGTAGGATCTCGGTCCAATATATCATACCCAAATAGTCTCGAGTAAGGGTACGGGTCCAGCAGGACCCGACCCCGTATTTCTCTTCACTCTCGTATTCTCTTCACTTGCACTATCTCTCTCTAGTGCGTGAGAGTTAACGGGATAATAAATGTACTCAGCATGACCTAAAATCACCTCGAGAAACTTCACTTCTAACACTATCATTAAGACTCCCCATGTGGCGCCCAAAACCCCAACCCACTATATTATTATATTATATACACCAGTGTTTTAAAATGCGGCTGCATCATGCGGGATGCGCTCGCATCCGCATCGCGATCAAGCGCATATGCGCTTTTGACAAATGCGGCCGCATATGCATCGCATCAGGCCGCATCATGGCCGCATCCCGCATTGCACCACATCAGACCGCATCTCGCCGCATCTGTTTCCGTGAAAAAAAATTCGATTTTGCCCCTCGAGGAGGGGCAAAATGGTCTTTTTGTAGTTCCGAAGTTTAGGGAAACTGTTTGGGGGGTTACTATACCCCCTAAACGAAGATTTCCAGCCACTTTGTGGCTTTTTTTGCATCAAATTGAAGGGAAAAAAAAATTTGGCAAAAATGTTTTTTTCATCCAAATCTTCGATTTGGCGGTTGTTTGATACTTGGATGTTCATTTGATGCTTTTGATTGTTGATTTGGCAATGTTAAGGTGAATTTGTGGTAAGAAATTGGGGATTTCAGAGGGCGTGAAGAAATCGAGCACTACTTCATAGAGTCAATAACGTTTTATTCCTTCTTGTACAATAATACTGTTATACTTATTTTTGGGGCAATGTCTTCTTCCCAATCTTCTAGTAACAAGGATCAAGCTTGGAAATATGCTAAACTAAAAAATCCGAAAGATAGAAAGTGTGTGATATGCTTGCTCTGTGGAAATACTTCTATGGGTGGTATTTTTCGACAAAAAGAGCATTTAGCCGGAATTTCTGGGAATGTAAGAGCATGCCCACAAGCTACAGATGATATAAAAAAGGAGATTAGAGAATATTTGGATAGATTGAAAAAAGATAAAGAGAGAAAAAAAAAGAAAGAAAGGAATTACTAGATGATTTGCAATTATTTGATGATGTTGATGATGATGATGATGATGATGATGATGATATGTCTGAAGTTGCTATGAGGCAAAGGGGTACTCATACCCCAACCTCAAGAGAGAGGGTTATAAATATTGGTGGTAGTGCTAAGAGAAGAACACCTCTCTCTAAAGGGCCAATGGATTCTTTTTTCACCCCTAGTCCTGAAATTGTGGTTAAGGAGAGAAAGAAAAAACAAAACAAACCACAATTGACAATAACTATAAGAAAGAACAAAGGAAGTCGGTATGTAAGTGGATTTACATGGCCGGCATTCCTTTTAATACTACAACTCTGGAGAGTTTTGCATGTATGGTCCGGGCAATTGGGCAATATGACCCAGGACTTATTCCTCCTTCACTACATGAGGTTAGGGAGCCATTGTTGAAGGATGTTGTATTTGATGTGAATAAAATTTTGATTTCTCAGAGAGAAGGGTGGGAGAAATATGAGGCCACTATTATGTGTGATGGTTGGTCCGATGGGAAATCAAGGGCATTCATTAATTTTTTGTTTAACTGCCCAACAGGTACTTTTTTTGTTAAGTCTATTGATGCATCGGACAAGTCACATGATGGTATATACTTATCTGGCTTGATGGATGAGATTGTCGATTTTGTTGGGGAGCAAAATGTGGTACAAATTATCACTGACAATGGTGCCAACTATGCTGCAGCTGGGCATTTCTTGACTTTGAAAAGGAAGAATATGTTTTGGACTCCTTGTACAGCTAACTGTGTTAATCTTATGCTTTAGGAAACGGGTACAACATCTTTATTTAGTGGGGTGATTTCAAGAGCTATGTATGTTGTTGGATTTATTTACAATCACACAATAGTCCTAAGCATGATGAGGTCTTTTACAAAAAAGAGAGAATTAGTGAGACCGGGTATCACTAGATTTGCCACGTCATTCTCACTCTTCGAAGCCTAACCAAGCAAAAAAGTGCCTTGAGGACCATGTTTGCTTCAGAGCAATGGAGTCAAAGCAAATGGTCAAAGCATAAGGATGGGAGAAAGGCTGAAAAAATTATTCTTAATACATATTTTTGGAGTCAAATAATTATTGTATTGGAGGTGGCTCGCCCTTTAGTGAGAGTGCTTCGACTGGTTGGTGGTGATGCGAAGCTCGCCATGGGCTACATACATGAGGCAATGACTAAGGCAAGAACTGAAATAAAAGATGTTTTAAAGGATGATGAAAATATGCGCAAGGCTATACTTGAAATTATTGATACGAGATGGGATACCCAGCTTCACAGGCCCCTCCATTCAGCCGATTATTTTCTAAACTCATCTCTTCACTACAAGCACCCATCCATTGAGTCAGATCGTGTAATAAATGGTGGGTTCTTAGATGTGCTGGAGAGGTTGGTGCCAGACAAAGATATCCAAGATGAGATCCAGAGCCATGCATTGATTAAGTTCAAGTTAGCCTTGAGAAACTTTGGAAGAGATATTGCCACTCGAAATAGGGACACTACAGATCCAGGTAAAGGCCAAAAGCCCAAAAATAATCTTACATGTCTCTTACTTTATGTATAGTTCCATTGTTTATTTTATACCCTTAATTTTTAACTATATTCTAAATTATAAAATATTATACAGCTGCATGGTGGGCATTATATGGAAGCGAGACACCAAATCTACAACGTCTCGTTATTCGAGTGTTGAATCTCACATGTAACTCATCTGGTTGTGAGCGCAATTGGAGTGCATTTGAGCATGTAAGTTCTTTACTCCTTATTCCTTAATCCTTATTCCTTATTTCTTGAATTTCAATTTTCTAATCTAAAATCTAATTTATCTGATTTCAAATTTCTACCACAGCTTCATACAAAAAAAAGAAATAGGTTGGAGCAGAAAAAGTTGAATGATTTGGTTTATGGTGCAAATTTGTGCTGATGGTTGTTGATTGTTGAATGCTTTATGAAGCTGGTTTCAAGTTTCTAGTTTCTATCAGGGGATAGTGGATAACTGGATACAGAATCTCCGACAGCTAATAGTTTGGAAGTTAATCATTAAACTAAAATACCTACTATCACATATATCACCTTCATATTTTTTTCTATGCATTAACTTATTTTTTTAGATTGTTTAGAACTTTTTACATTTATTGACCGCATCATCGCGATGCACCCGCATCTGGGCTGCATCGAGCCGCATCGGCCCCCCACCGCATCAGGGCTGCATCCCACATTTTAAAACACTGATATACACACCAAACCCCTCAAAATCGTAAAGAGAGAGAAGGGACAGAGAGCAAAGAGCCAAGCTCCCCCCATGCTGTCTCAGAACAAGTAGATAGAGAGAGAACTTCACAAAGATTTCTCACCTGCGTTTGCAAAAAGAGGGAGATTCCTCATTTCTCGAAGAGAGACATTCTAGTGTTGTTTGTAGAGAGAGAGTGAGGATCCTCTCCAAGCAACAAGAGAGAGAGCATTCTACTCCCTACTATCATTCACAAAAGGAGCAAACAAAGTAAGAATCAGAGAGAGTGAGGATCCTCTCCAAGCAACAAGAGAGAGAGAAAGTTCCACTTCCCACTATCATTCACGAAAGGAGCAAAGGAGAAGGAATCAGTAAAAGAGAGGAAAGAGATAGATTTCATCATTCTTTAGAGAGTGATCCATCACAATTTTGCAGAGACGCCTCGACTTTAAAAACCTATTGGCTCACAGGTATGGGTCGGGTCCCAGGTCCCAAACCAACATTCAAGTATGGGTATGGGTTTGGGGATTTTGTACCTGTCGAGTCCGAGCCCAGCAGGACCCGACCTGTTGCCACCCCTACTCATGCAGATTTAATCCACCATGTACAACCACATTGGGGAGATCCACTTACTCACTCAAAAGTTACAGTGTGCCTCAAATCCTTGGACGATGTTCATCTCTAAGCGGTGATCGATAAGTGTAACCACCAGCCAATCACACCCATCTATTACACATGATGGATTGCCAAACTTAGGAACCTGAGAGTGAAGGACCTATGAAATGGCACCTAAGGGCCTCAATTAGCAGAAATTTTTTCAAAATGTTAATAGAACTACCATGAATTGCTACATCCAAGAACAACAAGGCCAGTTAAAACCCCAATTGGGATTACCACTTGAAAGCAAATCAGAGTCCATCACATGCAACAAGAACACTGGTCCTACTAGCTCAAAAGTTATAGTGTACCTCCAATCCTTGGGCGGCAATGTTCGAAAAGTCACCTGCCCGAATGCCTAGGCGGAAAAATTGAAAAAATGACTAGGCCTAGCTAGGCGGAACTGTTAGGTGTCCTGTGTCTAGGCGCTTGCCTAAGCGGGTAAGGCACCACCTAGGCGCTACAATCTGGACGCCCGCCTAGGCGCCGCCCCATGACAACTTGAAAAATGGGCGGAAAAGGGTCTCGACGAAGATTAAAAAAGGTCATTTTTCCGCACTAAAAAGGGGGGAAAAGGGTTTTGGTGGGTATTGTAAACATCCAAAACCAAAACCGTGGCTTTTAAGAAGAGAAAAACTCCCCCAAAACCGCTCCTTTGTGATTTATTGAAAGATCGATAAAGTTTTATTTTTTAGATTTCTTCCCAAACAAAGGTAATAGTTCGTGAGTGGATTTGGAGCTTCTAGGAGTCGATTTTGAGGACTTGTGGCGACCCAATAGACGAGGTTTGCATCAAAATCAATTTGATTTTGATATTTTAAAATATTATCATATTTAAAAAAGGGTTTTGATTTGATTTTGCGACAACATATTATTTTGTGAATCATTTGTTTTTCTTTTATTTTTTTTTTAACGATATATTTACATATTTGTACTTGAAAGATTGATCATTTTTTGTGATTAATTGAATTTTTCCTTATTTGGACGACGAAATTGGGCATATATCGTATTCTTGTATACATAGTTGATTCCTCCTTTTTTTGATGTTGTTAACTGTTGTATTGAAGAGAGAATGGTAAGTACAAGAGTGATGCAGAGGAAGCCCACAAGTCAAGCCTCATGCCAAAAAAAGTAGACTACCCCATACGGGTAATCCTATACAAAAAATGCTTGGCCGTGCTACAAAAAGCCTGACTAGAAATGAAAACTGAAAACCAAAAGCAAGCCATAACACCTGCCCCACACAAATAAGAGAAGCAAAAAAAACCAAAAAGTTGGACATTCACTGTCCTGAGGAAGAAGATGCCTCTCCATCCTTAGCCAGTTGGTCCACCAGGGCGTTGAATTCCTGCCAAATATGCCTCCATAAGACGGCCGTATCCCTGCAAATGTGAATAATTTAATTAAAAATCGGAGCCAAGTACTAGGGGGGACTAGATATGGCAGCGCAGGTGATAATGTTTTTGCTTCTCCCTCCAATATAAGTGGTTGAGGCCAAGAGGGGTTGAGGAGTTTGAGGTCGGTGAGCAGCACCATAGACTCAGTAAGTTGCCGATATTTATGGAGAAGGAAGCAAGGGGGTTGTCGAGGTGATCTTAGAATACCCCATCCATCCAGTCGGACCAGGGTTCCCCAAGAGCACCCATCGAAGTTAAGCTTTGTGTGACACTCCGAGGGGGCGGACCAGTTGCTAGATCTAAGAACCCTTGGCGATTGGGTTTGGATCTTTCCATTGGTGTAGGAAAGTTGTAGCCGAGACTCATCGAAAGGTCTTGTGATTGGAAGCCCAAAAGCAACCTCCGAGGTAATGCAGGAACTTCGCATTTGGTTCCACGGAATAGCCTTGTGTTCCTCTCCATCCAGATAACTCAAATAGTGGTTGCGATGGAGGTTTTCCATAGGAGCCTACCAGCAGAAGGCCACGGAGTGTCCCTGAAAAGATTGAAGAGAGCAAGTAGAGAGGAAGGAGTAACCCAATAGAGACCAAAGAGACGAAGTAGAAGGCTCAAGAATTCGTGAGCCAGTCTGTAGTGTATAAAGAAATGAGGATTGGATTCGTTGTCGCTAGTGCACAACACGCAACAGTTGGGGAGGGGGACACCCCTCTGTTGTAATTGGTCCACCGTGAGGGTTTTTTCGGACAAGCAATCCAATTAAAGGCTTGCACTTTAGGAGGAGCGATGGATGACCAAACCTGGACCATAATGGATTTCGGAGAATGAGGAGAAGTGGGCAGTAAAAGAAGTTGCTTATAAAATGAAGCCACCAAGAAGGACCCCAAGGTGAGAAGGGGTCCACAGAATTCGATCGTGCCAAAATGGGCTAGGAAGTTCGAATTCAGCAGAGACGACAAGGAGAGGAAGTCAACAATTTCAAGATCTATGAGAGGACATCTAAAAGATGGGTTCCATACTCTCGTGTTACCCGAAAAAGGCATCTCGTCCGCAATAGAAGATGAAGAGTTGGTAGCTAGGTAGAAGAGAGAGGGGAAGCGGTCCATGAAAGGGGTATTTCCCAACCATAGGTCCAACCAGAAGCAGATGCGATGGCCATCCCTTGGATAGTAGTGAATGCCTTTTAGGAAAACAGAAAAGGATGAGACGAACGACTTCCAGGCCCTTGATGCTCTGCTTGGGGTGCGCCCTTCTGACTGCCAGGTATAAACATGGATTTTGTACTTGCGGTGAATTACTTGGGTCCACAGCAGGTCACTTTGTGTAACAAGGTGCCACCACCATTTGACGAGCAGGACAGTATTTTGTTTTCTTAGAATCCGAGTGCCGTGTCCGCCAAGGTCACTCGCTTGACAAACTTTATCCCAAGGGATAAGGTGGTATTTTTTGTCTTCAGTGTAGTTGTGGACCCAGGTAGATCCCTTTTTGTACAATGTGTCATGTTTTGATATTATACTATTTTTGTTTAACTTTATTTAATAAATTAATAATTATGCGATATCTTAATGAGTTAAATCTTATGTGAAAGTGAAACCAAGATGTTATATATATTCATTTAAGTCTTACTGTAAAGTAAAATTCAGTCTTACTGTTTTAAAACTAACACCTTAATGATGTTAATATATTATATAACATCTTAATCTTATACATTCATTTAAAACTCATCAAGTTTCTCATGTTTTTTATATCTTCATTTAAAACTTAAATTGAGTTTCTTATGTTTTTCTTAATAGTTAATTCTTTAGTCTTATGTATTTTTCAGGTTTGTTGATTAGGTGATTCTAATTCATATTGATTGACACTCAATCAATTATTATTCATTGAGATTGAGGATAATGACTTCTAGTGCATCAAGTAGGCCAAGTAATCCATGTTGGAAGTATGCATCTTGTCCAAATCCCCTTGACAAGAATAGGGTGGAGTGCAAGTTTTGCAAAAAATCATGTAATGTCAGCATCAACAAACTGAAGAAGCATTTAGCCAACATTAGAGGCGATGTGGCTGCATGCACTCTAGTGCCTGCTGAGGTCAAGAGAGAGATGCTAGAGAACTTGGACGAGGTGAAAACCAAGAAACAAGAGGTGATAATAAGACATGATGACATGTAAGGACTGTAGAAGATTTTGGAGTTCGAGGGGAGGAAGAAAACTTCTATACTGAGGTTGGTTCTTCTAGTAGGCCAAGAACAAGAGGGCCCATGGATGCTTTCTTTCCCCACCCTAATCCTGAAGTACTACCACAAGAAAGGGGTCAAATAAGCTTAGAGATCCATTTTAAAAAAGAAGATAGAGATAAGTGGTTGTTCCAAGCAGGCATTTCTTTTAATGCCGCTAACTTGAGAAGCTTCCAAACTATGTTGGAAGCAGGGGGCCAGTTTGGGCTAGGGTTGAGAGGTCCATTTGCTTATGAGCTTAAAGGGCCAATACTCAAAAAAAAAGTGGAGCTAACGAATAACTATTTGAAGACCCACACTAATGCGTGGGGTGTATATGGTTGCACAGTCATGACCGATGGTTGGAGTGATAAGAGGCATATAAGCATCATGAATTTGATGGTGAATTGTCTATTAGGGATAATGTTCAAGAGGTCTATCGATGCCTCAAACAAGTCCCATGATGCAGAGTTCATTTTTAATTTGGTTGACCAGTGTATAGAGGAGATAGGGGAGGATAAAGTGGTCCAAGTTGTGACCGATATGTATTCAGCTAATATAGCAGCCGCTAGGTTATTGAGCGCTAGGGCTAAGAGGCCGCGTATTTTCTGATCCCCTTGTGCAGCACACTGCATAGACCTCATGCTTGAGGCCATTGGTAAGAGGAAGATGTTCATGACAACCATTGAAAAGGCTAAGAAAGCCACAAATTATTTATACAGTCACACTCAGGTATACATTTTAGTACTATACTAGTTTCTTTAGTTATTTGTTACCTATTTTGAGCATTTTTAAATGCATTGATTTATTGAGGGTAATTTATTTAACTTAGAGAATTCTATGTTGGTCAAGTCCTAGCCATGATGAGGAAGTTTACTGAGAGCAGAGACTTGGTGAGGCCTGGGATGACTAGATTTGCCACCCCGTACTTGTCCTTGCAATCTTTATTTGAGCAAAAGGAAAAATTGAGGTCCATGTTTGTGTTTGAGGATTGGACCAAGTCCAAGTGGTCCAGGAAAGCTGATGGAAAAGTTGTTATGGACATTATCCTGGACTCAAGATTTTGGAACAAGGTCCAATATGCCTTGTCAGTCTTTTGCCCTTTGGTAAAGATTCTCAAGATGGTTGACGCTGAGAAGGAACTATTGGGCATATTTATAAAGTCATGGAGGAGGCAAAGGAAGAAATCAAGATATCTTTGGGGGATGAAAAGAGGTACGAGGAGTTTTTGAATATTATTGAAGACAAATGGAACTACTAGCTTGAGTGGGCCCTACACTTAGTAGGATACTACCTTAACCCTGCTCACTTTTACACTGATGATGAGGTACACAACAGGTCTAAGTTCATGGATGCTTGCAACCAATGCAATATAAAACTCAACCATGATCCTGAAGTGCCAAATAAGGCAATGATGGAGTTAGATTTATATAGGCTTGCTACTGGATCTCTAGGTAAGGAGGTGGCAGTCAGGCAGAGGTCCAAGATCCCTCCTGGTAAGTTTAGAACTTCCTCAATTTGATTTTATGATTTGAGTATTTAATTTCAATTACCCAGATGGCCAGATACCTAATTTACTAAATTACTACATTTACAATTTTACATTTACATGAAATAGGTGCATGGTGAATGGGTCATGGTGGAAGTATCCCTCATTTGAGGCAGATGGCCATGAAAATACTAAATCTGACTTGCAACTCTTTTGGATGTGAGTGCAACTTCAGCACCTTTGAAATGATAATATTACTTATTTAGTTATTCACTTAATAAGTTAATAGTTAATAGTTAATCAGAAACAGAATTGGGCACTTTTGGGGAAATGGTGGTGGAGGCTAGCAAATCATGAGAACCAACTTTGGACACAGGGGATTAGAAGCAAATATAATATCTCCTCACAAATGTGGCAGCCAGAGACCAACTACTGCTCCACAGGATCAGATATCTGGAAAACTCTGGTATCCATCCTCCCTCGGTTCAGAACTAATATTCGCTTTCATGCAAGAGGAGGAAATAGAGTGAGATTTTGGGAGGATTTGTGGATTGGCTTTTCATCACTATAAGATAGATTCCCCTTCCCTTTTGCCATCTCCAACTGTAAAGAGTCAATGATAGTGAACAAAATAACTCTCTCTGGCAATAATAGGACGTGGAAGCCATCTTTTAGAAGGTCTCTGTCTGATGAAGAACTCCTTCAATTTGCTACACTCAACTCTGAACTACATGGAGTTTTCTTACCGCAGTTAGGCAAGGACTCCATGATTTGGACCTCATCACCCTCAGGGAGGTTCACAATAGCCTCCTTCTATAGGGTCTTGGTAGATGGGACAGACAGTCGACTCATCAAATAGAGCGTGGGAGTCTATAGCCCCACCAAGGACTCAGCTCTTTTAGTGGTTAGCGACTCAAGGTTGGCCCCTAACCTTATACAACCTTCAGAAAAGAGGATTTCAATTTCCTAATAGATGTATAATGCTCCTTAATGAAGAAGAAACAGTATCACACCTGTTATTACATTGCGACTTCGCATACTCAGTTTGGGGTCTACTTATTCAGTTATTTAAACTCTCGTCGGTTCTTCCACCTTCAGTCCAGGCTACGTTACACAGACCTACGAGGATAGTTTTAGGAAATCGAAAAAATTTTTGTGGAAAGCCTCTGTTGCTGCTACCCTTTGGCACATATGGGGGGAAAGAAACTCTAGGATCTTTCGAGGAGTTAAGAATACATTCCAGCCCACGTTCCAAAAAATAATGTCCTCTGTTATTTTTTGGCCTCCCATCATAAACTATTTGTGGGTATCTCCGCCTCTTCCTTTATGCGAGAATGGGAAAATCTCCTTAACCTCAATCATCGCAGGAGTCAAAGTACCCCTCGATGGACTCCTTTAGAGGATCAAATAAAGCTCAACTTCGATGGAAGCTATCTGGGAAAACCTGGTCCGGCAGGCATAGGGGGGTTGCATAGAAATTATGAAGGACAAGTCCTTCTCACCTATTCAGAATACATAGGAATAAAGGACTCGCAGACAGCAGAAGCCAAAGCCCTTCTAATTGGAATCAAGAATTTTAACCATTCTTGGGGAAGAATACTACAGATTGAAGGAGATGCCAAAAACATTATTAACTGGGGTTCTGGGATAAACGATCCACCTTGGTGTTTGAGACATCTTTTTGATGAAATAGAACACTTATGCAGAGACTTAGAAGTCACTTGGAAGCACACCCGAAGGACCGCAAACGCAACCGCAGATGCTCTCGATAAAGAAGCTGCCTGGCAACATGCCTAACTGGATGCAGTTAGTCTGGGAGAAAGGGCAAAACTATAAGCCCCCACACAATTTTCTTTTGTCCGTTTCGTAATAGTCTGTGTAAAGGGCCAATACTATAAGCCCTATTATACTTTCCTTTTGTCCGCTTTTGTAACTACGCATATCTATAAGCCCCTCTCAATGGTTGTGTCTGTCTCGTTCGGTCCTCCACTCAGGGACCATGACAACTGAGGTCCATGCGTGGTGGACCTCCCTGTACCGATGTAACTCCTTTTATTTAATGTGAAGTCAACTTCTATCAAAAAAAAATTGTTCATACTTAATAAATTTAAGTTAGTATCTAAGTGAGTATTTTTCTATTAGGTGCATACAAAGAAGAGGAACAGACTAGAACAAAAACGACTGAACGACGTAATCTTGTTTAATATAATATAAGCTGCAAGAGCGCTATCGACAACTGGAGCACAATGAAAGGGAGGCTATTGAAGCTTTTAATATTGATGACACATGCGAGTGGTTGGTCGATGCCAATGATGATGAGGTATTCCATGGAGAGGGCTTGACCTGGGGCCAAGTTCGTGAGGCTGCTGGGACATCAATGCCCCCTACACACCACTCAGGCTCAATCTCAAAGCCAAAGGAGGGGGAAAAAGGGCCAGCAAAGGAAGGCAATGGCAAAGAAGAGAAGAGGGTGATGACATCAAGAGAGGATGATGAAGAAGAAGTAGATTCAGAGGACACGAGGGATGACGCTCAATATGTTGAGGAGGGCAATGACTCTAATGATGACGGCATGGCATCATCATCATCAGATGCTCCTCATGATCCCTTGAACACCCTGCATGGTGATGCGGGTGATGCCATATAATTGTTTGGTTAATGACTTGATGTATTTGTTTTTGCTTTTGCCTTGTTGACTTTGTGTATTGTTTCTAGTCTAGACTTCTAGTTTCCTACAATGACATTTTGGGATTTCAAGCATTCTAATGTCTTACAATCCCTTTTGAGACTTGTATCTGTAAATTTGTTATGTGATTGTAATATTATGTTTTCATCTATTTCACGAGAAGTTTGGGGCTCTAAAATTACCCTAAAAACTCCCCAAGGCTTAAAACCATGCACTAAGAACTCATCTGTTTTTTTTTGTTCTGCAGGGGGGGTTTGTTTCAATTTTGGTGAGGGCACGGCGGCCAGGCACCCAAAACGCCTAAGCAGGCGCCTGCGTTTTCTTGAACACTGTTGGACGATGTTCACCTCTAAGCAGTGACACATTAGCATAACCACCAATTAATCGCCCCCATTTATCACATTGTAAAATACCCCCTTCATTATATCCAGCTAAAAGAGTTGTTTCCTCATGTGAACAAAGCAAAAGAAACAGAGCAATTCCCCTACAAACCACACTTGCAGGCCAAAAGCAAGTAACAACTATCTATCATTCACAGCTGAGGAAGAACTGGGATTTGGAGTGTAATTAAAATTTCCCACCAACACAAATGAATTTCGAGCCAAGCAAATACAAAGCTTCTCATCGTCTTCCAAACGTGTAGCAAACAATCACCCCCTAATCTATGCCTCCTTGCCCAAAAAAAACTCCAAAGACAAAGGGAGGTCTACCTGGGCATTAATAGAAAATACAACATATCAGTTTCAGTATTTTAGATGCTGAGAAATAGGCTATATAAATACCAAAAGCACATATTCTTTGAAATTTATAATTCAATTATCATCTTCATCATCAAAGCCTTTTCCCAACTATTTGAGGTCAGCTACCTGAATCTTGGTCTGTCATTCTGCTCCATCAAGGGTCATACCCTTAATGAGGCTATAAGTCCCTATATCTTTGCTATCTACTTTCAACCATGTCCTTTTGTGCCAATCCCTTGCCCGTTTTGAGTCTTCTACATGAAACAACTACACCTCCTAACAGGTGTTGTACTAGTTATGCGCTGCATATGCCTAACCCACCTAAGTCTACTTTCTCTCAGCTTATCACCTATTGGAGCCACACCTAAGTTCTCCCAAATGCATTCATTTCAAATTTAGCCCCTTCTTGTCTTGCAACTCACCCATCTAAACTACACTCATCCTATGTTTTATTAACCGCCCAACATTCTGCCCCATAAAACAAAGCTGGTTTCACAACTATCTTATAGAACTACCGCTTCAGCTTCATTAGAATGCAACAAACACATAAAACTCTAGTTGCACATCTCTACTTCGCCCACCTAGCTCTAATTCTATGTGCCACATCTTCCTCAATCTCCCCATTTTCTTGGATTATCGATCGAAGATATCGAAAGTGCGCTCTTGTTTATATTTCTTAGTCGTCAATCTTAACGACTTCCTCATTTACACTTATGTTGTTGGTAAACTTGCATTCCATATATTGTCTTAGTCCGGCTAATTTTAACACCTTTAGTTTCTAAAGCATCCCTCCAAAGTTCTGACTTTGTATTGATGCTTTGGGTCTCATCGATCAAAACTATGTCGTCCACGAACAACATACACCACAGTACTTAATCTTATAGGTGCCTAGTTAAGTTATCCATAACTAAAAGAAAGAGGTATGTGCTCAACACTGACCCCTGATGTAGACTTATTGTCATTGGCAACTCACTCGTCTCTCCACTAGTTGTTCGCACACTAGTTAGCCCTCCTTCATACATATCTCTCACCAAGATAATACCTAAAAACTCCTTCCTTTTCAAACACCCACCAAATTAAATCTCGAGGTACTCCATCATAAGCTTTCTCTAGATCATTAAAGGCCATGTGAAGGTCTTTTCCCTTCGCTCTAAGCTTCTCAATCAATTGCCTAAGTACGAAAATTTATAGCCAATATGGAATATCTATTCAACTTACCCCCATCCAAGTTTATTCTCTCACCTTTTTCTCATTAACAACTTATCTTCGCAAAAACCCCCCAACCCAAAAAGAACTAAAAAAAA
>NW_006498233.1:145309-159605 GCF_000471905.2 Amborella trichopoda
GCTCTCTCTCTCTCTCTCTCTCTCTCTCTCTCTCTCTCTCTCTTCAGCAACAAAGACAAGGTGCGTCGACGATACGAAAACTCGCTCTGGCAGTAGACCTTTTGGAGCCATGGCAGTCCGGCGGTTCATTACGTTGCTCTAGTGGTACAAAAACACACTCCGACGATACAGACATTTGCTCCGACAGTACACCTTCTGGAGCCAAAGCGCTCCGACAGTGTCGTAGTTCGCTCCAGCAGTAGACGAATTTGCTCCAACATTACGTGATCTCGCTCCAGCAGTACACCTTTTAGACACATTTCACTCCGGCACTCTAGGAATGTGCTCCGACAGTAGGGTCGTTGGAGCCACAACGCTCCGACAGAGTTTTCAGCACTCTGACGGTACACCTTCTGGAGCCACAGCGCTCCGGCAGCACCTATTCTGATCCTGCAATCATTACAAAGCGCTACGACAGTGTTATTCTACGCTCCGGCAATACGCAACTTGGGATCGCCAGTTGAAATTTTTTGTATGGGAAAGGCATTTCCGTCCAAAAAATAACAGTTTTTTACCTTGGGGGGTTTTTGCGAGGAAAAGTTGTTGTGGGGAAAAAAGTGAGAGGAAAGGTTAGCTAGGGGGTAAGTTGCGTAAATAGTACATTTTGGGGGGTTTTTTGTAATTTTCCCAAATTTATAATTCAATAAGGACTAACTTTGTAAAAAGAATAATTAATAATTTTAGGGGAATGTTATCAAAACCCATCAATAGCATTAAGGGCAGCCAAAATGTCACAAAACCTTCAAAAAAAATAACAGAATGATTCTCTCTACAAAAACAATTTGTAAGATAATCTTCAATGACTCATCCCCTCCTTATTTGTAGTCATATAATTTTTTCAATCATCATCATCATCATAGCCTTTTCCCAATTAATTGGGGTCAGTTACACGAATCTTGATGTGTCATTCTGCTCTATTTAAGGCCATACCCTCAATGAGGCCATAAGTACCTATATCTTTTCGGACTACTTCCAGCCACATCCTTTTGGGCCTACCCCTTGCCCTTTCAATCCTTCCACTTGAGCTAACTCGCACTTCCTAACAGGTGTTGTACTGGATCGACGCCACATATAGCCAGCCCACTTAAATCTACTCTCTCTCATCTTATTGCCTATTAGTGCCACACCTAAACTTTCCTGAATGGATTTATTTTGGAGTCTATCTCTTCTTGTCTTGCCACTCATCCATCTCAGCATCCTCATCTCCACTAGTATATTGTTTTTTGTCCGCCAACATTCCCCCTATAAAGTAAAACTGGTCTCATAGTTGTCTTATAGAACTTACCCTTCAACTTCATTGGTATGCGGTGATCACATAAAATTCCAGTTGCACATTCCCACTTCGCCCACCCAGCTCTAATTCTATGTGCAACATCTTCCTCAATCTCTCTATTTTCCTGGATTATCGACCCAAGGTATCAAAAGTGCGGTCTTTTTTGTATTCCTAGCCATCAATCTTAACTACTTCCTCGTCTCCATTCCTAGTACTACTAAACTTGCATTCCATATACTATGTCTTAGTCCAGCTAATTTTAAAACATTTGGATTCTAGAGCATCCCTTCAAAGTTCTAAGTTTGTGTTGATGACGTTTCAGATCTCATCGATCACAACATGCACAACAGTACCTCATCCTATAGGTGCCTAGTTAAGTTGTCTATAATTAAGGCAAAGAGGTAAGAGCTCAATGCTGACCCTTGATGTAGGCTTATTGTCACTGAAACTCACTCGCCTATCCACTAGTTGTTCGCACACTAGTTAGTGCTCTATCATATATCTCTCACTAAGTTGATGTAGTGTTTAGAGACTCCTTTCTTTTCCAATACCCTCCAAATCAAATCTCGAAGTACTCTATCATAAGCTTCCTCTTAATCAATAATGACCATGTGGAGGTCTTTTCCCTTCGCCCTAAACTTCTCAATCAATTGCCTAAGTAGGAAAACAACTTCAGTTGTTGACCTTCCTAGCATAAAACCAAATTGGTTTTCAGATACACTCGTTTCATGTCTTAGTCGTACTCAATCACTCTCTCCCAAAGCTTAGGAGTATGGCTCATAAGCTTAATCCCTCGATAGTTCACACAATTATGTATGTCTCCTTTGTTCTTGTAAAGAGGTATCACAATACTTTTCCTCCATTTGTCTGGCATTTTCTTTGTTTTCAGCACCTTGTTGAATAGCTTCGTCAGTCAGTCAATGATAATCTCCCCCATGCACTTCCAATATAATTTTTTCAATGGAACCCAAAAACAAAAATAATGAAAAAAGTAAAACTTGATTCATCTCAAGGAAAAGGCATGTACTATAGTAACATTCAAATGGAAATAAGTGTAGTTGTAGTAAAGACATTTTTTGTTTGTAAGTTTCCATTATAAATATAACCAAGCGTCATTTTTCAATCAGTGTCAAACCATAGGATGCCATTAAAGGAAGTTAAACCAAGAACAAGCACTCATTACAAAAAACTGTAGTTGCTGTAAAAGAGATGGTATTTAATGTCCAATGCAGTTGCTGCCAAAAAATTGTTTTTCTTCTTTTTTTTCCTTTGAAAACCTAACTAGTATTATATTATATCTGAGAATTGGATGTGTCTCCAAAAATTTGTCCCTACATGACATGGTATACAAAATTTAAATAAAGAAACTCAAAGTTTTTCAACAAGAATAAAGGGATTAAGCTATTTGTAAAAGTTTGGTGAGAAGAATCTAAATGTGGAGGTGGCCGAGATTGAAAGGTTGAGTTTGAAATCGCCTTCTTTTGCAATGCAGTCAGCAGTATGGTTTGCCTCTCTCCATTATGACACTTGCAAAGGTTGGCATAGTAAGAATATTTGGATGAACAGTTGGTCGAATCTACATGGTATGGAAGAGGACTTGGAAGCCCAAGCACTTGTTGCAATAAAATCTCATTGCTACACGAGCAAGCATTTGAAGTCCAAACATAAAAGATTATATAGAATATACTTCCCAAACATAAAAAGATTATATACAATATATTTCCATCGAACAAAAGAACATGTTTACTTCAACACAAATTAAATACAATTTTGGAAGGGCCAATAATCTAAGGCAAGAAGCTTATATCTGCATGCATGTTCATCTGCGCACATAGCTTATGCCTGAGTGGTATGTATTAATGTCCATCAGTATTTGTTTGAACTTATCAAGCTTAAAATGCGAGCCCAAGTTGACTTAACTTAGACCTCACCTAAGGCTGACTTCTTATACATACGAAGGCCTATTTTTCCTGCCTTGTTAACTCAGGCAAGTCTGTTATTCTACTTATTAAAGTACTATCCAAAAGAAATATAGTATGCTACTAGGGAGCCCAACCCCTGTCCCCCAAACCCCAACAAAACAAAAATACCCCTTCTCTTAAAGTTTTACACAAACTCCAAACTCTAAAAAAATAATAATAATTTAATAATAGATACAGTCGTTTTCCAGTCTAATTCCAAAGGCTCTCACACAGTCACTTCTGCCAGATTATGCCAAGACCCAAGTGTTCTATTAAGCTCTCAATTTTCTTGTTTTGCCTTTTTAAAATCCGATGCATAGGTTGGAGTTATAGTTGTTGGAAACGTCTGTGATTCCGAATCGTTTCTAGAGTCGAAATCGCGGAATCGCGTATATCAAAAGTTTCAGAATCTAGGAATCGTTGTCCATACGATTTGGATTTGAGAAAAAATGATTCTCACTATTTCGGAATCATGATTCAAAAAATTAGGAATTGTGTTTCCTATTTCCAAGAATCGATGTCCCTTCATGTTGGAATCGCGTTTCATTCCTATATGGAATCACACATGACCCCACTTGTTCCGGTGGTTGTTGGAATCGTGATTCCTAAACATAAGGAATCGTGATTCCTAAACTTTTAGAATCATTGTCCCCATCAACTTGGAATTCACATTCTCACCATTATAGAATCGTGATTCTCCCCATATTGGAATTGAGATTATCCCCTTACTAGAATTGCAAACCAATTCCCTCCGGTATATGAGAGAAGTAGTCAGAAAATATATAAATTTACCCATTACTACAAAATCGAATTTTGGTCTGCATATACTCAATCCAAGACTCCAAGTACTAATGTCAACCTTCATGATATCTTTGTGGACAATCTCATACAATAGACTCGGTCTACCGATAACCCTATTATGCCTACAAGGTCTGGAGCTAGTCTGTGGCATACAAGGAGTGAGAATAAGGGCAAACTCCCTTTATCTCCTTTCCTTGAATTATAAAATACATACAGACATAGTAATTCTTCTTTGTTAAACGTAATTTAGAGTCTTTTGACTTTTGAAAATTGAGTTATTCGGTTTTTAGTCAATTTCTCTGATATTTAATGATTAATTTAACCTAAAACACCGGAAAGACCACGTTGCTCATATCCTTATTTTCTTATTTTACTTAACGAAAAGCATTTTTATCCTCTTATTCAACTTGAAGATATGACGGTGCTGATCATATATTAAACATTATTACATTAGTAGTTTAGTATCCACACCATTTACCAAACATTATTAAATTTGAAGTAACATTTTTTTAGTATTATTTATTCTTGGTAAGAGTTCTTAAAAACGGAACATGGAATGAAGGATGGAAATTAGTATATAAGAAAATAAAAAATTTAACATATTACTTATATTTTAAATTTTAATTTTATTGCCATGTGAAACAACTTCAAATTCTCTCATGCACTCATAAATGTCACGCTCATTCATGATTGAGCACACATCGAAGGGTTTCTGCTCTCCCTATGTCCACATATTACTCATATTTTAAATTTTGATTTTATTGCCATGTGCAACAACTTCAAATTTTCTCATGCCCTCATACATGTCACGCTCACTCATGATTGAGCACACATCAAAGGGTTTTTGCTCTCCCTATGCTCACATTGCTTCCTGACAACATGGATTCGCAATTCCTTAATACTTTGAATCAACGTTTATCATAAGTAGAATTGCATTGTTTTGTAGCAAGGAATCATGTCGTCTGCGATATAGAAAATTGATTCCAAACAATATGGATTCACAATTCCAAAAAATTTGGAATCAACATTTCTCACAAGCAGAATCGCATTCTTGTGTAGTTAAGAATCATAAAGTCCTCGATATGGAATCTTGATTTCGGCAATCTAGGAATCGAGATTCCTAAACTAGGTGGAATTGGGTTCCGTAAAAAAAGGAAACATGATTCCTTTCTTTTAGAATCGACTTTCGCCCGGGGAAACGCCGAATCGAGATTCCAAAACGGAATCGCTACCCTCATAGGCGATTCGAGTAGCTATAGTTTGAGTTTTAAGTAAAAGAATATGATCCCAACATTTTCCTTTTAAATTTTTCTTAATGCAAAAAAGTTGAAACTCTTGCTAAGTCAATTCAGCAAGAGACCAAGTAGTACTCAGAGTCCAACGTATCCAGTGTAACTACGAAATTCAGAAAGGAGTTTAGAACATCAAATACTAAAGGTGCAACAAAAGTACCTGAAAGAGCTCAAAGTTCAACCTCTTTAGCATTAAATCCTGTGGAGCATCCTGTGAGAGTGCACTCCCTTTTATTTCCTCAGGAGCATTTCTGTGAAATTCTTCTTCAGGCACAAGTTCTATATCTGGATACTTTGACTTAAAGTCCTTGCAAGCTTTGATTGCCTTCACATAATGATTTCTCTCATATAACAAATTGTGAAGCTGCAAAGTCGTGAAGTCCACTGGAGCTTTTGCACTTTCAGTTTCCACTTTTACACGATCCTCCTCAAGAAGGATTGAGCGGTTTACCTACAAAAAACGACATTCAACTTCCGTAAATAAGTAAGCAATGATACAGTCCAGGAGTTGCCTCTGGTCTTCTTCATAAAAAAGAGAACCAATTCTCTCAGGAAAGAGAAAGGGGGGCAAACACGCACAAGCCTGCATGCGCAACACATATTCTCCCCACGATACATGCTTTCAACCACTCAAAGAAAATAAACAGCTGGGACATGTCATTGAAAGGAATGGATATCGTCGTAATTCACACATTATAAAAACATGCTGACCATCCAGAATTTCACTAGATACAACAGAACTATGAATTGTCACAAGCCAGAGAATATTTCAAAAATTATGTAGAGTAGAAATCCAAAAGTTCATTTTTAGGGTTAACATTAATTAATTGATTGAGAAAGATTTACATTTGTAATTGCATAAACAAGATTTCCAAAATTGAAAAAGGAAAATAAATTTGATAGTAATAGCTGGAAAGGAAAAACAATATCACCAGTTCAAAATGTACATATTGTGTCAGAAAGGATGGTAGCATTATTTGACATCCACAGAAAAATAAACAAATAAACAATCAGTAAGATGGCTACACGAACAACAGCGTGGACTTCATCAGTGCATTCATCATTGACACAGGCCTGAACCTAATTAAAAATCAGCAAATGCAACAAGATGCAATGAGGCCATGTCACAAAATTTAACAGCGGAAGATCACTCAAGATATAGTGTCACCATCATGCCAGATTTCAGTTGCCCTCAACTAGAAGTTGCCACTAAAAAGTAGTTTTGATTTGAAATAATAACATACCTCTTTTCCTGATCGATAAGAAGTAATTTCAAACTTAAGTAGAGTATATAGCTGAAGATCAATAGAAATCACAGCTACATTCTTTCCAATTCTTTTTCCAGAAGTCGTTTCAACAACCGTTTGGCAACATAAGGGATCCATATTTGCAAACTCACTACTTTTTTGCCAGTTCAAAAAAAATCTAGGTTCTCAAAAAGCGAAGTCTCAACTATGAGAAAACCACATATATAATTGGGTTTAATGGTAAATGGCTAGCAACTTCACTAAATATGTAGAACCCATCGAGTTAACGCTTGCAACAGTTTGTTTCACGCTAAAGACTTGCATTCAAATGGATTTTGTCCAAAGTCATTCCCTGGATAGAAGACGGCCTGCAAGGGATCATCAGCGTCATCATCGTCAAGCCTTGTCCCGATTATTTGGGGTCGGCAATATGGGATAATATTTAGAAATCTTAAATTCAAAATATTCAATTTCTGGCATAAATGCAGCAATTACTGAGAGCCATGTACCATGATTTTGAATGAGAAAGTAAAAAGAATCATTCCAATGTTAAAACGTCACTCATGTTGAGCTCCGACATTTTTTTTATATATAATTAACAATAGAGAGAAAGAAGGTTATACCAAGCTTCACGTGGAAATAAAAGGGACAAAATTCTAGGATAGTAAGAGAACAGATAGAAAAGGAAGAAAGGGGATAAATTAAATAGAAGAGAAAAAGGTCCTAGTGTAACAATAATATCTCAGATCAAGAATGAGTTCTCCATTGCTCCTCAAGCATGAGCAGGCCCTAACGCCCTAACCATTAGCTTCTCCAAGCATATGGGGATAGGATATACAAACCAAGTACTTTTCTCACAAACCACTTCCATGACATTGCCTATTACAAGGGTGCTATAATGTCTTTGTGTACCAACATAGGACATTAAGCTAATCACCTGCAATCAATAAAAGGCAAAAATAAAAACAGAGGAAAACACTACGGTCTAACCACCATGTCAATAAATTATGATGATCCAAACTATCCCAAGAACTAGCATCAGTATTGAGTTTAACAAAGGTCCACCAGTTGGTTGGCCCATGAGGTCCTTGCCTTGTACATAAGGTTGATTATTCAGGAACCAGGTTCCATTCTTTTCATTGGTACAAGGGTGGGTAAAGATTAGAGGGAATGAGACAGGTACAATAGTAAAATACAAAAATGACTCCCAACGAATACAGCACTTCAACAACTTAACCAATAATGAGTATAATTTTGTTGGAGGAATATTTCCTGGCAACATAACAACATAACTTTAGTAAGCAATGCATGAGGATCTCGAAGTTGCACATAAAGTAATGAGTAGTATACCAGACCCTAACAAGCAAATGAATGCAAGATTCGTGTATACCAGAACACTGGATTGATAAGGACACCTCGTTACGTAGTACAAGGCTCAATGTTCTCATAGAAACAAGCACGCAGCATCATGGGCAAGAACAGAAGATAGTCACTATTCAAACTCAAGTTTCTACACTAATTTTAGTACACTGAAAGCACCAAACGATTGGCAGCACTTGCACTATCAAGCTTCTGGCTAAAGACACCCATAAGTTCAGAAAATTTCATACCCAAAGTCAGCTCATATGGGGGACTAAACCACCATTTAATTACGCAAACTAAATTCATTGGATACAAGGCTTCCAAGATTTATGTTACTCCACCAATCAAAGGAATGCATCTAAGGTCCGAATTGGCAAAAGCTGCAAGACCCATTACCTCTTTTTCGATAGTCAGAACCTTCAATAATAAAGATGCATGTGCCAGCTCAAGCAAAAGCTAACAAGTCCCCCCAAAAATGCGGCCTACTAATTATGGCAGTCCTCACCGACCTTAAGGGGCCCAATACAAAATAGCAGCCAACAAAAAGCCTAACCAGCCATATTCTCAATCCATGCGTTTGCTGAAGTACAAAAACACATAGCAAAAACAAGGAAGCACCTTTTTTATCTATTCATGTTAGCCTGTGGCATGGAAGCAGGACCCGTGGTTTCTCAACTAAGCTGTTGCGTGAAATCTTTCACTTAAAGCAAGACAGAGAGATGAGGGGTGTCCATGGAAAACAAAGGATTCCATCCTTTCTGCAATAAAACAAACAATACTCTATGCAAGCCAAGACAATAACCAGAAAAAAATGATGACAGGAAAAAACCATAAAGAAGATAGTAGCTTCACCACTATTGATAACCCTTAGAATACAGATCAAAACTAGAAAACCAAACAAATAAACCAAGCTATCACAAATGAATGGAAACACAGACAACCCAACAAACTTATCCCAACAGCCTTCTCCGTGGCGTCTGTTGAATATCAAATTCTCAGTAGAATTAACATTAAAAAAGTGAAGGAATGTAAAATACTGTAAATGGATCAGACATGCAAGCATCAACTGCAAACCCTAAAGAACCAAGAAACCATTGTCATTCTATCAGTGTTAGATAGAAACCTGTCTGAGGTTGAGGAAGAGGAGGGAGACTTGGGTGAGGAGGGGGGAGAGGTCGGCCTTGGACCTTTCCTTCTTGGAGAAGAGCATCTTTGCCACCGCCTCCTCCATCGACTTCCTCGTCTCCTCCATTACCTCGTACATACTCTTCCCCTCAACCTCCCCTTCTTCCATTCCCATTCCCATTTCCATTCCCTTCTCTGTAGAGCTTCTCCCTCTAGAGCTTCTGAGGCCAAGGTCCAGGACGCAGCGACAGCGCGTTCCAGGACTGCCGTTCCAAGGTTATTACCGTACTGTCCCAAAGTACGTTTTTCTATAGGGTGCGGTTTGTATAGAGCCTGAGCTAAACAATCATAGCGCTTACCTTGAAATAGTGTCGAGAAATATGGTTTGCATATTGAAAATTTACGTGATAGCCTTAAAATATATTTTTATTTTTATTTATAAAGTTTAAATCTTTAAAAAGAGTGACCATCGATAAATCTATAAAAATTTAAAAATCTTGAAAATTGATGGTCAAAAAACGCATTACAAAATGCACTATTTTCAAAACTTGAAATCCATTTTTTTCTCATATCCATATATCTTAATGTTGAGATTCAATTTAAGAATATTTGGACATCAAAACAACCTCTTCTAGTGGAATTTTTTATGCAAGCTCAAATTTGATTGCTTAAAGCATCAGCTCTATATAAACCTTTCCTTTTTCTAAAAAAGAAAATTGTTTCATGTGGCGGGAATTCTACATTTGTGGTCGGTCCATCTAAAAACAATTGAAATTAACAATCCAAATGTAGGTCATGGTGTATAGTTCTTTTCAAATATCTAGAACCCTATATACAGCATCCCAATTCTCTTAACCTAGGTTACTAGTATAACTATCCAGTTGACCCACAACAAAAAGGTAACCATAAATTTCATACAAAACATGCCTATAAAAGCGCAAATCCAATACTTAACAAAGATGTCTTTGGATTTCGAGGCTATAATACAAATTTAAAGACAAGGACCTCAATGGACGTGAATTTACATCAAATGTCCATTTGCTAATTACTTTGGTAGAGATGGGGTAATCCTTTTATAGGACAATGTCACTCGCGCCATTTCTATAGGTCCTAAAAACAAGCCAAAATTTTGAAAACAAGTTTGGTGGCACTGAAGTCCATCCTCCAAAAAATAGGTCCCTTACTACATTAGAGTTCATAACAAAATATGTTCATCGATCACCTAGACCTAAGGTCTTTTGAAGCCTGTAGAAATTTTGTGCGTGACCGGATCAACTGTAAAATCAACAAATATATGGCAAGCAGATAGACCCCAAAGGTTTGTACATAACATACCTTCCTAGTTTATAAAAAATTGGAACATCTGTTGCCATCTTAAAAGATGTGCATCATCGACACTAATCTAGCCTTTCACTATCCTGGTTCTTATGGGTTAGCGAATTATCAATAGACATCTCAAGAAGTAACCAAGTTTATCACTTTGAAATTGTTAGTTGTATAGGGTCTCACCGCGGTTAACTATACATCACATTGGACATAAACTCCCATATACTGGGACCTAAAATCAGGGGATCAGCTTGCACAAGAAGCTCTCGCTTTCTTCGAAGTATTAAATGCCCCCATCTCTGTAAAATTATGAAGTGCAAAGGGGTCCCGATGAGTACACTCCCAGGATACAGCCCCATACAAATCTTGAGTGATTGAGTTACACGCTCATGAGATCCGTATAAAACAATAGTCACAAAAATATTGATATGTATTTCTGATCGGTATGATACTACAAACATCAATTGGAAACATATTTCTCTCTCTAAAAAAATTATCATCGAATTGGTAAATGCAAACATCAATTAAGATGATAAACTTCTCTCTCTTACTACAAAATTTATCATCCAATTGGTACACTATGATAAAAATATCGATTGGAAACATCTTCTTTGTCACTGCAAATTTGTCTTTTAATCAGTAAAATAATAGCAATTTGATATCGATTGGGAAATAGAAGCACATATATGGTCATCCCACACCTTAAAATAAATCATTAAATGTAGCAGTACCTATCACCTGAATATCGTGTGAGGCAAGTGCTACTCATGAGAGAGAGACATCAAAAACTTGTTACAAGAGATAAAGAGAGTTCTCTACTTCCTGTAATTGATAGGAAGAGCAGTATTTGTTACTTGAATGTCGTGTGAGGCTAGTGTTACTCATGCGAAAGAGAAGTTTGCCATCCTAATTGATATTTGTATTATACCGGGTTGGATGATGATTTTTGTAGAGAGATATTTGTTTCCAATTGATGTTTGTAGTATCATACTGATTAGAAATACATATCAATATTTTTGTGATTGCGGTTTTTACGGGTCTCATGAGTATGTAACTCAGGGACTCGAGATTTGTATTCCGATCTAGCTGTATTCTAGGAATGTACTCACTGGGACCCATTTGCACCTTGAAATTTTGCCGAGACGGAAGCGTTTAACACTTCAAAGAAAGCGCGAGCATATCGTGCCTCTAGATCACTTGATTTTGGATCCCAATATAGGAGTTTATGTCCACTGTGATGTATAATCAACCGCAGTGAGACCCCATACAACCAATATGAACTTGTTGAAAAAATTCTTCAATTTTTGCCTCAAAATTTATGTATTGTTAGAAATCAAAAGAAGAACTCGGCAGTTTTGAAATGACACCATTTATTCCTCACTTGGACTCACACTTAAAAAATGACCTAAACAATTCTCAAGTATAATAATCACAACATTGAGAATGGTTATTTTTAAAAAAAAAATAATAATACAATAAAATTTTCTATATTTCATGGTGTATACACCCCATTTTAAAAAATTGGCAAAGTCAATGGTTTTCTAAACCTTAGCCAACCTTAGGACCACACTATCCCAATAAACCCACGGACTATAGACCACCGTAGTCCATACTCACTTTTTGGGAATTTAATCAAGTAAAAATAGCAAAACTACATATATTTTACTTGATTTTTGGTAGGCAATGTCTCAAAAGCCTTTGAGTCACTCCGGAATTGGAATCTACCGATTTTGAGTAGATTTGGTCTGGGTGACGCATCTAATGTCCCTGACACACCAAGTGTTGCCCATCGAAAATTATCTAGAATCACGTGATTTTTGACAGGTGATATCTCAAAAGCCTTTGGATCACTTGGAATCGAACCTGCCGATTCTGAGAAGATTTGGTCTGGGCGACACTCCTAGTGCCGCCCAACCAAAACTGTCCAAAATCACTTTATTTTTGGCAGGTGATATATCAAAAGCCTTTGGATCACCCCAGAACTAGAATTTATCGATTTTGGGCAGATTTGGTTTGGGAGAGTCGCATATCTTTGACCCAGCTCATCTCCCGAATCATTTTTGTTCAGGTTCATTGAACCTGGACCATTTTGGTACGGGCGACACGGGTAGGTCGCTCAAGCCTTTGACCATCAAAATGACAGTCCAGGCTAGGAAATCTATTTGTTACAGGTTGTTACCCATTCCAATCATTTTTCACTTTTAAAAACTCATTTTTGTGACCCGTTTTAGGGGAGACTCTTTAGACTCTAAAAAAACGGTATGCCTAGAAACCTGAAACTTTGATATTTGAGAGAAGACCCTGAGAAGCCCTAGATCTATGAAGACCTTAGTTTTAGGCCATTAAACATGCAGCCCTTAGGTTAAGAAAGCCATCAAACTAAGATAAGGCCGGGTCAAAATCTGAAGAGAAGCAAAGAGCGCGCATGAAATAAATTCAGTAGGTTCTAATATGAGCGAGACCTCGAAGCCTCAGGAGCCCTGAGCCAACTGGCCCGACCTAGTATATTTTACTTTTTCCTACACTTCCTTTCATTTTTATTTATTTTCTTATAATTAATTCAATTTTATTGTATTTTATGTAGTATTTCGTATTTCAGATCAATGCTGGCTCTTACATTGATCTAAGCAGCAGATCTGCTCATTTATGAGGAGATCTGACCTTAGATCAAAATTTGATTGTCCCCACTCTCTATCATTCTTAAAAAAATCAGTTTGTGGATCAGATTTGGTCAATCTTCTTCTCGAGATCGTCTCGATTTGCATTGTAAACACCTGAGACACATCTTTCAGGCAATCCAAACAGTGAAGATGGATCTTTCAGGTTTATACCGAATGTTATCCATACAACAAACACATATCTTCCAAGAAATGTCAATTCCAAAAGATAGGAATTCTGGGGATGCATTTCCCCGGAGTCCCATTTCAAGGAACCAAACGGGTAAAGAATTAAAAAAAGAAAAGTAGCTTGTGCATCAGGGGACACACTTCTACAATAGCATCCCCTAATGCATGGAACAACCATCTTGGAGATGGATGTTACATGGTGGCAACCCCATAAAATTTTAAAATCAACGGTGTTAAAAATGTTTAAATAAATTTTTATTTTTTGCTGTTTAAATTTATTGATTTATTCCAAGTTAATACATTCCATTATTAAGATGATACAATCCTCAAATTTTTGAATCCAAAATCTATCTCTAAAAATGTTTTAGAGAGAGGACTCATTTGATTAGGTAAGTTGGTCGCCTTATAGAAACCTTGTCCATTTAAAAAGGGTGTGATTTGCATAAGGTTGTAACCTTAAATAATAAAAGTAAGGCACACCTTCAAAATTTTATCATAAGATAAATATATTTATATAGGTTTGTCTAGAGTTAACAACCCCTCAAAATACAACGCTTAAAGTTAGAAGAGGTTGTGATGGTGTATTTATTAAAAAGATCATTATTTTTTGTTTAAAAAATTATTTTAATAGGTACCTGAACCATTACGCAATGACAAATTCGAAATTTTTACAAAAGTACAATGGCATTTTGGAAATTAGTGTCTTAAAATTTTATTTATAAGGTGCCATTGTCTTTTAGTAAAATTTTCAACTTTACCCTCTATAGAGATGACAAAAGTAACCTTTGTCTTGTAGTAATATTTACAAAATTGCCATTACTTAATGAGGAAGATATCACAAAAAGTAATTTTTTTTTTAAAACAATAAATTATAAAATTAGTAAATCCACCATTCACAACTCTCTCTATCTTTAACCTTTGTAATTTGAAGGCTTGTGAAGTTTAGATTTATTAATTTTATAGTTTATTTTTTAAAAAAAGTTACTTTTTGAGATATCTTCATCAATAAATAAGTAAGGGCAAT
>NW_006498233.1:160569-192817 GCF_000471905.2 Amborella trichopoda
AATAAGATTTTGTTAGAAGGTTGAGATGGGCGCATTCAAATAGAAAGCATCATATTTCCTTCCCTTTCCATCTTCTCTCTTTCGTACCCATTACCCCTCTCAGTTACTGTCCCTCTCATGCCCACTACCTCTCTCTTGCCTATCAAAAGAACTCACAGAGTCCAAGCACTTCAATTTCTCACTCCAACAAAACAAAATCTTTCACCCATCTGTCTCTTTTGGGAGACTGGTTCATCAGTAAGGCCAAAAACCTCGCCTTAGATTATTGTGTACTTTTGGGTTATAGTATCTAACACAAGGGATACAGATGTTTGCATCCACCCACAGGGGGAGTCTATATCTTTGGACATGTTGTATTTGATGAAAAAATATGTCCTTATGCTAACCCTAATTCTTTGTTTGATAGTGCTTAGGTTCAGTGGGAGCTGTCCACTTATGCAAAACGGTTAGAGTGTTACTCATTCAACACACATACTCATTCTTCTTCTGATTCATCACTTCCACATAAACCACTCATATGGGACGCCCTCAATGTATCCTTCTTTGCCCATCACCAATTATAGTTCTCCAATTTGTCTTATAGAAGAAGATGTCACCACTACAACAACAATCCAATATGTTTAGGATGATGCAACACACAATCATGGTGATGAAAATGTTGTCACTCAAGAAACAAATGAATCTAATTTTTTACCAGTCTTTGAGCATTCTCGTCATCACATAGCCACATGATCTCAAGATGGTACTCGAAGACCTCAGATTCTCCATCTATGGCACCAATCTCAAGTGCTCTTACTTTTGAAGCTAGCCCATAAGAACCTAAAACCATTAAGTCTACCTTGAGTCATCCGGGTTGGCATCATGCGATGGAAGAGGAAATTATTGGTTGTCGATGGGTTTATAAGACTAAATTAAATTCTGATGGTTGTCTAGAAAGACTTACGGCCTTATTATTTGCTAAAAGATATAATCAGGTTGCTGGAATTGATTTCTATAAAACATTCAGTCATGTTATTAAGCCTGCTAGTATTCGGATTGTGCTTTCCATAGCTACTGTGGGTCACCGGCCTATCAAATAGCTTGATAAGAAAAATGATGTCTTGAATGGCTTTCTTAAGGAACCTATATTTATGGAACAACCTCTTAGACTTATGAGCTCAAAATATCCTAATCATGTCTGCAAATTAAAAAGAGCTTTAAGCAAGCACCATGGGCTTGGTTTGATCGATTTAGTACCTATTTATTATCATTGGGCTTTTATTGCAGCATAGTTAATTCATCTCTATTTGTTTCTCGCACTATTCAAGGCACTATTATCCTTTTCCTTTATGTTGATGATATTGTTGTTACTGGTGATAATTATGACTTTCTAGAATGATTCATTTCCCAACTTGGAAGAGAATTTACAGTGAGAGATCTTGGACCTCTTCACTACTTTCTTGACATAGAGGTATCTTATTTTGCAGGTGAAATTTTTCTGTCGCAAATCAAATATGTTTGGGATCTTCTTGATCGTGCTCAGATGCTTGGTGCTAAACCTATTTACACACCAATGGCGATGAAGAATAATATTCATGAGAATTCTAATTCATTTCCTAATCCATCCCTTTATCGGAGCATTGTTGGTGCACTCCAATACATTACCATAACATGATCTGACATTTCCCATAGTGTTAATACAGTGTGTCAACTTATGCATGACCCTACAATTGCACATTTTGAGGCAGTGAAACAGATTCTTCGTTATCTGGATCGTCAGAGTCTTGTGGTATAAGAATATTAACTGATAGTTCTCTTCAGTTATATGCTTTCTTTGATGCAGACCGGGCTAGATGTTCAAACACTCATCGTTCAACCACTGGTTTATACACCTATCTTGGTTCTAACTGCATATCTTGGAGTGCTCAGAAACAATCCATTATGGCTCGTTCAAGTGCTAAAGTAGAATACCGATCTATGGTGTCCACTGCTGCAAAATTGACATAGCTTTCTTTTATTCTTTGGGATATTAGGGTGCCTCTTCATCAGACACCAACACTTTTCTGTGACATTATTAGTGCTCTCTACATGACAGTTAATCTTGTGTTTCATACCTAGAGAAAGCACATTGAGTTAGACTATCATTTTGTGTGTAAAAAGGTTGCTCTTGGATTACTTATCACTCGATTTGTTTCTTCTCGTAATCAAGTAGTTGATATCTTCACCAAGCCTTTGTCACAAGATGTTTTTCCAGATCTTTGATTCAAACTCGGGCTTCAAATGCCTCCTCAGCCGAGTTTGAGGAAGAGTAATAGAAACAAAATTTAAATAAGATAGCAAAGTGACTTACTCTTTCCTTTTGAGAGGAGAGTGTAACAAGCTAGGAAAATGTATGCAAGATAGGAAAGTGTATATTACACCATTGTATTACCATTATATATACAATGAAAGAACCACCACAAGAATTGTGTGGGGCATAATTATTTTTTCAAGGAGTTCTTCTCACTTTAAAATTCTTTATGAGAGAATGCATAGAAGAAAGAAAGAGGTTAGAGAGAGACGGTGTGAGAGGAGAGAGAGAACATGAGAGAGGGTAAAAAAAAGAGAGGAGACAGGGGCTAAAGAGATGGGGTATGGAGAGATAAATATTGGTTTGAGTAAAGATAATTTTCTAGCTCTGCACATTCTCTTACATTGCTTTTACCTTTTTACATAATTCAATAATAATATTTATAATGATATTTTATTATTTAATAAGATATTATTTTTAAAATTTTACTTAACTAATTATATATATCAATCCTGACCAAATTTTACATATGCATTATGCCTATGTGGTTGGGTGCCTCAATCTCACCTTCCGGGCCGGGATGGCCTGGTGGCGTGGCTCCAGGTTCACGATGAGCTCGGGACCGGAGATCGCTCTCTCGAGAACCGAGTGGAGAGGATGCAGGCATGGTACCAACTAGTGAGAGAGGAATTAAGGTCGTGAGGTGGGACTTACCTCACTGGTTAGGTGCTTCGATCTCGCCCTCCGGGTCGGGATGAGCTGGTGGCCCGTGTCTCTAGTTTCAAGGGAACTTGAGACTTGAAATCGCTCTCTCGAGAACCTTGTTAGGAAACAAGGGCAGGTATACCAACCGATGAGAGAGAAATTTTAATGTGAGGCGGGACACACCTCACCTAAATCCGTGACTCACTCGAGCTAACTCGGGCGGGCGCCCTCTTCAATCACAACGGAAAGCCTCAAAGTCTTACAACTAGTTCAGAATCGCCTCCCTTGGCCTATAGTCTCCTATTTCTGTAATCACAAATACACAGTTAATTTATAAGACAAGTGGGCCAAGGGACCCCACCTTGTCTTTGGGCGAATGCACATAAGCATGCACATTTAAAAGAAGAAAAAAGGGAAAAAAGGGGTAAGAGGATAGATGAAAGGAGAAGAAAGAGATAGAATAGAAGAATGGGGAAGAGAGCAATTTGACCAACTGGCCAAACTAACACAATAACTAGACTAGCAAGTGATTGACCAGGCGTGGTGGTAACACAGACACGATAAATCAGACCTACACAACGACAATACTACTAGATGACAGAACAATCACCGATTAGCCTGACACAATGGCTAGCCTATCATGGTAGCAAGATGGGTATGATAACTAAGACCGGCACATCAACAATATTGCTAGACGACAAGACTATCATGGCAGTTCTTGACTTGGCCTCCCTTGGTCAAATGAAAGGGAAAGAGATAAGGAAGAAAGAGGGAGAAGAATTAAAAGAAGAAGGGAATAGAAGAGCAGAGAAGAGGGAAGAAGAAGAGAGAAGAGAAGAAGCAGAGAAGAGCAGTGAGAAAGAAGAGAAAGGAGGGAGACGAAAGAAGAGAAGGAAGAGAGAGAAAGAGAGAGAAGAGGAAGAAAGAGAGAGAAGAGAAACATGAACGGCAATGGGGTTCCGCTATCAGAATAGGAGAGAGAAAGGTAGAAAAGCATGGACGACGATGAGGCTCTGTTGTTCATGACAGAGGAGAGGGAAAACATAGACAGTGATGAGCTTCCGCCGTCCATGACAAAAGAAAGAGAAAACATGGACGGCGATGAGCTTCTACTATCCATGATAAAGGAGAAAGATAATAAAAGAAAACATGGATGGTGATGAGCGTCCACTGTTCATGACATAGGAGAGAGAAAATATGGATGATGATGAGTTTCTACCGTCCATGATAGAGGAGAGAGAAAATATGAACGACGATATACTTTCACTGTCTATGACAGAGGAGATAGATAATAGAAGAAAACATGGATGACGATGAGCTTCTGCCGTCCATGACATAGGAGAGAGAAAACATGGACATCAATGAGCTTTCACTGTCCTTGACAGAGGAGAGAGAAAATATGGACGACGATGAGCTTTTATCGTCTATGACAGAGGAGAGAGAAAGCATAGATGATAATGAGCTTCCACCGTCCATGACATAAGAGAAGAGACAAGAGAGAGAAGACACAGATTTCAATGGGGTTTTGCCATTCATGACATAGAAGAAGAGACAGGGGAACTTGAACAGAGGCCCGACCCACCACTTGGGCTAAGGCTCGACACATTATTTATGTTCTAGGAGTAGGAGGACATCATACTCAGCGATAGGCTCTACCATGCATGATTGGAAAAGAGAGAGAGAGAAGAGAACATGAAGAAAGAAGGAAGAGCGAGATTAGGAAAGCAATGAAAGAGAAAGGAAAGATAGAAGGGAGAGAAGGAAAGTGAATAAAGAAGATCACGAAAGGGAGAGGAAAGAGAAAAAGATATACACAAGGAGAGAAAAAGAGAGAGAGAAAAGAGGAGAAGAGAGAAAGCGAGAGAAGAGAGGAGAAGAGAGAAAGAGAGAGAAGAGAGGAGGAGAGAGAAAGAAAGAAGAGAGGAAGAGAGATAAGAGAAGAGAGAAAAAGAGGGAGAAGAGAGGAGGAGAGAGAAAGAGAGAGAAGAGAGGAGGAAAGAGAGAGAGAGAAGAGAAGAGGAGAGAGAATGAGAGTGAAGAGAGGAGGAGAGAGCAAGAGAGAGAAGAGAGGAGGAGAGAGAAAGTTACCTTCACAAAAGGGTACCAGACTTTTTCTTCTCTCTTCTCTCTCTCTCTCTCTCTCCAAGATGTGCTCACAATTTCAACATGAAAAGTCTCAAATTTTATTCATGAGATTGAATAATGAGGGGTCCTTTTACACTTAGGTTTAACATGTATTTATAGAATTGGGCTCAAAACATGGGTGAATGCTCAAAATCTAGCCTAATTGATAATAATTACAATTTAATTGAATTAAAATAAAATCTAAAAATGGGTGCGAAAGGACTGTTTTGGCCCTGCCCAACAATAAATAAAATTCCAAAACAGTCCATACTGCTACCCTAGAACGTGCGTGATCTTCCATGGATGATTCGGGGTTGCTCTGGCATCCGTTTGGCCAAAAGATGATTGCTTTCTTGTCGGGTTCGGCATGACGATCAATTTTATATCAACTTCGAGACACATATCGCGTTTTTAGGCCATGATCATGCAACTCAAAATTTGTATAGATCTTGAAATATTTCGGTCGATAGTGTGCTTATTTCTTGATGTTTTTCTTCGATTTTTTCACTGAATTGCATTGAACATGCCGTCACATTCATGTTGCAATAAATGCAGTTCGATTTCGTGTCCGGCAAAAGATTTCATCGTCTTGGGTTTTTGGTCGGATCTTGAAATCCGGCGATCGGAATCTGTAGTAACTTTGACGCCTTCATGTGCAGAATCCAACCATTCATTGTACGTGGGGTTCGACCAGACATAGCCTCGAACCTTATGCACATAATGCAATTGGTTTCATGTTGATCGGGTATGCTAGCTTGCTGATATGGCCGCTCAAGCGAGGTGTGTTGCTGCTGAGTTTTCTACAATTATCTTCACGAATCGCCAAATTGTCACTAGTTTTTTTCCCTGCTCAGGTATCATCATGGGTCGTGCCACATATCAAAACACTCATCTTGACAAGACGAACACACTCACCAAATTTTAGCATGATCCGATTCAAGACGAGTGAGATACGAGTCTTCAAAGTTGTTACTCGTGGCTGTGCAAACCAGCCTCCCCTTTTTAATGGAGATTGGGGAGGCCAAACAGGAATAACGTGCGGTCCACCCCTTTTAATGTGTCACCCATAGCTTTGTCATGAAATATCTGTTTAAGCTAAAACTTGACCCCTAAGAGTTTTCGACCGTTTCAGATTCAATGGTGTGGTTCCACAGCTATTTGACGCATTGAAAATAGAGTTCTAGTTAAGGGGTCTATTTTAGGGTGCTAGAGGCTGATTTTTCGAAATTGTTTCTTTGTCTGCACTGCTTTAGACATATTGGATTATGACGAAACTTGGCAGGTGGCCTTTTGGAGTGCTTAGGAAGATTCTGACTTGTTCTGAGGAAATTACGAGATTATCAGGAATTCCACTGTATGTCAAGGCTTTATTGACCAACATCTCTTTTATTCCGCATCAGGGATGCAATGTGTTGAAAATATGTGTTCAAACAGCTTGCCCCATTGAATGTTGTGCTTTGAGAGAAGAGAGAAGGACAATATGTGAAAAATTTCCTTCGGCTTTATTACTTTTTTCTTCCTAGCCACAGGACTATGTGAACACTGAGAAGATCCACACAATGCTGTAATTAGGATGCTCAGACGTTTGGATGAAATGTACAGGTCCATCTGTGGAGACTTAGGGGAGAGAAAAGACTTTTGAGGGTTCCTATCAAAGTCCTCACCCTCGTGTGGACTGTTTGTGATTCTGACAGCTGAGGATTTTGTACGGACCTCGTTGATAAGAATTAGGCCCGTCTGACAGTCGAGTGCCATGCTTAAGGGCATTTTTCCCATTTAGTCTGTGTTTGTTTGTTTTGTTGTTTGTTCTGGATGGTCTGGTGAAGGGCCTTTTGTTGGTGGCCGTTTGCGTTTCGCATAAGATTTTGCTTGGCGGGCAGGGTACCTCAGTTTATCGAGGTGACCGGCTTTGGGTATAACCCCTGCTTACTGCTAGCAGTTTCAACAATTAATATACCTCTCTTCTTTGTCCGAGGCGACCCGTGAGGGCTCAGTCCTGTTGCTACATAACAGGTCCAAGGTTTGGCTGACTTGGCTTTCTTGGGGCACCTTCAGCATCTTGGAGTGCATTAATGACCTCGTGGGAATAGTGCTCTTATTCATGAGACTTGTCTTGCCTTCTTCGCGAGTCTTCTGTCCTTCGAGTCCTTTTTGCGAATGGACTCAGGCTCCTTGATGCTCACATTTTTGGGTCCTGGTATTATGACACCAGGGATATTTTCTTTTGAATGTTGGCTAAAGTCGCCTATAGAGGTGAGCGCTGCATCAGCCTATTTATTGGTCCAAGAGCCCTTTACAAATTTTCACTTGGACTTTGGAAGCGGTGCCGTAGAGACGATTTTCACCAAATTCCTTTTATTTGGGGCTCTTTTACCCATGACCTTTCGGCCATGTCCACCCTTATTTTTCCATTTTTACTCATGGTGCCCTTTTGGAGTTTTCATCGTGCCCAGGTTTTTATTTTATGGAACTCTTTTACTCATGGTTTTGTGACCATGCCTATCCATCATTTATACTCATGGGGTTCCCTTGTCCAGGTATATACCATGCCCTTTATTCTCTTTTGTGAAAGTGTGTTTAGGGCCATACCTTCATGACCTATGCAAGGCCTTTTAACGTCATGCGGTTAGAACGTGCACTACAGTTTAAGGTCATACAGCTGGACCGTGATGGTGATGAATGGCGGTTTGTGGGGGCCATGAAGTGAGTATGGTAGAGGTTCGACTCACTTTGGGGAGATGTCATGAGGCTACCTATGAAAGATGGATAATATACAGATGGAAGGTGAAAAGTGGTGACCCACTAGTTTACGGGAAGTATGGATGGCGGAATGGCTCGCCATTTGCGAGTGAGGGTGAAACTCACTGGGGATTAATGAATGGTAATGAAAGAAGATGGATTTATTGGGGAGGTTGATGAAGGTGGTGCATGCACATGTTCGGGTCGGTTAGGGAAGGCATGCGTGAAGACATATGTAAATGGCGTGTGCGTGTGTGTGGGGGCATATTTAAGGTCATGCCTCCTGGACCTATGCAAAGCAGTTTAACGTCATGCGGTCAGGATGTGCACTATAGTTTAAGGTTATATAGCTTAGACCGTGGCTATGTAGTTTAAAGTCATGTAACTAGGACCATGTAGTTCAAGGTCATGCAATTAGACCTCCGCTACAGTTTAAGGTCATATAATTTGGACCATGGTGCTCAACCTTTTAACATCTTGAGGCTAGGACATGCATTATGGTTTAAGGTCACATACCTTGGACCATGGCTATGAAATTTAAAGTCATGTAGCTAAGACCATGCAGTTTAAGGTCATGCAACTAGACCTTTGCTACAATTTAAAGTTGTATAGTTTGGACCGTGGCTGTGTAGTTTGTTGAGATGAAGGTTGGCCTTGGGTCGGCTTCATCCCTCAGGTTGATCTCTTCAAGCTCATCAGCCGTAGCCTGCCCGCCCTCTTCCCACTCTTTGGGAGCTTCCTGGAGTTCCTCGTCAGAGGACTCACAAGGGTTTTCTTTGATCTTTAATGTGGCCACCCATGATCCTGACATCTCGGCCTCTAGGAGGGGCACAATGGGGAATAGGACTGGTCTCTGGCTGGTCCAGGCGATGGAAGGGTCGGCTTCAAGTGGGGGGTCCATGACCTATGATTGGGCTCACTTAGTACTTGCCCCGAGCTGGGCGACGCCTTATGTACTTGGATCATGTGACAGGCGTCGTGAGAGCAGGAGCTCGAAGGTGGTTCGATTTTGGCCAGTGTTGCTGTCGAGAATCCTGCCGCTTGGGCCAGTATTTCTCTGAGGCATTCTTGCTATGGTATGGTGAGGCTGGTGCCTCCGAACTCTTTGTTTAGAATGTTGAAATCTGGGCACCGTCTAGTTGTACCTGCAGAAGGAATAGAGGAGGGGGAAGGAGAAGAAGAGTTAGAACATTCTGGGCAGTTTTTTATGTCATCGCCGAAATTGGACATTTATAGGGGGTATTTAAGGTCATGCCCCAGTTTTGACCGTTGTGGGGTGCTTTTAACATTGTCACCCATTTTGGCCGACTCCTGATATGTTGACAACTCAAGGCCGTCTGCTTGGTTGGACGATAAGATGAGGCGAGTTGTGCTTGGGATGAAGTCCTTCAAAGTCAGCAGTGGAGGAAGGGGCCTGAGCATTTCTTCCTCGACTAGTGGCTGAGGAAGATGATTCATTCGGTGGGCTGACCTAGGTGCTCGCTATCTCATTTGGGTCCCTGAGGGGGTGTTTGTATATCCCTATCAAGCTGGTAAGTGGCCCTAGCATGGTAGACTACCTCACGTTTTAGGGATTTGAGACTAGTCCGCCCATGGTAGACTTCTCCTGGCTGAGAGGTCGAGGGCTCTGAAAGGTCTAGTGCATGCTCATGAAGGGCTTGTAGCTGGGCTTCCTCTCGAACGGGAGCGAGGGCTTGGACGTGTCTTGAGAGAGCCGCACAGATGATGTGGCCTTGCTGGACTTTCTCCACGACTATGGCCTCGAACCTAGTGCACTCCTTAAGTTCCTGACTCCACACTTGGTGATAAGGCACCAGAGTTTTTCCGTGCCTCGGCCAAGACGCTTAGGCTATTTGGCTGACTTGGGGGTGACAAAGAGGGCCTGCAGAGGGTATTTCTTAGTATTTTACTGAGCTTGCATCAGGGGGTCTTCTTGCACAGGCGGAAGAGGGACCTGAGGGTGTCTCGTTGGGTCGCCCTGAACCTCCTGACACTGCTGCATCATTTCTGCCAAGAGTTTATGGAAGTCGGTGCACTCGCTGATGTCATGATCTCGTATCTGGTGGTAAGCGCAACAGAAGTTCTCAATACTTGGAGCTAGGAACTTGGGTTGCCTTGTTGGCTTTGGGGTGGCGATCCCTTCTTCGAGCATTATAGAGAAAAATGCACGAAGGATAGCGGGTGCCTCTTCGTCCTCTTGGATCGTGACTATGTGAGATGCCTCAGCTGCCTTGAATGCCTTTTTCAACTCTTCGAGCTTTATTTGGCCCTTGTTGATAAGGGCCTCGATAGTGGCGTTGAGCTTGTAGCAGTTGTGATTGGGTGGGCTACTCTCCTATGATAGACGCAGTACTTCTCATTCAACTCTTACCACTGCAACTCTACAGTGGTGACCTCTAGCAGCTGGATCATGTTTTGTTCTAACAGCTATTGGAGCAGTGCAGGGGTCCACTCCGTGTCAAAGGGGTAAACCTTATTCTAGTGCTGGGTCAAGTAGTCATTCCGCTTACTGTTTTTAGGAGGCGGGACCGCATTATATGATTTATGCTTGCCCCAGGTCTGAGGTGTTTGTGCTTTAGAGAGGTTGCGAGTTTGGGGAGCCATGCCTTTGGTGCTAGCCACGAAGACGGCCGTGCTGATCATTGCCTTTTGATTGCCCCAATTGTTGGAGCGATAGTTTGAGCTGAAGGATTGTTGACGAGGGCTGCCGTGGTGCTTGAACAATCCCTCGATACGAACTGCCTTAGAGATGAGCTCTGACATGGAGGATGGATTGGATGCCTCAACATGTAGGGCGATCTCGAGAAGCATGTTTCGTATGCAGGTCTGAACTGCATCCTTCTCGGTCATGGGAGTGACGTGAAAGGTCGCCAACTTTCTTCATCGGGTGATGAACTTATCAACCGAATCACCAGGGTCTTGCATCAAGGTGAGGAGCTCGATGGTTTCCACATTCCTTTGGACTTCTTAGAAGCGTTGGCAGAACTACTCCATTTCTTGTCAAGTGTGCACCGAGTTTGGCGGCAGTCAAGCATACCACTAGAAGGCTGGTCCTTCGAGAGTCTTGATGAACTGGTGGAGGATGAGACGTCTATCAATTGCCATCTCCCGGCAGGGCACTTGGAAGTGGGCCGTATGTTGGTGAGGAGACGTGGTCCCATTGAACAAGGGGAGTTTCCCTTTTTGGATACGGCTTTTGGTAGAGTGGCATCTCCTGCATGCCCAAGACCTTGTTATTAAGGCTATGGGCCACCATAGCATCTATATTAGTTCGGGAGACCCCATGAGAAGAGGAGTTGTCTTGGGAGACCGAAAGGGGAGTCTGCCTAGGAGCTGTGTCCTCATCGGTCGGGGAATCAGACGAAGAAGGGAACCTGGAGGCCTCTAGGCGCTCCATCTTTCCGAGGATATCATTTCCTCCAACTTGTTCATCTGCTCCTCCTGAGTGTTGTTCAAGTCATTGATCACCATGACACAGACCGTTTCTTCTAGGAGGTCAGTGTCAAGTGATGCAGCAAACTACCGAGGCTGGCGAGTCGTGCGTGGCAAGTTAGTCTAGAGGGGCTCGGCTTGCCCCGATTGGACTCAAGCTTTATATGCCGATCTTGTGAGGACTAGTTCTTGACGGTCTTGGGACCATGATTTTTAGGTGGTGATCACTAAACAGTATTCCTGGACTTGTTCAGGCTCCGAAGTTTGAAGAGGGAAGAAGGGATTACAAGGAAGGAGGTCGTCAGGGGTGGTGACCTCGACAGCCATGAAGGTTTCCCTAGTCAGAATCTGCAGGCCTCTTTTCTGCTTGATCCTGAGGCTTGAGCAACTCATTTCCTTAGGATAGCCACGAGTGCAGGGATAAGGAAGTCCCCAACCCAGATGAACGGGTTGAACAACTAAGGTGGCATAGAAATAGGTGCAGAAAGTAAAAAGGAAATTGATCAAACAAGAGCGAACCGACTGAGTAGTGAGTCCCCAGTGGAGTCGCTAAGCTGGTTAGGTGCCTCGATCTCGCCCTCCAGATCTAGGTGATTTGGCGACACGTGTCTCAGGTTTCTAGTGAACCCGGGATTTGAGATCACTTTCTCGGAACCTTGCTCAAGGGCAAGGGCATGTATACCAACCAATGAGATATGAATTTTAGGTGGGTTCGAGACTTACTCAGGCTGGCTCGCATGGACGCCCTTTTAGATCACGAAGAAAGCTCCCCAACTACTTGAGCTAGTTTAGAATCGCGTCCCTTGACCTGTAATCATCTTGTTTTTCTGCACAACACTTCTTTGGTTAATTTGTAAGAAGTGTTGCATTGTCAGGCTAAGTCTACCCTCAGTCAAGTGAGAGGTGGAAAGAACGAGATGACAAAGAGAAGGGGAAATCCAGACGTCAATAAGCATCACGGTGAGCAATGCATGGAGATGACGCATCCCTTGTGGACGGCGCTAGCTCCTGATGAGGCACATGGCGTTAGTTTCTCTTAGGTCACATGGCGATAGGCACGGGATGTAGGGAGAATGGCGATGAGCACCGGGCACGTGGAGGAGGCTCGTAGATGGCGATAGGTGTTGCCAAAGCCCCTAGGTGGTGGCAATAGGTATCTCCATCTACACTAGATGCACGACAGGGAAAGACCCCTGTAGGCGGTAACAAACCTTGCCGTCTGGGTTCTTCACGGAGACGTCAAAGCTACGTCTGTGGGCGGCGATGGGTAGCGCCGTCTACAGACCTCACTTGAAGGAAGGAACAGACGAGTAGAAGGGGAAGGAGACTCGCTCATGGAGGTGCCGTCGCCATGTGCACCCTGTGAGACCAAGGGAGAGGCATGCACGACACTGCCACTGCCATGCATGACCCCTGTTAGGAACTCAGTTAAAGAAGAAGGAGAAGAGAGGGGAGACGAGAGAGAGAAGAAGAAAAGCAAAAGAACAGAGAGTGTTTACCTCAAACCTAAGGGTACCGATCAAAAGTTTCTCTCACTTCACTCCCTCTCTCAAACATGACACAACAATAGTAAGAAATAGAAACTTGTATTAAATGAAAACTCTCTCTTGTGTGTGTATGCCTCTGTCTCTTTTTTTTTTTGCATACAATGATGGTATGTATGTATAAAAGTGTGCCCCATGATCAAAAGTAACCCTAATTACTGGAAATTAAGATTAAATTGAACTAAAAAAAAAATAGAAAATAGGGTGCAAAATGACAGATTTTCCCCTTCTTAACAAGTTGGGGAATTTCAGAACAGTCCCTGTGTTGCCCTAGGACTTACGTGATCTTCCATGGCTGATTCGGGGTCATTCTAATTCCTGGTTGATCGTAAGATGATTGTTTTCTTGTAGGACTCGACATGGCAATCGATTTGATACCAACTTCAAGCCATGGATCGTGTTTTTGGTGCACGATCATGTGACTTGAAATTTTAATAGATCTTGAAACTTTTGATCGATAGTGTGTTCGTTCCTTGATGTTTTTCTATCTTTTCTTCTCTGAATCACACTGAGCATGCCACTATGATCGGGGCACCAATGTAGCTCGATTCAGTGGTCAAACGAAGATTTTGCAAGTTTGGAATTTTGACCAGAATTAAGGATTTCGACAACGAAATTTGTAGTCTGTTCATCGGCTTCGTGTGTAGAATCCAACCGTTAATCATGTACGGGGTTCGGGTCAGAGATGGCCCGAGACCTTACCCCCGCAATGGAATTGGTCTCACGTTCATCGGGCTTGTGAGTGGAGTGATTTGGCCATTCGAGCAAGGCATGACGCTGCTGAATTTCCTGTACTTTTTTCACGGATCAACAACTTCGCTCTAACTTTTCTTCACTCTCGAGTATCGTCACGGGGCGTGCCACATATCAAATCGCTCGTCTTGACTAGGCAAACATGCTCACAAAATTTGAGTACAATCCAACTTAGGACGAGTGAGATATGTGCATCGAAAGTTACTAGTCGTGACTGTCCCTTCAATGGTGTAGTGTTATAGGGTGGTCGCACGAGAATAGCGTGTGGCTTCTCCTGTTTCACGTTTTTACCTATAACTTCTTCCTGGAATATCTGTTTGAGTTGAAAATTGGCCCCTCAGGGTTTTCAACTGTTTTGGATCCAATGGTGGTGGTCTCACATCAATTTGAGATGCTGAAAATGTAGTTCTAGTTATAGGGGTCCATTTTAGGGTGTGAGAGGCCGATTCTGCTGGAACTATTTCTCAGTCTGCACTGCCGTAAACATGTAGGAATGTGGCGAAACTTAGCAGGAGACTCAAGAGAGACCTCATGAAGATCTTCGCCAGTTCTAGGGCTATTATAAGACTGTTGAAATTTCCACTACTTGCTAAGACTTTATTGAGCGGGGGACCCCATGTTGTTGAAAAATACCTTCAAACAAGTGGTCCTATGAGGAGTGGCTTAGGGAAGCAAACTTCACTGGGGATTAGGGTGTTAGTGTGACTCCCAGGGGGTAAAAAGTGAGACTTTATGGAGAATAGGCTTATGGAAAGTAATTCGACTCCTTGGGGATAAGATAGCAAAGGAATAAGAACTCGGTGAGAAACAGACCTACTGGGGGTTGAAGAGGTAAGAATGACCCTAACTCCACTGGGGATAATGGGCTACAATACGTGTGTGACTCTTACTGGGGATGAGGGATAGTGGCCTGCTCTTGACTCAATTGGGGATGACAGATCGCGGCCTGGGTGCAGCTCCATTGGGGATGTAAGGACCGCAACTTTAATGGACTTGAGATGCTCACGAAAATAGAGATTATAGAAGGAAACACACGCCCGACGCTAAGGAAGGAGGCACACTACCGTGCATGTATTGGCCATCACCGCACGTGAATTGACCTAGAGCCATCTGCGTGAAGAGAAGGCATAACGCTGGCTGTGTAAGAAGGCATAGCCCTGGCTATGTAATAAGGCATAGCGCCGGCTATGTAGGAAGGCATTGCACTGGCTGCATAAGAAGGCATAGCGCCAGCTGGGTAAGAAGGAATAGCGTCGGCTGTGTCACCTATAAAATGATATCCAAATGTACTCAAATCACAGTCATTTGATAAATAAATGTGTCTACTATTATGTTTATGTTTTAACCCTGTCCAAATTCTTTATAATGGTTGAGCTATGCTTTAAATTGTTAGCATACTTCATTGGATTTAACAACTGATATCTCGGTTGTCATCAGTCTTGACTAACCAAATGAAGTCCGAATGCTTCCAAATAACTACCATTCAAAATATTTGTGTGTGTGCTAAAAGTTTCATGTTGAACGCTTTTTGAAACTCCCTGTAGATTAAGAGTTATACCCCAAAATATGTGGGTATACTACTGTTCACAGTTGCAGCAAATTCCAACAATTGTCACTCACATTGTATTGAGATTTTGGCCTATCGAATGTTATTCAAACACCTTCAAACCACCACCATTTTGAAGGTTTGTGTGTAAACTTAGATTTTAATGATTTTGATATTCTCCGTAAATTGGGAGTTATGCCTCCGAGAAAGGGGGTACGTCACTGTTATATAACACAGAGACTTTCATATTTGTTCTTGTTGTAGAAACAAATGGTTTTGCACTCAATACTTTGTTCAATTGCATTCTTTTAGCCTTCAAATGAGCTTTATGCAAGTCTATTTAGAAATCAACTTCTGAATAATACAAAACTCTCCACTATTTGAACTTAAATGTTATTGCATAGCCTCCTTATGATGAGTGCTACATATGTACTGCCATGGAACTGTATGAATAATGCTATGCAATTGTGCCATAACTGATCATTTGATAAATGTGCATGCTCTGTGATATCCATGTAATACATATTGCATGAATGAGACTGCGAGTCATAATGTCAAGTGTAAATGCTATGGGAAAGCTCTCTTATGAAGGATGCCTCATGTTAGTGGCATAACGTACTTGTTGGCTGTTTATTTCTAAATGATACTTTGATGAATGGCCACTGCTTATATTGATATTGACCATTGAATGGTGGGACACTCATTGGTAGTGGATATTGTTATGATACTGTGATGAATGGCTACTGCTTATATTGATATTAGCCACTACGTGGTGGGACACTTACCGGTAGTGAATACTGCTGTGATATTGACCACTACGTGATGGGTCGCCTATTGGTAGTGGGTGTTGTTATGTTATGATACTTAGATGTTGAGCGCTATGCAATGGGTCACCCATTCGACTGAAGTGATGGATGCTATGAATATTCTTTGGCATGCTTTGTGTGTATTGCATAATCAAGATTGATATGAATGAGTGCTTGCTTTGAGAGTATTGCAGGGCCTTATGTGACTGATGTGATTAGTGTTATAAGCATTATTTGGCATGCTTTTTGCGTATCGCATGGCCTAGAATGAGATTGAGAGATACCTGCTTTGAGAGTATTGTAGGGCCTACTTATGTGACTGATGCCAGTGAGGTACATGCTTTGGGTGTATTGAATGGCCTGACCATCTGTTTATTGCGTATTGAAAATGTGCACTATGATAAAGCAAGAGTATACCTTGTTGAGGCAAGAACGTCTAATGTGAAATAGGTTCGGTTATAGATGAACGAGTGATAATGCGAAGTGCATGATTGCTATGTACCATGATGGTGTTCATTAAGGAAAGGTTTTCTGAACTGTTATTTCTTCTGATATATGTTATTTGCACTGTGAATGTGAATCATAATTATTGTATTAATCGAATGAGAATTTTGATGCCTGAAATGATGCATGTGATTGATGCACTGATGAGATTCCTGTTTTATCTGATATTTATACTGTGATGGATTTATTAATGATGCTTAATATCTAGACTTACTTACTAGGCTGTTCAGCTCACTCTATTATTTTACCAACTCTGTAGAGCAAGAGTCACAGTTGGAAGACATGGCTTAGTAAAAGCAGTTGACGGTTGAGATCCAGAGCCGACGAAGATACCCTCCCCCATTGTATGTTGAATGGGTAGTTTGTCCCTAGTTATTGTTTATTGTGGAACACATGTACTATTGAGCTCTGATGCCCCAAACTGAGCTACAATGTTTATGGAAGAATTTTCATAGTGGGTTTTTGGTGTATAAGAATTCTATTTCTGGATGTTCTTCTACCTCTTTGAATCATTGTTTTTAATTCCTGGCCATGGTTTGCTTTGTGTACCACCTTACCAAAGAGATGACTACACTTCGACCTGAGTGGTATTCGCTACCTCCTGTTCATAGACCCGCTCTAGACCGCCCTCAAGAGGATGGGGGCGGGGTCGTGACAGTATAGTATCAGAGTAGCCATGATATGTTTCTTGGCTTAGAGATTTTTAGGAGTGTCCTTAGAGTGGTTTTAGAATGGAGTAGTGACTTGGTGTTCCTATGACTAGGTCGAAGATGTCGAGAGCTCATGGCTATTGTGGGGGTATCAGTAACTATGACACTGAAACCCTCGACGAATTTTGTAGGACTTTGGGAGCCATGACCCAAATAATGAAAGAGTCGATGCCGACCCTATCCACCCCTACCCCATAACAGAATGAGAGTAACCTAATAGAGAGGTTTAAGAGGCTGGCACCTCCAACTTTCTTAGGGTAGGAAAGTGTAGAGAAAGCAAAGAGACGTATAATGCAAGTGGAAAATATCTTTAGAGTCCTACAGTGCTCTGATGAGCAGAAGTTGAGACTAGGCGCCTTTATATTAGAAGGGACCGCCAAACATTGGTGGCATTTGGTCCAGCAAGCATGGGAAGAGAATGAGATAGTATCTACTTGAGAAGGATTTTTGGAGGTCTTCAATGAGAAATATTTCCCTGAATCAATGAAGGAAAGAAAGGAGGTTGAATTCATAGAGTTACAGTATGGGAATCTAATCGTTGATCAGCATGTGGCCATACTTTCAGAGTTATCTCGATATGCGTCGCATATCATCAACACGGAGGCTAGAAAGGCAAGTAAGTTTGAGAGAGGGTTGCGGCTTGATATCAGAGGGAGAGTCTTGTTGGCCAATCTTAAAGCCTTCTCTCAATTGGTGGATTTGGCTAGGAAGGTAGAAAAAGACTGTGATGACTATCAACTGAGGAAAGAGAAGCAAAAGATAGGACCTCCACCCTCTGGGGATCTACGAGAAAAGGAAAGGCGGAGGAATGGCAAGGCCCAAAAGTACTCCCAGGGTGATGTCAAGCAAAGCCATCTCATGCATTGTACCTCTTGCAGGAAGCAGAGCCATGCAGCTTCTGAGTGCTAGCTAAAGACCAAGGCATGTTATAATTGCGGCAAGTCGGGCCACTTGATTAGAGACTACCCGACATTGAAGAATGAACCCAAACTCAAGACTCAGGGTAGGGCCTCTGCACTTGCGGGGGAGAAGAGCTAAGGGCCTACACATTAGAGAACTAGAAGTGTTTTTATTGTAATATGAAATGTAAAAAGTTTTGTTAGACCTTGTTTCCTCTCACTGTTTTTGTAACACCATATTTTGGCACATACAATAGAATTTGAACTTTTATTATTTGACTGTGTTTATACGGTGTGTGACCATTAGGGATCCTGTAGAGATCCTTTAGTATGATAACTGTGTGGGACCTTACATGAGGGGTATGCCCTATCCCTTTTAGTTGAGGGCTAATATGTGCCATGTAATTGAAGTGATAAGTATTGTATGATATGACCTGTCTAGCCTATGGTGTGATGAATGGAATGTGATGTATAAAGTCTGATAGGAATGTAGCGAGTGCTACATGGTTTTTAGAGTGCCGACTTTGAGCGTATTATAGGGCCTAACTGTGTGATTGATACTGATAGGATGCCTGCTTTGAGCGTATTGCGGAGCCTAACTATGTGATTGATTGACATGCTTTGAGCGTATTGCATGACCATACTGTGATATGTGATTGATTGGTATGCTTTGAGCTATGCTTTGAGCGTATTGCATGACCATACTATGATATGTGATTGATTGGCATGCTTTGAGCATATCGCATGACCATACTATGACATGTGATTGATTAACATGCTTTGAGTGTATTGCATAACCATATTGTGATATGTGATTGATTGGCATGGTTTGAGCATATTGCATGGCCATACTGTGATATGTGATTGATTGGCATGCTTTGAGCATATTGCATGACCATACTATGATATATGATTGATTGTCATGCTTTGAGCGTATTGCATGACCATACTGTGATATGTGATTAATCAAAATACTTTGAGCGTATTGCATGACCATACTATGATATGTGATTGATTGGCATGCTTTGAGCATATTGCATGACCATATTGTGATATGTGATTGATTGACATGCTTTGAGCATATTGCATGACCATACTGTGATATGTGATTGATTGGCATGCTTTGAGCGTATTGCAAGACCATACTGTGATATATGATTGATTGGCATGCTTTGAGCGTATTGCATGACTATACTGTGATATGTGATTGATTGACATGCTTTGAGCGTATTGCATGACCATATTGTGATATGTGATTGATTGTCATGCTTTGAGCGTATTGCATGACCATACTGTGATATGTGATTGATTGATATGCTTTGAGTGTATTGTCAGACCTTATCTAGAGACTAATACTAATAGTCAGCTGGTTGTGGGTGAACTAGTTGAGAGTGTTTAGAGTTGAATGGCTTGATTTGATTTGTTTGTGTCAACTTGTTAATGTTGACTGATTGGCTTAATAGGGTGCCTAAATTGCTAAGGTATTTGAATGGTTAGTGCATGACATTGTGCGTGAAATGTGAAGCATAGACTATGAAATGCTGAAGATAAGACTATAGGCAGTTGGATGAAACAGTAGTGGGATGTGTAGGTTACATTGGAGTTCACATATATGATTTTGGGAAGAAAATCCTTTTTAAGTGGGGGATGATGTAACGACCACAACTTTTCTGGACTAGAGACGCTCACAACAATAGTGATAAGAGAAGGAAACACATGCCGACGCCAAGGAAGGAGGCACATTGCCGCGGATGTATAGGCCATCGCCTCGCGTGAATTGGCCTAGCGCCGTCTGCGTGAAGAGAAGGCATAGCGCCAGCTGTGTAAGAAGGCATAACACCGACTATATAAGAACGCATAGCGTCGGCTGTGTAAGAAGGCATAGCGTCAGCTGTGTAAGAAGGCATAGCGTCGGCTGTGTAAGAAGGCGTAGTGTTGGCTGTGTAAGAAGCGTAGCGTCGGCTGAGGAAGAACCCAATGCTAATTTGAGCATCACCGCGCGTGTATAAGGACCCATCGTCATCTATGACCCAGCACCGTTTGTGAAATGGGAGAGCGTCGTGAGTGCCACTGCCGCGAGTGAGCAGGTCGTTCGTGGAAAGAGCATAGCGTCGTGTGTGTTTGGCCAATTTGTACAACTGTCAGCGCCACCCTTGTTAGAGTCGTGCATGCCAGCCACATAGACCTCACCTACCCTATCAGTAACAGTGAACCCCACCTACCCACGAGTACTTGAACACCACTCGTCTTCACCCCTCCGTCATTTTTTCTCATCTCCCTTCTTCTTCTCCAAACTTTCTCTCTCTAGAACCCAAAGGAGAACCCTTTGCTGCTACCATTGCGGAGCCTTGCCAAGAAGGTTGAAGTGGTATGTGTGTGGAGTTTAGGAGCATCGTGAGCATCAGATAAGTGATTCTAGCTATTATGCATCTATAAATTTTAGGGATTTATGTTAAGTGTTGAAAATGGGGGAAAAATGTTAGGATGACCTGTATGAGTATGAATGTATTGTGATGAGCTTGAAATCTCATATGCCATGATCGATTGAGCCCTGTATATGATTTCATTTTTGGTGGAAATGTGTGAAGTAATTTACTTATGGGAATAGGTTATTATGAACTTGGTTTGCATCAAGATTTGCTTTGGCTTCTGCAATATTGAATGTTCTTGAATGTGGGTTACACTTGAGGAGGCGAATTTCCAGAACTGTGATGGTCCTTGCATTAGATTTTTTCATGGCCAAACGGAATCCAAATGGACCCAAACTGGTTTTAAATGAATGATACGGTTGTCTACTTCAACGTTTACCTTTATATCACCTTGAAATTTCCATAAATTAGAAATTATACTTCAAAATGTGAGGGTATGTCACTGTTAAAAGATTGCAGAAAATTCCTGTACTGTTACTCTTTTTGTACCAAACGTTTGACCTATCAAATGATATCCAAATGTTCTCAAATAACCTCCATTTCATAAATACATGTCTCTATTATAATGTTTATGTTTTAACCCTGTCCAAATTCTTTATAAATGTTGACATATGGTTTAAATTGTGCATGTAAGTCACTGTTAGCGAACTTCACTGGATTTCATAGCTGATACCTCGGTTGTCATCAGTCTTGACTAACCAAACAGAGTCCAAATGCTTACAAATCACTTCCACTTGAAATTTTTGTGTGGACTAAAAGTTTCATGTTGAACTCTTTTTGAAACCCCATGTAGATTGAGAGTTATATGCCAAAATGTGAGGGTATACTACTTTTCACAGTTGCAGAAAATTCCAGCAATTGTCACTCACATTGTGCCAAGCTTTTAGCCTATCGAATGTCGTCCACACACCTTCAAACCACCACCATTTTAAAGGTCTTTGTGTAAAATTATAGTTGCATGTTTTAATCATTTTGAGATTCTCCCTAAATTGGGAGTTATGCCTTCACGAAAGGGGGTTCGTCATTGTTACATAACATGGAGATTTTACGATTTGTGCCTATTGTAGAAACAAATGGTTTTGCACTCAAACTCTTTTCAAATGCGTTATTTTCACCTTCAGATGAGCTTTATGCAAGTCTATTTCGAAGTCAACTTCTGAACCATAAAAAAACTCTCCACTATTTGAAAATAATGCTCTATTCCTATGAGGACATCATAGTTGTGGATGAAATGAAACTATATTCACTTGTTGAATGATTCAATGATGATTTTAAGTAACAAATGTAAAGAATGATAACTAATGAACTTAAATGTTATTGAATGGCTTCCTTGTGATGAGTGCTACATATTTACTATCATGGAAATGTACGAATAATGCTATGCGCTCGTGCCATTAGTGATCATTTGATAAATGCGCATGCTCTGTGATATCCCTGTAATAAATATTGCATGAATAAGAATACAATTCATAATGTTAATTGAAAAAGTGTAATTGCTATGAGATAGCTCTCTTATGATGGATGCCTCATGCTAGTCGCATATCGTACTTGTTGGCTGTTTATTTCTGAATGATACTATGATGAATGACCACTGCTTATATTGATATTGACCACTGCGCGGTGGGACACTCACTGGTAGTGGATACTGTTATGATAGTGTAATGAATGACTACTGCTTATATTGATATTGGCCACTATGTGGTGGGACACTCACCGGTAGTGGATACTGCTGTGATATTGACCACTATGTAATGAGTCGCCCATTGGTAGTGGGTACTATTTTATTATGATACTGTGGTATTGAGAGCTACGCAATCGGTCATCCATTGGTAGTGCGAATGAAGTGATGGATGCTATGAGTATTCTTTGGCATGCTTTGTGTGTATTGCATGACTAAGATTACATGAATGGGTGCTTGCTTTGAGAGTATTGCATGGCCTATTATGTGACTGATGTTATTAGTGTTATGAGCATTATTTGGCTTGCTTTGTGCGTATCCCATATTGAGATTGAGAGATACATGCTTTGAGAGTATTGCAAGGCCTACTTATGTGACTGATGCCAGTGAGGTACATGCTTTGGGCGTATTGAATGGCTTGACCATCTGTTTATTGCGAAATGAAAATGTGCTCTATGATAAAGCAAGAGTATACCCTGTTGAATCGTTGTTTTAATGCCCCAAACTAAGCTGTAATGTTTAAGGAAGAATTTTCCTAGTGGGTTTTTGGTGTATAAGATTTCTATTTTTGGATGTTCTTCTACCTCTTTGAATCGTTGTTTTAATTCCTTGCCATGGTTTGCTTTGTGTACCGCCTTATCAAACCAATGAGTGCACTCTGACTTGAGTGGCATTCGCTACCTCCGGTTCACAGACCAGCTCTCGGCCACCCTCCGGCGAGCACGGTAAAGAGGAGGGGGGCGGGGTATGACAGGGGACAACAAATCATGGTGTGGGTGTAACTCCACTACGGATGATAGGTCACGGCCTGGGTGCAAGTCCACTGGGGATCACAGGTCACGGCCTGGGTGCAACCCCACTAGGGATGACAGGTCATGACTTGGGTGCAACTCCACTGGGGATGATAGGTCATGGTCTGGGTGCAATTACTTGGGTGCAACTCTACTGGGGATGACAGGTCACGACCTAGGTGCAACTCGACTAGGGATAGTGGTAGGGCACTCACGTTGGTGACCAGGTTCTAGCACGCATGACGCTAGCACATGCATGGCGCTAGCACATGTGCTGTGATAACATGGGGAGCGTAATACGCAAGGTGGTAGGCTTGAATGGTAGTACCATACGGCACTAGCACGGGTGGAGGTAACACGTGCGGCACTAGTGTGTGCAGTGGCAACACACGCGACAATAGATTTGAGATCACAGTCGGCGCTGGGCACAGTTGGCGCTAGCTTTTAAGAACACAGCCGGCGTTGAGCTTTTGAGAACATAGCCAACACTAGGCACAAATTACACAAACAATGCTGGTCACAATTTACAAAGACGGCGGTGACCTGTGTTCGGGCCTCTGACCTGAGCCTGACTCAGTCTTGGTCTCTAATTCATGGGGCTTCATGGGCGACGGTAAGCCTCCGTTCGGGCCTCGAGTCTGAGCCCTGCCCGGTCAGGCCCATTGCTGTTTGGTCTTCAGGGATGTGCCTAGACTTCCCGATTTGTTAGGGGCACTTTGGGGAAACATCACCTATATAAGGGGGTAAACCCCATTTTTATCTTTTTACCGAAGGTAGACTCAAACGACTAAGGCATTTTAGCAGTGAGAGTGAGAAAGCTCCCTGTGAGAACTCTGGCAACCACGCATGGCTTACAGGCGTGGGTTTGCAGGAGTTTGCCGAAGGCAGTCAGATTTTCTTTGAGCTCTGACGCGAATGGAGGGCACTTGAAGAGAGTTTACATGGGTCTACTAGTGAGAACTCCGGTGAGAAGGAGGACAGCACCAGTAGGGTTACACAGTGAATCACAGAGACATTCGTGGGCTTCTCCTCACCGACGTCAAAGCCATAGAAGTTCCAACAAGGGTTTTGAGATACCGAAACAGGGACTTGGGGTGTAGTAGTGGCCTACTACAGGATTTTGGTGGTTTTCCAGTGATCTTCTAGTTGTTTTCTGCCTTCGGGAAGAGGGGAAGGTACAATAATGGGTTTCTGGCAAGTGAGAAGAGCTTCCCGATGAGTAACCAGAAGGTCGCAGGGGAGTGAACAGTTGCTTAGAGACGAAGGGTCACTAGGAGGTAACGGTCATGGGTAGACCAGTGGTCACTGACAGCGAACGGTCACCAGAAGGCGAATAGTCATCAACAACTATCGACCACTAGGATGTGAACAGTCACGGGGAGTCGAAAGGTCACCAACAACAAACGGTCAGCGAAAGGTGAACAGTCGTGGGGAGTTGAGGGGTCTTGAGGAGCTAAAAGGTCACCTGCAGTCGAAGGGACGCGGGAACCGGAGGGTTGTAGGGAGACGAAGGGTCTTTAAAGGAGCTCTAAAGCTTCACAAGCTAACACACATGGCGATAGAGAACACAACCAACATTAGCCTTAGCCTACGTTAGCCCTTTATCAGATAGAGGTGGCGTTGTTTCTTGATGACACAGCTGGCCTTAGCCTTTTTGGGAAACGTAGCTGACGCTGAGCCTTAGAAACACAGTCGACATTAGCCACTAGGAAACAAAGCTAGTGCTGGGCTTTAGAAACACAACCGATGCTAGTCTTATGCGGCACTAGTCAATGCCTTAGTTGCACATGGCTAGCAACATGACGCTCCGGTGTTAGTCACGCATGGTGGTTGCTGTTCGCTCGATCTTTTGATGAATGATAGTAAGTTGTGCTTGGCTGTGGTCGTGCTCGGCAATGAGTTGCATGTGGTGATTGTTGCGCACGACGTTGAGTCTTGTGCGAAGATGGTCACACACAACACTATGTCACTCGCAGCAATCATCATGCACGACGGTGTCTCGGGTAGGCAAAAGGTGGTGTCCAATGGTAAGGCCGGGCTTATGAAGTCTGTTGGAAGCCAAGTCCTCCAGCACAACAGTGAAGTCCATGTTGTTCTATGGAAGGGTGTTCCCTGTGATGAGGGCGTGCTCTCCATCATAGGTCAGTTCCTTGCCAGAAGGGTCTGCTTTGTATGTCTAATAAACTCGATCTAAACCCCTTCTACCCTCCTGATGCGGGAGCGGGCTTCTTGGCTTGTAACCATCATCTTTTCCTCAGATGAAAGAGTAACGCTGGAGAAGCTACTCTCTTTTCTTCTGATGCAAGAGCAACTTTTTGGCCTGCAACCGTCATCTTATCCTCAAATGCAAGAGCAACGCTGGCGGTCAACTGCTTTCTTTTCCTCAGATGCAATAGCAACTTTTCGACGCAGTTACTCTCTTTACTTCTTATGCGAGAGCAGTACTAAATGATAGATTTGTAACCTCCCTATTAATGGGCTTTTTGGCTTGTAACTCCTTATAATGCAATAAAAGAGTTAACTTTGTTTGAACTGTCTTACTTCTCTTCTTTTTACTGCCTTTTTTAACTCTTCTTATTGACATTGAGTCTTTTTGAGTATGCATCATGGGTATTTCTTTAGATATCGTCCATTGCTAGGGGGCATTACCTTCTCTCCATCAGGATGTGCCAGTATGTAAGCTTTATTTGGTGAGACTTTCTTGACTATAAAGGGACCTTCCCACTTAGGTTCAAACTTCCCTTTGGGCCGCCCATGCATAACAATTGGCCTCTTGATGGCTAGAACCAGATCCCCACGGCAAATGAGCAGACTTTGATTGGCTTGTCAAAGGCCCTTTTCATTCTCCCCTGATTGAGTTTGAGGTTTTGCTGAGCTTCTAACCTCTTTTCATCGAGTGCATCCAATTCTTGAAATCAAAGTTTGACTCTCTCATCTTCGGTTAGTCCTTGATGTAAAACGACACACAGTGAAGGGATTTGAATTTCAAGGGGTAAAACTGCTTCACCCCATAGACTAGGGAATAAGGAGTGGAATCGGTGGCATTTCGCGTGGTAGAGCGATAGGCCCACAACACTTCAAGAGGCTTCTCATGCAAGTTCTTCTTTGTTTTTTATACCGATTTCCTTACAACGTTGCACAAGGTCTTATTGAAAGCCTCAACTAATCCATTGGCTTGAGGGTGGTACATAGTTGAGTACTTCCACTCGAAACCAAACTAGTTAACTAGTCGATCAATATGATGACTCTGAATTGAGGGCCGTTGTCAGATATAATCCGGTTAGGCACTCTAAACCAGTATATGATGTGGTGTCGTACGAAATTAACCACCGTGGTCCTAGGAACTTGCTTGAGGGGGACCGCTTTAGTCCACTTGGACAAATAATTAGTTGCAGCTAGAATAAAGACATGACCCATTACCGAAGGAGGGTCAATAGGCCGTACAATGTCTATACCCGATTGTGAGAAGGGTCATGATGTCACTGTAGGGTGTAAGGGCTCTGGAAGCTGATGAACAAGGCTTAAGTGTATTTGGCACACCTGATACTTCTTTGCATAAATTAAGGAATCACCAATCATCGAAGGCCAATAGTACCCCAATCTGCATATCCGTTCATAAAACTTAGGGCCAGACTGGTGCAATCCACAGATGCCTGAGTGTACTCTTCGAACACCTTATTTGCCTCCTGTATGTCTACACATCTAACAAAAATACCATCAAAAGACTGTTTGAAGAGAGCATCTCCTTCGATGAGGGTGTACTTGGTAGACATCCGACGCACATTGTTGCGCTCGACATGATCTTTAGGGAGTCTACCACGTTTTATGAAATTAATAATGGGCACTCTCCAATCTTCTACTTGCTCGACTTCCGTGCAAATTGGGTCGAAGGACTCCGGTTTCGATATTTGAACCTTAGGTCCTTGACTCCGTGCCATTTCATGTTCAGTCTTAATAGCTTCTTTGGCTGATAGAAGTGCTACGAATGGATAAGGTGGGCACTTGGGGAAGAAAAGATTTCTCTCATCATCCATGTCTACCTCGGTTCTCAGTTCAATGTGTCTCCACTCTGCCACCTAGACAGGTGTGGGCCTTGGTGAGGACAATTGAATCGTAGACTCGAGTTTTGCGAGTGCATCGGCTTGCGAGTTTAATCTCCTGGGGATGTGACTCAATGATACATCATTGAATTGAGCCATATACGATTTTGCAGTATCATGATAAGGCTTGAGAGTGTATTTTCTCATGTCATAGATCCCCTTAAGCTGTCGAATAACCAATTCAGAGTCACCATAGATCTTGAGCTGCTCCATGTCTAGATCGAAGGCTATCTCCAACCCAATATAAGGGCCTGATATTCCGCCTCATTATGGGAATCGGCTTTGGTGAGAGAGAAAGAAAGAGGCAGTATTCCTCCTTTCAAAGTCATGAATACCAGTTCGGTGCCTCCTCGATCAGATTTGAAGGTTACGTCGAAGTACATCTCCCACGCATGAGCAAGCTCTGCACATAATTCTTCTTCATAAGGGATATCAATTGATAAGGGAGATTCTGCTTGTACATGATGTGCTGCGAGAAAATCAGCCAAAGCTTGGCCTTTGATGGCTTTTTGTGGGATATATGTGATGTCGAATTCCATCAGCAATAATGCCCACTTAGCAAGACGTCCCGACAAGCATGGGCGTGTCATGAGAAACTTTACGGAATATGCTTTAGATATAAGTCTTACTTCATGACCAAGCAAGTAGTGGCAGAGCTTTTATACTGCAAAATTGAGGCCAGGCACATCTTCTCTATAAGGGGATAATTCTTCTCGGCCCCTTGCATCCTACTGCTGAGATTATATAACGTGGTCTCTTTCCCTTCATCATTGTTCAGTGCTAATAACGCCTCAAGTGACTCGCCCAGGGCGGTCACATACAGGATGAGAGGTTTTCCCAGCACAAGTGTAGAAAGCATTGGAGTATTGAGTAAATATCGCTTGATGTCATCAAGGGCCGCCTGACATGCTTCATCCCAGATGAATGGGGTATCCTTCTTCAATAGGTGCGTAGAAGGCTTACAATGACCTGAGAGGTTTGAGATGAACCTGGGTATCTAAGCCAACTGCCCTTGGAGGGATCACAGCTCTCACAATGTTATTGGTGACGACATTTCCTGGATTTCCTTGATCTTGACTGGCTCAACTTCTAGCCCTCGGATTCTAACAATGAACCCTAAGAACTTTTTCTGAACGCACACCATAAGTGCATTTCAGTGGGTTCATCTTGAGCTGATGAAGGCGTAACCATTCGAACACCTTTTCAAGGTCTCTCATATGAGCATCTTTCTCTTCGGATTTCACCACCAAGTCATCCACATAACATTCCACCTCTTTGTGCATCATGTCTTTGAAGATGGTCATCATTGCTCTCTGATATGTGGCACTAGCATTCTTTAATCTAAAAGGCATCATTGTGTAGCAAAAGACCCCTTTTAGAGTCAAGAACGTGGTGGCTTCCTCATCTTCTGACGCCATCCATATTTGATTATACCCGGAGTATCCATCCATGAAGGAGAAGATCTAGCAGTGAGCTGTAGAATCAATGAGCATCTCCGTAAACGACAACGGGAAATCATCCTTCGGGCAAACAATATTTAGATCACGGAAGTCAATACAGACCCTAATTTGGTCGTTCTTCTTCTTGACTGGAACAAAGTTTGTCAGTAACTTTGGGTATTTGACATTGCGAATGAAACCTGTTTGCCGAGCTTGGTCATTTCAACATCTATCTGCATTTCGAGGTCAGGCCTGAACCTCCTTGATTTCTGCTTAACAGGTTTGACAGATGGATCGATGCCAAGACGGTGGACTGAGACTTAAGGATTTAAACCAGGCATCTCGTGATAATGTCAAGAAAAAATGTCTTAGTTTGCTCACAAGAAGGCAGTAAAATTATCTTTCTCTTATGACGACATATTTATCGAGAATGAAAGTGGGCCTAGAGTCTGCTTCATCTCCTAGATTTATCTCCTCGAGCTCATCAGTTGTGGCTTGATTGCCTTCTTCCCATTTTTCTAAGGCTTCTAGCAATCATTGGCTTCAGAGGACTTCTTGTTGACCTCTAATGAAAATACCCACGCTCCTGACATTTCTTCTTCTAGTCAGGCTTTGATATGGAACATGGTTCTTGCATCCTCATCTTGCTTGCCGACAAAAGGATCAACCTCGAGCAGAGCCGATGTATGTGGTCGAGAGGATTCACTTTGAGGTTCCTGGGACAACTGCAACTCAACGATGATACAGACAACCAATGTCTCACGAGGACCTTCCTGATGTTCCCTTGTATTCACCATGGGTCTAGGTAATGTGGTAGGTTGTGGGTCAAGTTTAAGTGGTTGGGTATATGGGACTAGAGGCATCCCAGGGAATTGGAGGATGGGTGGATTGTCTGTTGTATTTGGGCGATGAAGGAGCCCAAGGAGCTAGAGGATGAGTAAATTGCTTAAAGTATTCGGGTAAGGGAGAGGTGGTGGACTAGGAAACTTCAAAATGCATGGCTTTTGAGGTGGAGGTTGTAGTGTTTTCCCTGATCTCAGGCTCATTTGCCCTGTGCTAGGTGATGCTTCTGAGATTTGCACCATGTGACAGACTTCTTGAGAATAGAAGCTCTGCCCTCTTGATTCTCTCAGTCTCTAGTCAAAGTCCTGCTCAGGAGGCCAATGGGGTTTCTTCAGCTTCGACTTCCTACGCTTCTTTGTGGAAGAGAATGTCTTTAACTTGGCTCGAGCTGCCAAGGCGTCAGCAACTATTAACAATCCAGCTGCCTGGGCTAGCATCTATTTCAACCACCTCCATTGCGCCTTGCTTATATTGGTTTCTTCAATTCTCTGTCAAGAGCCTCGAAGTATGGACATTCCCCGGTTTTACCTATAGGAGACATAGAAGAGGACGGGGAAGAAGAAGAAGAAGATGGAGAAGAAGAAGAGGAGTTAATAAGTGAGGGACTTTTAAGGTCATTCCCATCATCAGACCGATTTGGGAAGCGTTTTATGTCATCACCAGAGTTGGACATGTGCAGGGAGTCTTTTAGGTCTTTCCCTTGCTCAGACCGTTGGGGAGTGCTTTTAACGTCGTCACCCTCATTGGACGTGCCTCGAGTAGAAGATGGTTAGGGACGTCCTCTTGATGGGATGAGGAAGGGAGGATGGTTACATCGGGTATGAAGTCCTGTAAGGTCGGCAATGGGCAAAGAGGCCTGAGAAATTCTTGCTCGACTGGTGGTTCGGCAGTCTTGTTTCTCCAGTGAGCAGCCCTTGGCACCCGTCTTCTCTTGGTTTTCATTGGAAGTGCTTGATTCATCTCGCTAGGTTTATGAATATCCTTAGCTTGCCGAACTGCCTCTCGCTTTAAGGACTTAAGTCTGCTCCACTCGTGGTAGACTCTCCATGGTTGGGAAGTTGAGGGTTCAATAGGATTTGAATCATCATTACCCGGGTCTTGTGTTGGGAGGCCCTCCTGCACCGATGGAACAGTGACTTGGGTGTTTCCTTCAGGAACGTTACAAGGCTCTTGACATCCTTGTATTTTCTTGGCGATCATATCATGGAAATTCGAGCATTCGCTCAAGTCGTGGCCCATATCTGATGGTACATGCACCAGTGGTTCTCAGTTCCCTGAGCAAGGTGTCGGGTTTGCCTTGCCGGCTTTGGATTGATGAGACCTTCTTGAAGCATCATGATGAACAAGGTGCGAATGAGATCGAGCGCTTCGTCTTCCTCTTGGACGGTCACTGTGTGGGAAGTTTCTGCTGCCCCGAATGCTTTCTTTAGCTCTTCAAGATTTATTTGACCCTTTTGGATCAGGGCTTCCATGATGTCGTTTAACGTATAACATTCTTGTGGGGTGGTTTATCCTCTGATGATAAGCACAGTGATTTGCATGGGTGTCAAGTCCAGCTTGATCAGGGAGCTTGGTCTCTGGAAGCTCGATCATGTTCTGTTCGAGTAATAATCGGAGTAGTGCAAGGACCCATTCCTTTTCAAAAGGGTAGACTTTATTCTTATTCCTGGTCTAATAATCATCTAGATTAAGGTTCGCAAGTGGGGGTACCCGGTTCTATGATTGTTGTTTTTTGCCTGCCTGAGGTACTTTCACTGTGCTTACCCCTTTAAAGAGCTCCAAAGTTTGGGAGGGAGCCTTCTTTGGATCACTGACAGTGACGGCTGCACTGATTACCCCTTTTTATTGGTTGCCCTGGGCATTGGTTTAAAAATACCATTGCCCCGGCTGTTTCCCGAGCTTACAGACTGTTGTCGTGACCCGCCATGGAGGTGTGACAGGCTTCTATGTGAACCGACTTAGAGATCAACTCTGACATGGAGGTCGGATTAGAGGCCTCAACATATAGAGCTATCTCAATTCGCATATTTCGCACACAAGTTTGAACTGCTTCCTTCTCAGGCATATGATTAGGATGGCGAGCAACCAAATCTCTCCATCTTGCTATACATTGATCGACAGGTTCGTCAGGTTCCTGGGTCAGGGTGAGAAGCTCGATGGTTTGAACCTCTCTTTCGACCACATAGAAATGCTGGTGGAATAGTTTCTTCATTTTCTCTCAAGTATGTACTGAATTAGGGGGAACCTGAGCATACCACTGAAAAGCCGGGCCATCAATGGTTTCAACAAACTGACAGAGGAGGAGTCTCCTATCAGCTGTTGTCTCTTGACATACTGATTGGAAATGGGTGATATGCTGGTGTGGGGAGGTTGTACCATCGCACAGGGGAAACTTCCCTTTCTTATAGTGTGAGGGAAACAGAACTTGATCGATGTAGGAGGGGTACAACTTTTGGTAAAGTGTTGCACCTTGTATACCTGAGATCTGTCTTCTCTTTAAGCTATGGGTTACCATAGTGTCGATGTCTGCCTGTGAGACGGGGTGACCGATGGAATTGTCCTGTGAGGTAGGAGGAGGAGGCTGCCTTGGAGCTGCATCATCTGAGTGATGGGAGTTAGCCTCATGAGGGTATGCCTTGACTGGGGACCGTGTGCTCTCTATATGATCAATCTTCTCCATCATTGCTTGCACCATCTACTCGAACCTATCCATGCGTTCTTTCTGGTTCCCATTAGGGTCTGTAATAACCTGTAACAATCCTAAACTTTCAAAAAAAAATAAAATAAAATAAAAATAATATATATATATATATATATAATAAATATAAATAAATAAATATTTCTTTATAGTGTGATGGTCCATATAAGTATTATGGTCCTTAGGGACCATCACCACTTTGGTAACTTTTTTTCCTTTTATTACCTCGTTCCTTTAGT
>NW_006498233.1:192837-215229 GCF_000471905.2 Amborella trichopoda
TTTGAGATCTTTCTCTCTCTAGTCAAAACGCAGTGAGCTCTTTCTCTCTTTAGTCGAATTTTTATCGGAAGCTCTCTCTCAAATATTTTAGGTAAGTGACTTCATTATCCTGAAAAATACTTCATTCTTTTTAAAAATGAAATGAAACAATTACTTCTGCTTATTATCATAAATTTTAGGCGCAATAAATTTTATGCATAAGTGACCTCATTGTCTCGAAAAATAATCTTTTTAATAAAATTGTGATAGTTTATTTACGTTAGAAATTTTAAACGCTGTAAATTCTTAGAAATAAATTTATTTTTCTTGCCTATTGTTAGAGAATTTTAGATACTGTAAAATTATTAGAAATAAATGAGATATTTCTGCTTTTAGTAAAATTGTGAGATTTCTTTCTACTATTTTTGAATATTTAGACATTGTAAAATTCATATGTCAATGACTGCTTTATTTTATGAAAACTGATATTTTTGCACTTGATTATAACATTGTATGTGAAATGTTTATTTGCGAATTGACATCCCATAAATTGTGATAATTCCGTATTCTTGGATTTCTATAAGAGTTTTTCTATACATACTAGATTGGCAATTATGCTAGCATGTCGTTACGAACTGCTACCTTTCTGAATTTGAGCCCAAAATATTTGACAGGGTATTTTTGAAATGTTATTGAAAGTGACTGTTATTAATGGTTTCAGTAAAATTCATATTAATAATTTCAGTGATATGTTGAGTACATGATATTGCTGCTTTCAGATGTTTAAAGAGATTTAGAAATACTTTAAGCATGCAAGTGGACTCATCCGGTTCGCCGGTGAGGTATAAGTAGACCCATCCGATACGCCGGTAGGAATTAAGTGGACTCATCCGGTACGTCGGTGAGGTATAAGAGGACATGCAGGGATTAAGTGGACCTATCTGGGACGTTGATAGGGATTAAGTGGACCCATCAGGACACTAATGGGGTATATAGGTGACCTACTTGGGACGCCAGTAGGGTAATTTGTGAAATCCTTTGAATTATGCACTACCGTTGAAACGTTATATGCATTTCAATTATTCAGATTATACTTAATTATGCATTTTTGAAAGTGAAACTGTTAATGCATTTCTATTAATAGATCTCCTTTTTGAAAATATTGATATCTTTCAACCATGATTATTTTTAGGATTATGATGATCACTTACTGAGTAGCCAAACTCATCAAATTATGGTAAACATCTTTTCAAGATAACTGCGGTTTCATTTTGAGTGCTCGTCAAGATCAACTCTTCAAGACATTGTAGTTGTGCTTAAACTTTCTTTTGTTACTTTGTAAGAATTGGCCATTGTAAATTTGTCCTATCAAGAGATGTATATATGTTTTGACTGTCACATCTCAGGAATATCAGTATTGTAAATTCTTGGGGCATGACAATTATGGTATCAGAGTAATAAGTTTACAATTCGTAGGAAATTTAACAAGAATGTACTTATAATCACATTTATTGTATGTATAGACCGGGACAAAATCAAGATCCAGAATAGTAGAAGCTAATATGGAAGGAATTTACAAAGCCTTGGAAAATATGGTTGCTCTAATGCAACATCAGATAGAAAACAACAATCCACCCAGGCAGTCAGTTACGGGAAATGGTGAGAGTAATATCGAACAATTTAAGAAATTGAACCCACCGTCTTTTAAGGGTGTTGTAAACCCACTGGAAGCTGAGGGATGGATTATGTAATTGGAGAAAATATTCGAGATAATGGAATGTACTGATGAAAGGAAGGTGGCCTTGACAGTTTTTATGTTAGAAGGAGAAGCACAACATTGGTGGCAAATGGCAAAAGGAGTATTGGTCAAAGAAAATAAACCCTTGACTTGAGAGGTATTTCTAGAGGCATTTAATGAAAAGTATTTTCCAGATTTTATTGGAGACAAAAAAGAAATGGAATTTCTGGAATTAATCCAAGGAAATCAGACAATGGTACAGTATGAGGCCAAGTTTACTGAATTGGCCAGGTTTGCACCACATATGATTAACAATGAGGTAGGAAATGTGAAAAAATTTGAAAGGGGTCTCAGACCAGCTATTAGAAGCAGAATATCAGTCTTAAAATTGAGAACTTATGTTGAAATAGTGGATCGAGCCCAAATTGTCGAAAAAGATTTCGAAGATTACCAAAAGATGAAAAATCAGAAAAGTCAGGTTAGACCCACACCATCTAATCGACAACAGTTTGAAAGGGCAAACAAGAAGCCAATGCCCTTGCCACTTCAAAGCCCAATAGAACCATGTAAAAAATGTGCGAAAAACCATGGATCGAGCCCTTATTATTGGAATATTTGAGCCTATTTTAAATGTAGAAAATTGGGGCACCAGATTAGACAGTGTCTTAGCTTACAGATACAACAGCTTCCAAAGCAGGGAGAGATAGCTCAAAAGCCTCAGATGAAGGGAAGAATATTTGCGATCACCCAGCAAGACACTCAGGCCTCAAAATTATGATCCAAGGTATTCTTATTATCTTCCAAAAGTAGCTCATGTTTTGATTGATCTTGGATCTACTCATTCATTTGTGTCGCCACACTTCGCATGCCACTTAAAGGTAGAACCAGAATAATTAGAATACATTCTAGAGGTAGCCACGCCGATGGAAAATTCAAGTGACACCAATATAGTGTACAAATCATGTGTAATAAAGATAAAAGAAAAGGAATTGTTGGTTGATTTAATACTTCTAAAAATTCAAGATTTTGATGTAATCTTAGGCATGGATTGACTTTCTGCATACCATGCAAGTATTGAATTTTACAAGAAAATGGTTACCTTTAGTATTTCGGATCAACCAGTATTTTACTTCAATGGTATCAAAGAAGACTCCCCATCATATTTAATCTCCTGTATTCGAGCTAATCTCCTCCATCGAAAAGGGTGTCAAGTCTTTCTTGCATATATCAAAGAAGATAGGAAGGAAGAGATAAATTTGGATACCACTTCGGTTATCCGAGAATTTCTCGACATTTTCTCTGAAGAATTGCCAAGATTACCGCGTGACAGGGAAATTGAATTTTCTATTGAATTATTGCAAGGGGTAGCTCCAATTTCTAAGACACCTTACAGAATGGCACCTACAGAACTTAAGGAACTTAAACAACAATTGGAAGAATTATTAGATAAAGGTTTTATCAGGCCCAGTGTGTCAACTTGGGGTGCTCCGATATTGTTTGTTAAAAAGAAAGATGGGAGCATGAGATTGTGTATCGATTATAGACAATTGAACTAAGTGACAGTGAAAAATAAGTATCCATTACCTAGAATTGATGATTTATTTGATCAATTACAAAGATCACAAGTGTTTTTAAAAATTGATCTTAGATCTGGATACTATCAGCTTATGATTAAAAGTGAAGATGTTCCCAAGACAGCTTTCAGAACAAGATATGACCATTATGAATTTTAGTCATGCCTATTGGATTAACCAATGCACCAGCTGCATTTATGGATTTGATGAATCGGATCTTTAAGCCCTTTTTGGATAAATTTATATTGGTATTTATCGATGATATTTTAATTTATTCCAAGAATCAGAAGGAACATGAGCAACATATAAGAATGGTATTGTAAATATAAAGAGAAAAAAAATTGCATGTCAAACTTAATAAATATGAATTTTGGCTTGAACAAGTGACATTTTTAGGACATGTCATATCAAAGGAAGGTCTATCAGTTAATCCTTCAAAAGTTGAAGCCGTTGTTAAATTGGAAACAACCAAGTAATGTGATTGAAGTTCAAACCTATTTGGGATTGGCAGGATATTACAGAAAATTTGTGGAAGGATTTTCTAGAATCGCAACCCCATTGACTCGATTGACACAGAAAAATGTCAAATTCGAGTGGACAGGTGAATGTGAAGAGAGTTTTCAGGAACTAAAAGTTCGATTAACTTTAGCACCTATTTTAACTATTCCTGAGGGGAGTGGGGGATTTTTGATTTATAGTGATGCTTCACATAAAGGCTTGGGCTGTGTATTAATGCAATATGGGAAAGTAGTGGCATATGCATCCAGACAGTTGAAAGAATATGAGAAAAAATATCTAATTCATGACTTGGAGCTGGCTGCAATAGTATTCGCGTTGAAAATGTGGAGGCATTATCTATATGATGAGCAATTCGAAATATACACGGATCATAAGAGCTTCAAATACCTCTTCTCTCAGAAGGATTTAAAAATGTGGCAGATAAGATGGATGGATTTCTTAAAAGATTATGATTGTACAATCCATTATTATTCAAGAAAAGCTAACGTTGTGGCCGACGCTCTAAGTAGAAAATCTACAGGAGTCTTAGCTCATCTAATGATCCAAGAAATGAGATTGTTATAGGAAATAGTGGATTGACATCCGACTCAATTTATTAATGGTGTGGTAAGTATGATTGCCAACATTAAGGCAAAACCCTAATTAATCCAACAGATTCAATCGGCACAAAAGAAAGACCCTTAGCTTATAACAATTGTAGAAGAGGTGAAGCTGGAAAACAGAGACGAATTCTCTATATGTAGTAAGGATTAGCTAAGATTCAAAGGTCGGGTTTGTGACCTGAATGATGAGAGTGTGAAGAAAGCTATCTTAGAAGAAGCACATCACTCTCGTTATACGATACATCTCGGAAGTATTAAAATGTAACAGGACCTGAACAAAACCTTTTAGTGGAATAATATTAAAAAAGAGGTAGCACTATTTATGTCTAAGTGCTTAACATGTCAGCAAGTAAAAGCTGAGCATTAAAGGCCCGCTGGGTTGTTGCAGCCTTTACCCGTGCAAGAGTGAAAGTGGGAGCATATCTCTATGGATTTTGTCTCTGGCTTGCCTAGAACAAATTCAGGACATGATAGCATTTGGATCATTGTGGACCGACTGACTAAAGCTGTCCACTTTCTGCCGATTCGCACGACGTACACTTTGGATCGACTGGCCCAGTTGTACATTAAGGAAATAGTGCGGTTGCATGGAGTTCCGGTCAGTATTGTATCGAATAGGGATACTCGATTTACTTCTAAATTTTGGGCTAGGCTATAGTCAGCCATGGGGACGAGACTCACCTTTATCACTGCCTTTCACCCCCAAACTGATGGACAATCGGAGAGGACCATCCAAACCCTGAAAGATATGCTGAGGGCCTATGTCATTGACTTTACTGGAAATGGGATGACCATTTACCCCTGATTGAGTTTGCTTATAATAATAGCTTCCAAGCCAGTATTCAGATGGCACCATATGAAGCCCTGTATGGAAGGAAATGTAGGTCACCCATCTATTGAAACGAGGTTGGTGAAAAAAAGCTTTTGGGGCCAGAAATTGTCCAGGTAACCACAGATAAGATAGCATTAATTCGAGAAAGGCTCAAGACAGCTCAGAGTCGGTAAAAGAGTTATGCCGATAACCGAAGGAGAGATCTTGAATTTCAGGAAGGTGATCGAGTTTTTCTAAAATTCTCACCAATAAAAGGTATTATGAGATTCGGCTAGAAAGGAAAGCTGAGCTCATGTTACATCTGACCATTTGAAATCCTCTAAAGAATTGGAGGTGTCGCATATAGACTTGCCTTACCACCTGAATTGGCAAACATCCATAATGTCTTTCACGTATCATCACTACGAAAATATCAGCCCGACACATCCCATATCTTGAAATATGAACCTTTACCGATCAAGATGGACCTATCCTTCAATGAGCAGCCAATTTTGATACTGGATAGAAGGGTACAAGTATTGTGCAACAAGGATTCCTTTGGTCCGTATATTATGGCAGTACCATGCAAGAGAGGAGTCGACTTGGGAACGAGAAGATGATATAGAGAAAAATATCCCTATCCTTTTCAGTAATCAGGGACACAAATTTAGAGGACTAAATTTCTTTAAGGGGAGAAGAATGTAACAATCCTAAACTTTCAAAAAAAATAAAAATAAAAATAAATAAATAAATATATATATATAATAAATATAAATAAATAAATAATTCTTTATAGTGTGATGGTCCGTATAAGTATTATGGTCCTTAGGGACCATCACCACTTTGTTAACTTTTTTTTTTTTCATTACCACGTCCTTTAGTGGACGTGGGCTTTAAACGTTTCACGTGTAATATAATTGTTACACCTCATGTATGAGGTGTAACTTAATAAAATAATATAATAAGGTATCTTAAGTATTTAAATAGGACAGGCGAGGCCTCCCACCCTAGAAAATTTTTGAGATCTTTCTCTCTCTAGTTGAAATGCAGTGAGCTCTTTCTCTCTTTAACCGAATTTTTATCGGAAGCTTCCTCTCAGATATTTTAGGTAAGTGACTTCATTATCTTGAAAAATAATCCGTTTTTTTTTTTAAATGAAATGAAATAATTACTTTTGCTTATTAACATGAATTTTAGGTGCGATAAATTTTACGCGTAAGTGACCTCATTGTCTCGAAAAATAATCTTTTTAATAAAATTGTGATATTTTATCAATGTTAGAAATTTTAAATGCTGTAAATTCTTAGAAATAAATTTATTTTTCTTGTCTATTGCTAGAGAATTTTAGATACTGTAAAATTATTAGAAATAAATGAGATATTTATGCTTTTAGTAAATTTTTGAGATTTAATTCTACTATTTTTGAATATTTAAACGTTGTAAAATTCAAGTGCAAATGACTGCCTTATTTTTTGAAAACTGATATTTTTGCACTTGATTATAGCATTGTCTGTGAAATGTTTATTTGTGAATTGACATCCCATAAATTGTGATAATTCCGTATTCTTGGATTTCTATAAGGGTTTTTCTATGCATACTAGATTGGCAATTATGCTAGAATGTCTTTACGAACTGCTACCTTTCTGAATTTGAGCCCAAATATTTGACTGGGTATTTTTGAAATGTTATTAAAAGTGACTGTTATTAATGGTTTCAGTGAAATTCATATTAATAATTTCAGTGATATGTTGAGTACATGATATTGCTGCTTTCGGATATTTAAAGAGATTTAGAAATACTTTAAGTATGCAAGTTGACTCATCCGGTTCGTCGGTGAGGTATAAGTGGACCTATCCGGTACACGGGTAAGAATTAAGTGGACTCATCCGGTACGTCGATGAGGTATAAGTGGATCTGCAGGGATTAAGTGGACCTATCTGGGATGCCGATAGGGATTAAGTGGACCCATCAGGACGCTGATGGGGTATATAGGTGACCTACTTGGGACGTCAGTAGGGTAATTTGTGAAATCCTTTGAATTATGCACTGCCGTTAAAATGTTATATGCATTTCAATTATTCGGATTATACTTAATTATGCATTTTTGAAAGTGAAACTATTAATGCATTTTTGTTAATAGATCTCCTTTTTGAAAATATTGATATCTTTCAACCATGATTATTTTTAGGATCATGATGATCACTTACTAAGTAGCCAAACTCATCAAATTATAGTAAACATTTTTTCAGGATAACTGCGGTTTCTTTTTGAGTGCTTGTCAGGATCAACTCTGGAAGATATTATAGTTGTGCTTAAACTTTCTTTTGTTATTTTGTAAGAATTGGCCACTGTAAATTTGTCCTATCAAGAGATGTATATATGTTTTGACTGTCAGATCTCAGTAATATCAGTATTGTAAATTCTTAGGGCGTGACATAACCATAACGCTAACCATTTCCTCAGGGCGGTCAGCCTTAGGTGAAGTCGAAGGCTTTTGTTCTTGGCGAGTCATGCGCGGCAGATTAGTCAGCAAGGGCTCAACCCAACTGTACTCGAGTGTTATATGCCGATCACATGAGAACTGGTTCTTGATGGTCTTGAGACCGTGGCTGCTGAGTGGTTGGGTCATCTTCTACAACACAAACCATAATGTAGGATTCACAGATTTCTTCTTCAAGCTTAGACATCTGAAGAGGGTAGAAGGGGTTCTAATGAAGAGGGTCACTGAGAGAGGCTGCCCTGACCATCTTGGTTGTTTCCCTAGTCAGGATTTGCAGACCCCTATCGCGTTTATCTTTGAGGATTTGATGTACCTCGTGTCAGAACTGCGATCAGGATTGGGGCTAGTCGGCCCTTCCTGCACAAGAGAGAGCCATCTCCATTAGGTGAAGCAATGAGTGTGGACTAGGTACTGGGGCCGGGGAGGATGAAGGACTTGATCTCCCATCAAGTCTTTGCCCCGAGCGCTCTTATGAGCTCCAGAGACATGACCTAGCTGATGGGGTTGGCTTTGGATGGTATTCTTGGGGAAGGTATTCGAGTACTCGGGCTGGAGGTACTTGCTTGAAAGAGGAGGGATAGGCAGGGGAATGATTGACTAATGAGGGTGCCTGAGTCGGGAGCGAGAGGCAGTCTGTGAGGGCGATATGTGTGCGCCCCTTGAAGAAGGATCACAGGTGACCTTTGGGTCAGCCTGGGCTCGAACAAGTGGTCTGGCCTCAGGAGGTCGTGAACCACGAGTAGGTGTCTGTAAGAAAACAGGTGGAAGCTTGCCCCTTACAGGGTGCATTAGTGTGTGCTGAGTAGGAGGACGAGGGGATCGACTTCCGCACACTTAGGTTGACGCAGCGACGGCGTTGCCCTGAGTGGTGGGATACACATGCATAACATGTACAGGGCCTTAGGAGGCCTGATCCTAGATACTGACTCGAGGTAACATAAGGGTTGCCGTGACGTGTGGCTCGAGTGGATGATCCACGAGCGTTAGAGTGTGTGCGAGAGGTGGAGACCCCAGGGTCTCTGCCTCGATGTGTCGAGGCTCTGAGCATAGAGGCTCATAGTGGTGCAAGAATGTGGGGGGTAGCCTTGCAGCGACCCACTGAAGGAACAACAACTTCCTTGCCTTTTACAGAAAGGGACTGGGCAGCCTTTTGGCGTACCTCGACGATACGACCGGCAAGTGACTTACTAGTGATGGGGTGTATTCTGTGAGTGGCAGCAGACTGCCAATGTAGAGTGCTTTGGTGGGGGTTCCACATGAGTTAAGAGATGAGGAGATAGGGACCTTTGAGTCCCTTCTCAAGCCTATCCAGGTTAAGACCTAGGAGTTAGACACTGGGTCTTTGCTCAAAAGGAAGGTTGGGAACGAAGTTCGAAGAACTTGTTCCTGAGGGACACTCGCGAATGCGGGGATGAGGAAATCCCCAGTCCGGATAAATGGATTAAGAAACCCAGAAGCCATGTGTGTGCAAAAAAACAAAAAACAAAGGAGAGAGTAGCCAAACAAGGACGATCCGACGAAGGGGTAGTGTGTCCCCAGTAAAGTCACCAAGCTGGTTAGGTCCCTCGATCTTGCCCTTCAAGTCAAGATGACCTGTGGCACGTGTCTCAAGTTTTAGGGGAACGGGGGACTTGAGATCGCTCTCTAAGGAACCTGATTAGGAAACAAGGGCTGGTATACCAACCGATGAGAGAGGAATTTTAATGTGAGGTGGGACACACCTCACTTGGGTCCGTGACTCACTCGGGCTAACTCAAGTGGGCGCCCTCTTAAATCACGATGGAAAACCCCCAGTCCTACAACTAAGTTGGAATTGCCTCCCTTGGCCTGTACTCTCCTGTTTCTGTAATCACACGCACATGGTTAATTTATAAGACAAGTGGGCTAAGGGACCCCACATAGGAATGCACATTCAAAATAAGAAAAAAGGGGTAAGAGGATAGATGAAAGGAGAAGAAAGAGATAGAATAGAAGAATGGGGTAAAGAGGAATTTGACCAAGTGGCCAGACTAACACAATAGCTAGACTAGCAAGTGATTGACTCGGCGTGATAGGAAGATGGGCACGGTAACTCAGATCGGCACAACGACAATACTACTAGATGACAGAACGATCACCAACCAGCCTGGCACGATGGCTAGCCTATCGTGGCAGCAAGATGAGCACGGTAACTTAGACCGGTACAACGACAATACTGCTAGACGGTGAAACTACCATGACAGTGCTAGACTTAGCCGCCTTTGGTCAAATGAGAGGGAAAAAGATAAGGAAGAAAGAGGGAGAAGAAGAAAAAGAAGAAGGGCATAGAAGAGCGGAGAAGAGGGAAGAAGGAGAGAGAAGAGAAGAAGCAGAGAAGAGTAGTGAGAAAGAAGAGAAAGGAGGGAGAAAAAAGAAAGAAGGAAGAGAAGTAAGAGAGAGAAAGAGAGAGAAAGAGAGAGAAGAGAAACATGGACGACGATGGGGTTCTGCCGTTTATGATAGGAGAGAGAAAAGGAGAGAAGCATGGACGATGATGAGGCTTCGCCGTCCTTGACAGAGGAGAGGGAAAACATGGACAACAATGAGCTTCCGCCGTCTATGATAGAGGAAAGAGAAAGCACGGGCAGTTATGAGCTTTCGCCGTCCATGATAGAGGAGAGAGAGAACAGAAGAAAACATGGATGGCGATGAGCTTCTGCCACCCATGACATTGGAGAGAGAAAATATGAACGACGATGAGCTTTTATCGTTCATGATAGAGGAGAGAGAAAACATGGATGGCGATGTGCTTCTGCCATCCATGAAGAGGAGAGAGAGAATAGAAGAAAACATAGACGACGATGAGCTTCTGCTGTTCATGATATAGGAGAGAGAAAATATTAACGGTGATGAGCTTCTACTGTCCATGACAGAGGAGAGAGAAAATATACACATCGATGAGCTTTCATTGTCCATGACAGAGGAGAGAGAAAGCATGCACGACGATGAGCTTTCCCCGTCCATGACATAAGAGACGAGACAAGAGAGAAGATAGGATGACGATAGGGCTCTGCCGTCCATGACATAGAAGGAAAGACATGGGAACTTGGACAGAGGCTCATGAATGGAGAAGAGAGAGAGAAGAGAACAGTAAGATAGAAGGAAGAGCGAGATTAAGAAAGTAGGGAAAGAGAAAGGAAAGATAGAAGGGAGAGAAGGAAAGTGAATAAAGAAGATCGGGAAAGGGAGAGGAAAGAGAAAGAGATATATGAGAGAAGAGAGAAAGAGAGAGAAAAGAGGAGATATAAAGTGAGAGAAGAGAGGAGGAGAGCGAAAGAGGGAGAAGAGAGAAGGAGAGAGAAAGAAATAAAAGAGAGGAGAGAAAGAGAGAAGAGAGGAGGAGGGAGAATAGAGAAGAGAGGAGGAGAGAAAAGAGGGAGAAGAGAGGAGGAGAGAAAAGAGGGAGAAGAGAGGAGAGAGAAAGAGAGAAGAGAGGAGAGAGAGAAAGAGGGAGAAGAGAGAAGGAGAGAGAAAGAGAGAGAAGATAAGAAGAGAGAGAAGATAAGAAGAGAGAGAAAGAGAGAGAATATAAGGGGAGAGAGAAAGAGAGAGAAGATTGTTGGAAGATATTTTCATCATCATGGGGTCCCCGCTCAATAAAAGCTTAGCAAACAGTAGATATTTTGACAGTCTTAAAATAGCCCTAGAACTAGTCAAAATCTTCAGAAGGACTTTCAAAAGTCTCCTGCCAAGTTTCATCGCATTCCGATATGACTAAGGTAGTGCAGACTGAGAAACAGTTTTGGCATAATCATCCTCTAGCACCCTAAAATGGACCCCTGTAACTAAAGCTACATTTTTGGTATCTCAATTTGCTATAGGACCACCTCCATTGGATCCGGTACAATTGATAACCCCCCAGGGTCAAATTTCAGCTTAAATGGACACTCCAAGAAAAGTTATAGGCAAAAGTGAGAATAAGGAGGAGCCACACGCTATTCTCATGCGACCACCATGCAACTTCACACCATTAAAGGGACAATCATGAACAGTGATTTTTTATGTTCATATCTCACTCATCCCAAGTCGGATAGTGCTCAAATTTGGTGAGAATGTTCGTCTCGTCAAGACGAGCGTTTCGATATGTGGCACCCCCCGCGATGTCGCCCGAGCGCGAAGAAAAGCTAGAGAGAAGTTGCTGATCCATGAAAAAGGTCTAGAAAATTCAGTAGCGTCGTGCCTCGCTTGAGTGGCCAAATCACACCGCTCGCGAATCCGATGGAATTAGTTTATCCGATCGACTTGAAACTAATTCCATCGCATGTGTAAGGTCTCAGGCTATCTCCGAACCGACCCTGTACATGATGAACGATCGGATTCTGCATACGAACTCGATGAACTGGCTACAAATTTCATCTCCAGAATTCCAGATTCTGGCCAAAATTCTAAAGTTGCAAAATTTTCGTCTGGGTACGGAATCGAGCTACGTTTATTGCCCCACGTCCGTGACGGAATGCTCAGTGTGATCTAGCAAAGAAATCACAGAAAAACATCAAGGAACGAGCACACTATCGATCAAAATTTTCAAGATTCATTCAAATTTTAAGTCACATGATCGTGCCCTAAAAACATGGTCCATGGCTCGAAGTTGGTATAAAATCGATCGCCATGCCGAGCCCTATTAAAAAACAATCATCTTTAGATCAACTAGACATCAGAACAACCCTGGATCATTCATGAAAAATCATGCACTTTCTAGGGCAACACAGGGACTGTTCTGGCATTCCACAAATTATTAGGAAGGAGCAAATATGTTATTTTGCACGCTATTTTCTAAGTTCTTTTAATTCAATTAAATCTTAATTTTTAATAATTAGGTTTAATTTTGATCATCCACCCATGTTTCAGCACACTTCTATATATACCTCGTACCATCATTATACGTACAAAGGCTTGAACCCTTCACAAAAGAGAGAGTTTTTACTTAATAAAGTTTCTCTTTCTTCTCATTACTGAGTCACGTTTGGAGAGAGAGTAAGGAGAGAGAAAATTTTGGACCGACACCCCTAAGCTCAAGGTAAATTTTCTCTCTCATCTCTTCTCTCTTCTTCTTCTTCTTCGTCCGAGCCTCCCTCAGAGGCCATGTACGACAGTGGCAGTGTCGTGCATGCCTCTTTCTTTCCTTTTTCTCTTTCCTGTAATTCCATAGGTTGCCCAACATGATGGCAGTGCCATGAACGAGCTCCTTTTCCTCTTTTGTTTGCACATCTCCTTCTCTCACAGGTGTGTCCTCGATGTCTCAGCGAGGAATGAGAGCAGCGAAGCTTATTACCGTCCGCAGAGGCTTCACCCTGCCGCGTAATTATTACAGGCAGTGATGTCCATCGCCGTCCGTAAAGGGTCACGTTAATACTCATCGCCGTCTGCGAGCTTCTCTTTTACACTCAACGCCTATCGCCGTGCGTAGGTTTCTTCCATTCGCTCGATGCCCATCCCCGTGCGCAGGCTCCTTCTGCGCCTATCTTCGTGTGCAAGCTTCCCTTGTGCCTCACACCTATCATCGTGCAGTCCACGAGAGGTAATCATCACGTGACCCATGAGAAGTTATTGTCGTGCGCTCTCCAAAAGCTATCACCATTCGCAAGAGACGTGTGACCTTCTTGCGTTGCCAACGATGATGCTTCTTGCCGTCTGCAGGTTTCTCTTGTGTCCCACATCTAGCGCTGTTTTCCACATGGGGAGCTTGGCTGTGAGCCTCAACAGAAGCTATCGCCACCTGCAAGGGACTCGGCGTCTTCTCACGATGCTAACGGCGAGGCCCACCTGCCATCTGGATTCCCCCCCCCCCTCCTTCGCTGTCTCGCTTTCACTCCTTTCATTCCCTTTTCTTCTCTTCTTTCTTTTCTCTTCTCACTTGACTGAGGGTAGACTTGGCTTAACACTGCCATATCGACCTCGGTTTCAAGTAGTATTGACATCGCACTGGTCTCGAGTACCATGCTCGTCTTGCTACCACTCCGAGTTGGTAACTTTCTAGTTATCTCGCTTGTCTCGCCTCTTCATCAAGTTCTCTTCTCTTTTCTATATTTATTTGAACTTTCCACTTCATCACTCTAACTTTTCACATTCTTAGCCATGCGAATGTCTCGCTTGTCTTGCAAATTAACCATAGTAGTGTTGTGCAGAAAATAAGGTGATCGCAGGTCAAGGGAGGCGATTCCGAACCAACTAAAGCAGCCTGGGGGCTTTCTTTGTGATCTAAGAGGGTGCCCATGCGATCCAGCCCAAGTAAGTCCTGAACCCACCTTAAATTCCTCTCTCATCGGTTGGTATACCTGCCATTGCTCTTGAGCAAGGTTCCTGAGAGAGTGATCTCAAGTCCCTGGTTCACTAAAAACCCGAGATACATGTTGCCAGATCATTTAGAGCTGGAGGGCAAGATCAAGGCACCTAACCAGCTTGGTGACTCTATTGGGGACTTATTACCCCTTTGTCGGTTCGCTCTTGTTTGATCAGTATCATCTTTTACTTTCTGCACTACTTTAAATGGCACCTGGGTTATTCAACCCATTCATCCGAGTCAAGGACTTTCTTATTCCTGCACTCGTGACTTTCCCAGGCAAGCAAATTGCTCAAGCTTCCCTCCCTACACTCCTCTTGAGTCGGGACTCACTGTCCGGCTCCCAGGTTTCTTGGGTTGGTGCGAGGAGGTACTTAAAGGTCCCTGACTCCCTGCTTCTTCGCCCTGGTGGACCCTCCATCAAGGTCCCTTGCATTGGTAGCACATCTGCTACCGCACACAATGCACACTCTATTATCGCACACAGCACGCACTCTGCAACTGGCAAGTCCCTTACCAGTCATAGTGCTGGGGTACGTCGGAAGGCTGCCATGTCCATTCTAGCGAAAGGCAATCAAGTTGCCATCACTTCTAAGGGTCGCCACAAGGCTACCCCTCGAACTCCTTCACTCCCCCGAACCTCTACACTTGGAGGCTCGGCACGCGGAGGCAAAAATCCTGGGGTCTCCACCCCACGCACACACGTAAGAGCTCATGGTCCAACCACTCGAGCCACACCTCGGGGCAACCTTCGTGCTGCCTCAAACTTGCGTTCAAGGCTAGATCTTCTCGAGCCAAACCCTGCGCTCGCCATGCATCCCACAGCTCAGGGAAGCACCAGTTCGGTGTCAGCTTGAGCACATGAGGGTCGACCACTTTATCCTCCCTCTCACCACACACAGCTTCACCTTTTGAGAAATGGGCTTCTATTCGGTCCCTCACAAACACAAGCTCGTGGGTCTCGACCTCTTAAGGTTGAACCAGTCGAGCAAACCCAAGCTGACCCTCAGGTCACCGGGACGGTTAACACTAAAGGTGCACATGCGCCGACTTTACAGGTTCCGTCTCGACCCCGACCCAGGCAGAGTCATGAGCCAGCTCCTTCTTCTGTCACTCTTCTCTCACCAAGAAAGCACCTCGAGACTTGTTACTCAAAGGTCTTCCCTAAGAGTACCATCTTGAGCCAGCCTCAGGTCAGCCGTGCACCCGAGCTCCACAAAGGAATTCGGGGGAACGACCTGATGTCAGACAGGAGCCTCCAGCCTCTAAGGTAGCAACCCAGGTTGCCCCCTGTCCTTGGACCCCATTCTTTGCTCTAGCTAATAGCCACAACCCTTGCTTACTAATGAAAAGCAGGCAGTCCAAGTTTCATGCTCAGTTATGGAAAGAGGTCCATAGCCGTCTCAAGATCAAGCAGAAGAAAGTTCTGTAGAATCTGGCCAAAGAAACCCCCAAGGCAGTTGAGATTACCACCTTTGGTGATCTCCTGCTTCGTAATCCTTTCTTCCCTCTATGGATCCCGGATCCCAGAGCCCGAGCCAGTCCAAGAGTATTGCTTGGTGATCACTGCCCAGAAGCCACGGTCTCAAGACCGTCGAGAACCAGTCCTCACAAGGTCGGCATACAAGGCTTGAGTTCAGTCAGGGCATGCTGAGCCCCTACAGACTGACTTGCCATGCATGACTCGCCAACCCCGGCCATTCAATACTCCACCTAGCTCTTACCTTTCAGAAGATACGGTCAGTGTCATGGTGATTAACCAGCCATACGACGACCAAGAAGAGCGGATGAACAGGTTCGAGGTAATGATGCAGTCCATCCTCAAAAAGATGGAACGTCTAGAATCCTCCAGGTCCCCTTCTTCTCATCATGAGACTGATTCCTTGTCTGGTGAAGACACAGTTCTCAGGCAAACTCCCTCATCGGTCTCCCAAGACAGTTCTCCTTCCCGTGGGGTTTCCCAAACTGATGTAGATGCCGTGGTGGCCCATAGCCTCATGATAAAGGTCTCAGGCATGCAAGAGGTGCCTCTCTATTAGAAGCCGTACCCCTCGTACATCGACCAAATGCTGTTTCCCCCGAACTATCAAAAGGGGAAGCTCCCCCTGTTCAACGGTACTACGTCCTTGCACTAGCATGCTGCTCACTTCCAAGCGGCTTATCGAGAGACAGCAACCGACGAGCGATTCCTCCTCCATCAGTTCGTCGAGACCCTCGAAGGGCCAGTCTTCCAATGGTATGCTTGGCTGCCTCCAAACTTGGTGCACACTTGGCAGGAAATGAAGCAGTTGTTTTACCAATGCTTCTACGAAGTCTAAAGGAATGTGGAAGCCATCGAGCTCCTCACTCTGACTCAAGACCTTTGTGAGCCCGTTGACAAGTTTATCTCAAGATGGAGAGAGCTGGCAACTTTTCATGCTACTCCCATGACTGAAAAAGAAGCTATCCGGACCCGCATACAAAACATGCTTTCCGAGATCGCCCTACATGTCGAGGCTTCCAATCCACCCTCCATGTCAGAGCTCATCTCCAAAACAGTTCGTATTGAGGGTCTGTCCAAGCATCATGGCGGATCTCGTCAGCAACCCTCTGGTTTGAACTCTTGCTCCAACAATTGGGGTAACCCCCAAAAAGCAGTGATCAGTGCGACCGTCACCATGACTGACACTAACAAAGCCACTTCCCGAACCCTGGACCTCTCCAGGCACAAACGCCTTAGGCCTGGGGCAAGCAGCAGTCTTACAACAAGGTCCCGCCTCCCAAAAACATAAAGCAAAGTGACTTTAGGACCCAACACCAGAATAAGGTGTACAGCTTTGATAAGGAGTGGATTCCTGCACTGCTTCGACTACCACTGGAGCAAAACATGATCCAGTTGTCGGAGGTCAGCACTCCAGAACACGCTGGACAGTAGACGCACGAGAGATACTACCACACAAAGTAGGTCACCCCACTCTGGACTGTTATAAGCTCAACGAAACTATCGATAAGCCCAAAGAGTTAAAGAAAGCATTCAGGGCAATTGAGGCTTCCAACATAGTGACAATAAAAGAAGATGATAGGGCACCTGCTATCCTCCGTGTATTATCTTCCATAGTGCTCAAAGACGGACACATCATGCCCAAGCTGACAAGGTAGCCCCAGTTCCTACCCCAAGGAACTGAGAACCTCTGGTGCTCGTACCACCTAATACGAGGCCATGACGTGAGCGAATGCACAGGCTTTCACAAACTCTTGGCAAAGAAGATGCAGCAATGCCAAGAAGCTCATGGTAACCCAGAAGGTTGCCCTTAAGTCCCTCTTCCACCAGTGTAAGAAGAACTCCCGACGCAAGCCCATGAAGCATAAGCTAGACCCTCTACAAGCCCTCTTCAAGACAATGCTTCAACATGGTCTTGTCACTCCCAAACTCGTCAGGCAACCTAAGCGACTTGCCTAGGGTACGGAAAATCTTTGGTGCCCATATCACCAAGTATGGGGCCACGAGCTGAAGGAATGCTCCGGGTTCAAAGCTATAGTCACTTAGAAGGTGCAGGAAGGCCACATCATTTGGATCATTCTCCCATAGCACTTCCAAGCCGTCCCTCCTGTCCAAGAGGAAGCCCCACTACAGGTCCCTTATGAGCATACACTGGACCCTACAGAGTCCTCGACTTCTCAGCCCTGGGAAGTCTACCCTGGGTGAAGTAGGCTCAAATCCTTGAAGTGTGAGGCAGTCCACCAAGCTAGGACTACTCAACCCCTCCTGAAGGATCCAAAAGGAGACGAGCACCCAGGTCCGCTTGCCGAAGGAATCGTCTCCCTCAGCCACCAGTCGAGGAAGAGTTTCTTTGGCCCCTTCCTCCACTGCCAACCTTACAGGACTTCTTCCCAGGCACAGCTCGCCTTATCCTATCGTCCAATCAGACGGATGTCCTTGAGTCATCAATAGCTCGGGAGTCCTTCATTATGGGTGATGACGTTAAAATCACCCCACAACAGTCAAAGCCGGGGCAAGACCGAAAATATCCCATGTAGTTGTCCAATATGGGTGACGACGCTAAAAGCACCCCACAATGGTAAAAGCCGGGGCAAGACCTAGAATATCCCCTGCACATGTCCAATTCCGACGACGACATAAAAAGTTGCCCAGAGCATTTTAACTCTTCATCTACTCCCTCCTCTTCTATTTCTTCCACAGTGCAACTTGACAGTGCCCAGACTTCGACACTTTAAATGGAGAGCTCGGAAGCACCAGCCTTGTAGGTCACAGCAAAAGTGGCTAAGAAAGATGTTGGCCCAGGGGGTTGGATTCTTGACTGCCGTCGACGCCCTGTCAACTCAAGCCAGACCGAGCCATCTTGAAGCTCCTATTCCCACGGGGCCTGTCACATGATTCAAGTTCATGAAGCATCACCCAGTTTGAGGCAAGTACAGAGTGATCCCAGTCACAAAGTCATGGACTCCCCGTTAGAAGTTGACCCTTTCATTGCTTGGTCTGGCCAGGGACCAGAAATCGTCTCTCACACTAGGCCCCTCGACGAAGCAGAAATGTCAGGATCGTGTGTCTCTGCACTCGAGGTTGATGAGAAGCATCCTGAATCCCCGGACGAAGAGTTACAAGAGGCTCCGAAAGATGGGAAGAAGGTGGTTAGGCCACAATTAACGAGCTTGAAGAGATAAACTTAGGGGATGAGGCCGACCTAAGACCAACTTTCATTTTGGCAAATATGTCCCCTGAAGAGAGAGAAAGTTATATTTCCCTCCTCCAACCAAACCGGGACGTCTTCACTAGGCATTATCATGAGATGCCTAGTCTAGACCCTCAAGTCGCTTTACATCGTCTCGGTATTGATCCAACCGTCAAACAAATAAAGCAGAATCAAGAAGGTTTAGACTCAACCTCGAGATGCAGATTAATGCTGAGGTGAACAAGCTATGGCAAGCTGGATTAATACGTGAAGTCAAATACCCGAGATGGCTGACGAATGTCGTCCCAGTCAAGAAGAAGAATGGCCAAATCTGAGTCTGTATTGACTTCCGTGACTTGAATACCACCTGCTCAAAGGACGACTTCCCCCTGCCGTTCACCGAGATGCTTGTTGATTCCACAGCTCATTGCCAAATATTCTCCTTCATGGATGGGTATTCTGGTTATAATCAAATCAGGATGGTAATAGAAGATGAGAAGGCCACTGCGTTTGACCCCAAAAAGTGTCTTTTGCTACACTGTGATGCCTTTTGGGTTGAAGAATGCCGATGCCACGAACCAGCGAGCCATGACGACCATCTTCAAGGATATGATCCACAAGGAGGTTGAGTGCGATGTGGATGACTTGGTGGTGAAGTATGAAACAAAGGACGCTCACGTACAAGACCTTAAAAAGGTATTTGAACGGCTGTGGCATCACCAAATCAATATGAACCCCTTGAAATGCACCTTTAGCGTACGTTCAGGAAAATTCTTAAGGTTCATCTTGAGGTACTGTGGGCTGGAGATTGAGTCGGTCAAAATAAAGGCAATTCAGGATATGGCACCGCCTACGACCCTGCATGACCTACGGTCTCTCTGAGGACAACTGACATACATTCAAAGGTTCATCTCGAACCTTTCAGGACGATGCAGGCCTTTTTCACACCTCCTGAAGTAGTACACTCCTTTCATATGGGATGAGGCGTGCCAAGCTGCACTCGATGGCATCAAGCAGTATTTGTTGAATCCTCCAGTACTCTCTACACTAGTGTTAGGAAGGCCTCTCATCCTATACGTAACAGCTCTTGATGAGTCACTCGGGGCACTCCTAGCGCAGAACAATGATGGGGGAAAAGAAACAACACTCTATTATCTCAACCGCAGGATGCAGGGAGCCGAGAAGAATTACCCTCTGATTGAGAAGATGTGCTTAGCTCTGATCTTTGTGGTACAGAAGCTCCGCCATTACTTGCTCGGTCACGAGTTCAGGTTAATCTCAAAAGCTGACCTGATCAAGTTCCTTATGACTCAACCATGCCTGTCAGAACGCTTGGCTAAATGGGCATTGCTGATGGAGTTCCACATCACGTACGTACCACAGAAGGCAGTCAAAGGTCAAACCTTAGCAGACTTTCTCGCGGCTCACTCAGTTTCTTCAGAATCTCCCCTGTCAAGTGATCTCCAGGATGAAGAAGTTTTCTGTACGGCGCTCACTCGGCTGTGGGAGATGTACTTCGACGGAGTATTCCAGGATGATAGAGGAGGTACCAAAATTGTGCTCCTGACCCTCGATGGTGGAATGATCCCTTTATCATTCTCACTGACAGAGGCATTTTCTCATAACGAAGCTAAATATCAGGCCCTCATAATCGGATTGGAGATCGCCCAGGAGCTAGACCTGGGGCAGCTAAACATCTTCGACGACTCTGAGCTGGTCATTTGGTACCTTAAAGGGATTTATGACATGAGGAAGGATACTCTTAAGCCTTATCATGACACGACCAAATCTTATATGGCCCACTTCGATGACTTCTCCCTGAGTCATATCCCTAGGAGGCTAAACTCACAGGCTGATGCGCTCTCAAAGCTCAGTGCCACCATTCAACTGTCTTCAATAGGGCCCACACCAGTCTGGGTAATAGAATGGAGACATGTCGACTTGAGAACCAAGGTTGATGGAGATGATGAGAGGGATGTTTTCCTCGAATGCCTGCCTTATCCATTTAGTGTGCTCCTCACGGCCAAGGATGTCATTAAGGCGGAGCATGAAATATCCCAAAGTAAAGAATCCAAGGTTGAGAAGCAGCAACCTGGATTCTTCGACCCAATGTGTGCAAAGGTTAAACAGGTGGACGATTGAAAGGAGCCCATCATGAACTTCATAAAACATGGAAGGCTACCTCAGGATCGAGCGAAACGCAACGACATACGGCATATGTCTATCAAGTACACCCTTCTCAATGGCGATGTTCTCTTTCGTCGATCATTTGACAGAATTCTCCTCAGAAGCGTCGATACACAAGAGGCAAGCAAGGTACTCAAAGAAGTTTGTTCAGGTACCTACGGGCTGCATCAGTCCGGCCCTAAGCTCTACGAGTGATACTCTGGCTTGGCTATTATTGGCCTTCAATGGTGGCCGACGCCCAAAATTATGCCAAAAGATGCCAGGTGTGCCAAATTCACTCAAGCCTCATTCATCAGACTCCGGAGCCACTCCATCCTATAGTGACATCATGACCCTTTTCCCAGTGGGGTATAGATATTGTAGAACTCATCGACCCTCCTTCTACCTTGGTTCACACCTTCATTTTAGCAGCGACAGATTACTTTCCAAGTGGGCTAAAGCGGTCCCTCTCAAGCAGGTTCCAGGGACCACGGTGGCCAACTTCGTCCGTCACCACATCATATACCGGTTTGGGGTTCCGGACCAAATAATCTTTGATAATGGCCCTCAGTTCAAAAGCCATCACGTTGATCGCCTGGCCAACCAGTTCGGTTTTGAGTGGAAGTACTCGACCATGTACTACCCTTGAGCCAATGGTTTAGCTGAGGTGTTCACCAAACCCCTGTGCGGGGTGCTCCGAAAGTCAGTTTCAAAGTCAAAGAAGAACTGGCATGAGAATCTTCCTGAGGCTCTATGAGCCTATTTCACCACCACTAGCAATTCTACAAACTCTACCCTTTATTCCCTAGTCTATGGAGGTGAGGCGGTCTTACCCCTCGAGGTTCAAATACCCTCACTCCGTGTCGCTATAAATCAGGGACTGACTGAGGATGAGAGGGCCAAGCTCTGTTACTAGGAGTTGGATGCCCTTGACGAAAAGAGACTAGAGGCCCAACAGAACCTTGAGCTGGGGAAACTGAAAGGTGTGGGAGTCAATGCCCCCCGAAAATTGGAAACAGTGGGAACCGGGGCACTTCAAGGGCATGCATGACATTAAGTTGCATACAGTGCTGCCTTCACATGTCCCTAGGCCACGTGTGGCTATAGCTGCATTAGGAAGCATGCCACTCACGACAATGGTCTCACGTGGTGTTGGTCTGTCCGTGGTGATGATAGAACACCGCATTATGTTGTGTACGACAATGGCTGCACATGGTGTTGAGTCGTGCATGACGATGACCATGGACGGTGATGTCTCACGGGGGTTAAGAGTGATGGCAAATGAGGAGGCCCTGCCGTTGCGGTCTATTGGAAGCCAAGTCCTCCATCACAACCGTGAGGTCCATGCTATCTTTGGTGGCCTATAACCACTAAAGAGGATGGTTATGGGCCAAAAGAAGAAGCTAACCAGAAGCCAACCATTTTCGAGTCAGCTTCGATTCATCTGACGGGGCATGGCTAGCTTTCAAGGACCCTGCCCATGATGGATTCCCTTGCTCCAAAAACAACATGGACCTCACGGTTGTGATCGAGGA
>NW_006498233.1:215726-314278 GCF_000471905.2 Amborella trichopoda
AGAAGCCAACCATTTTCGAGTCAGCTTCGATTCATCTGACGGGGCATGGCTAGCTTTCAAGGACCCTGCCCATGATGGATTCCCTTGCTCCAAAAACAACATGGACCTCACGGTTGTGATCGAGGACTTGGCTTCCAACAGACCGCAACGGTAGGGCCTCCTCATTTGCCATCACTCTTGACCCCCGTGAGACATCACCGTCCATGGTCATCGTCACGCACGACTTAACACCATGTGCAGCCATTGTCGTGCACAACATAATGTGGCGTTCTATCATCACCACGGACAGGCCAACACCACGTGAGACCATTGTCGTGAGTGGCATGCTTTCTAATGCAGCTATAGACACACGTGGCTTAGGGACGTGTGAAGACAACACTGCATGCGACTTAATGTCATGCATCCCCTTGAAGTGCCCCAGTTCCCACTGTTCCCAATTTTCGGGGGGCATTGGCTTCCACACATTTCAGTTTCCCCAGCCGTCGCTTCTCGCCAACGATCCACCTTCTCATGACCTTTCGCCTTCCCTGCAACCCTTTTAATTTCGTTGGAAAAACTCGTCTCCGGGAATCCTCGCCTGATCCTGTTCTTTCCCCTACAGGCATTGCCTCTCCCTGTCAGAAAAACGTCTCCGTCCATTGGGAATCCCTGTCTGAACCTTTTTTTTTTTCCTTTTCTAATAGTCTAGAATATTATAAAAACCACTTGAATCTGCAAAAAGTCTCATTATGACCCTGCGGGTTTCCCTTCTCCATGTTTTCGCACTTCAATAGTTCGCCACAAACTCACCGGAATTCCACTAAGTTTTCGGTGAGCACACTGCTGCTCCTTCTTCTTCTGATAGCCAAAAGATCGTTAGCTCCTTTGATTTCTCTGCAACCTCCCCTTCAGTGGCGGGACTATCGGGAAAGCTCTACAACTCCGGCAAAACACCATTGCGACTCCTACAGCTTCGCCAGAAAAGGCTCGGTGAAGCTCTGAGTAGCCCCCTTCTCTTGCTCGAGAAGCCTTGGCACTCCTTGAAATCCAATTGTAAACACGGTGTGAAGCTCCACGAACTGCTCGAGGTCATCAAAAAGCTCTTGAAGGCTCGAGTATCACAGATTTTGGTCGGAAAACTCCAGCCGGGAAAACTCTTGATGAAGGCTCCGGCTCTCTCTCTCTCTCTAACTAAAAAAAAAATCTCTTCAACTGTTTACCCTTCAATAAAACAGTAAAATGAGGTTTTCCCCCTTTTTATACTCAATAGTGCCGCAAATTTCCCTTACAAGTTCGAAAAGATGCTGCAGTCCCCATCTTCAGACGGCAATAAGACCGGGCCGGGGCAGGTCAAGCCCAAGGCCTGAAAGGGTTATCGTCGTGCACTGTGTAAGATGCTATTATCGCATGCCTTCATCAAGAGCTATCGCCGTGCGCTTCACCCTGAGGTATTCACCGTGCACTATGTAAGATGCTGTCGCGGTGCACCTTCGCCAAGGGCCATCATCGTGTGCTGCGTAAGATGCTATTGCCACACGCTTTCTTCAAGGGCCATCATCGCACGCCCTCACCAAAGGCCATCGCCGCAGGCCTCACCAAGTGGTTAACACTGTGCGCCCTTCATCAAGAGCCTAACACTATGAGCGCCATCCAGAACTTAGCACCGTGCGCATGTCACAACACGCCCATCTGGACCTTCATTTTGCATCCTCAGGAAGTTCATTCCCTGCACCCTAGCCTCACTCCTCTAGGAGTCGAGTCCCCAATTACGACTCTATTCCCCCTGAAGTCACATTCTCCCCACAAAATGGTCTGTGCTGCATGATCTTAAACTGCACAGCCTCGTTCCATGCTACATGACCTTAAACTGCACAGCCACGCTCCGTGCTACATGACCATATACTACACAACCACAGTCCGTACTGCATGACCTTAAACTTCACAGCCACGGTACGTGCTTCATGACCTTAAACTGCATAACCATGGTCCAAATGCACGACCCTAAACTGCATGGCCCAAACTATATGACCTTAAACTGTGTAGTCCTCGTTGCACGACTCAAAACTGTACAACCATGGTCCATCTGTATGACCTTAAACCATAGTGCACGTCTTGACTGCATGACGTTAAAAGGCTTAGCACCATGGTCCAAACTACATGACCTTAAGCTGTAGCGGAGGTTTAGTTGTACGACCTTAAGTTGCATGGTCCTAGCCACATGACTTTAAACTGCATACCCATAGTCCGAGTTACAAGACCTTAAAACTGTAACGCATGGTGTGATAAATAGTCCATACACAGAACTTTAACTGTGAGATGGACCACCTCTTCACCAGGTGTATTTCATCTACAACCCCATTAGAGTTAGATGTATGCAAGGGTCGTGCGTACCCCTTCAATCCCCAATGGGTCTGTTTCGCATCAACATCCCAGCGAGAGTCACACCCTACTGCGATCCACTATCCCTAGGGAGTTAGGGTCATTCTCATCTTCGCAACTCCCAGTGGGCTTACACATGTGCTCTTGTCCATCATCCCCAATGGAGTTACATGCCATTACTCATTATCCCCGTGGAGTCACACTGGCCCTCATAATCCCTAGTGAAGTATGCTTCCTCTTGCCATTCCTTGTAGGGCCACCATTTTCATCTAATGCTCTCTGCATGCGCATAGCCTTAACTATTTTTATCCCTAGGGAGTCAGATTGCTATCCACAACCTATCCCCCATGTAGCTTTACCTACATGGAAACTCACACAACGGTCCATACTGCATGACCTTAAACTACACAGCCATGGTCCATGCTGCATGACCTTAAACTGCACAGCCACGGTCCATGCTGCATGACCTTAAACTACACAACCACGGTCCGTGCTACATGACCTTAAACTGCATAGCCACGGTCCGTGCTGCATGACCTTAAACTGCACAGCCTTGGTCCATGCTGCATGACCTTAAATTACACAGCCGTAGTCCAAACTACATGACCTTAAACTGTAGCAGAGGTCTAGTTTCATGACCTTAAACTGCATGGTCCTAGTTACATGACTTTAAACTGCATAACCACGGTCCATGCTATGTGACCTTAAACCATAGTACACGTCCTGACCGCATGACATTAAACTGCTTGGCCCAGTTTCGAGAGGCATGACCTTAAAGATGCCCCTACATACGGGCACACGCCCTTTACGTGCATCTTCACACACATCTTTCCAAACCGACCTGTTCGTGTGTGCACACCACCTTCATTACCTCCCCAGTGAGTCCACATACACGCACACCCCCTTTACATGCATCTTCACATATGCCTTCCCTAACCGACCCGTTCGTGTGTGCACACCATCCATCATTCCCAAGTGAGTCTTACCCATGCTCAAAAAATGGCGAGCCATCTCGCCACCCATACTCGTCGTCAGCTAGTGGGTCACCACTCTTCACCCACCATTCTTCCGTCATAGGGTAGCCTCATGCTATCTCCCCAAAGTGAGTCAAAACTATCATCACACTCACTCCATGGCCTCTACAGACTGCCATTCGTCACTCCCTAGTAATGGGCTTTTGATTGTAGCTTGTAACACTTTTTAATGCAATGAAAGAAATGAAATTCTTTTGAGTTAGCTTAATATTTCTCTTTTCATTTTCTTCTTTTTACTGCACGCACCGCATTTTAGGGGTTCATCAGGAATAATACTTCTTTAGATATCGTCCATTGATAGGGGGCATTGCCTCTCCTCTGTCTGAGTTTGCCAGTATATAGGCCCCGTTTGGTGTGACATTTTTGACCTTGAATGGACCTTCCCACTTGGGTTTGAACTTTCCTTTGCGGCAACCATGCATGACAATCAGTCTCTTGACTACTAAGACTAAGTCCCCACGAGCGAATGAGCGAATCTTGACAGACTTATCAAAGGCTCTCTTCATTCTTCCTTGATTGAGCTCGAGGTTCTGTTGGGCCTCTAGTCTCTTTTCATCAAGGGCATCCAACTCCTAGTAACGGAGCTTGACCCTCTCATCTTCAATTACTCCCTGATGTATAGCGATAAGGAGTGAGGGTATTTGAACCTCAAGGGGTAAAACACCTCACCTCCATAGACCAAGGAATAAGGGGTAGAGTTTGTAGCATTGGGGGTGGTGGTGTGATAGGCCCACAGAGCTTCAGGCAGCTTCTCATGCCAATTCTTCCGAAGCACCCCGCACAGGGTTTTGTTGAACACCTTAGCTAACCTATTGGCTCGAGGGTAGTACATGGTTGAGTATTTCCACTTGAAGCCGAACTGGTTGTCTAGGTGATCAACGTGATGGCTTTTGAACTAAGGGCCATTATCAGAGATTATTCGATTCAAACCCCGAACCGGTATACAATGTGGTGACGCACGAAGTTGGCCACAGCGGTCCCTGGAACCTGCTTGAGAGGGACTGCCTCGGCCCACTTGAAAGAGTAATCTGTCGCTGCTAGAATGAAGGCATGACCCAAGGTAGAAGGGGGGTCGATGGGTCCTACAATATCCACTGAGAAAAGGGCCATGATGTTACTGTAGGATGGAGAGGCTCCGAGGGCTGATGAATGAGGCTCGAGTGTATCTAGCACACCTTACATATTTTAGCATAGTTTTGGGTGTCAGTGACTATCGAAGGCCAATAATAGCCAAGTCTGCGTATGCGTTCATAGATCTTGGGACCGGACTGATGCAGCCTACAAATACCTGAATGGACTTCTTTGAGTACTCTACTTACTTCTTGTGTGTCAACACATATGAGGAGAATTCTATCAAATGATCGACGAAAGAGAACATGCCCATTGAGAAGGGTGTACTTGGTAGACATCCGTCGTATGCCGTTGCGTTCTGCTAGATCCTCAGGTAGCCTTCCATTCTTTACGAAATTCATGATAGGCTCCCTCTAGTCTTCCACTTGTTCTACCTCTACGCATATCGGTTCGAAGAATTCAAGTTCTCGCTGCTCAGCCTCATATTCTTTACTTTGAGATATTTCCTGCTTTGCCTTAATGACATCCTTGGCTGCAAGGAGCGCTCTAAATGGGTAAGATGGGAATTTAGGGAAGATATCCCTCTCAGCATCTGCATCAACTTCAGTTCTCAAGTCGACATGCCTACATTCTGTTACTCAAACTGGCCTGGGCCCTGATGAAGACAGTTGAATGGTGCCCCCCATCTTTGAGAGCTCATCGGCCTGCGAGTTTAGCTTTCTAGGGATATGACTCAGGGATAATCATCAAACCGGGCCATGTAAGTTTTGGCCGTGTCGTGATAAGGCTTGAGAGTATCCTTCCTTACATCATAAATCCCTTTAAGCTACTGGATGACGAGCTCAGAATCGTCGAAGATGTTTAGCTGCCCTAAGTCTAGCTCCTGGGTGATCTCCAACCCGATTATGAGGGCCTAATATTCGGCTTCGTCATGGGAGAATGCCTCTGCCAGTGAGAAGGATAGAGGAATCATTCCACCATCGAGGGTCAGAGATACAACTCCTGCTCCTCCTCTATTAGACTGGAATGCTCTGTCGAAGTGCATCTCCCACGGTTGAGTTAGTTTTGTATAGAAAACTTCTTCATTCTGTAGATCACTTGATAGGGGAGATTCCGAAGGGACTGGGTGACCCGCGAGGAAGTTTGTTAGGGCTTGACCTTTGACTACCTTCTTTGACACATACGTGATGTTGAACTCCATCAACAATAATGCCCACTTGGCTAAACTTCCTAACAGGCATGGCCGGGTGTTAAGGAACTTGACCAGATCATTCTTTGAGATTAACCTGACCTCGTTACCGAGCAAATAATGGTGATGCTTCTGTACCACGAAGATCAAGGCTACACATCTTTTTGATATGGGGGTAATTCTTTTTGGTTCCCTGCATCATGCGACTCAGATAATAGAGTGCTATCTCCTGCCCCCCATCATTGTTCTGGCTAAGAGCGCTCCTAATGAGTCATCAAGAGCGGTCACGTATAAGAGGAGAGGCCTTCCCAACACTGACATAGAGAGTACTAGAGGATTCAACAGGTATTGCGTGATACTATTGAGTGCAGCTTGGCACGCCTCATCCTATATGAAGGGAGTGTCCTTCTTTAGGAGATGTGAAAAGGGCCTGCATCGTCCTGAGAGGTTTGAGATGAACCTCCAAATGTAGGCGAGCTGTGCTTGAAGAGACCGCAATTCATGGAAGGTCGTAGGCGATGGCATGTCCTGAATGGCCTTGATTTTGACTAGCTCGATCTCCAGCCCACGGTACCTCACGTGAACACTAAGAATTTTCTTGAGCGTACACCGAAGGCGCATTTCAAGGGTTTCATTTTGAGTTGGTGATGTCGAGCCATTTGAACACCTTTTTAAGGTCTTGTATGTGAGCGTCTTTTGTTTCACACTTCACCACCAAGTCATCTACATAGCACTCGACTTCCTTGTGGATCATATCCTTGAAGATGGTCATCATGGCTCGCTGGTACGTGGCACCGACATTCTTTAACCTGAAAGGAATCACAGTGTAGCAAAAGGGGCCTTTTGGGGCTCTTCTGGTGCCATCCTGATTTGATTATAACTAGAATATCCATCTATAAAGGAGAAGATTTAGCAATGAGTCATGGAGTCAACAAGCATCTCGGTGAACGATAGGGGAAAGTCGTCTTTGGGGCAGGCGATGTTCAAGTCGCATAAGTCAATGCAGACCCTGATTTGGCCGTTCTTCTTCTTGACTGGGACGACATTTGCCAGCCATCTTGGGTATTTGACTTCACGTATGAATCCAGCTTGCCTGAGCTTGTTCACGTTAGCATCAATCTGCATCTCGAGGTCGGGTCTAAACATTCTTGATTTTTGCTTCATGGATTTGATGGTGGGATCAATACCAAGGCGATGGACAACAATTTGAGGGTATAGACTGGGCATCTCATGATAACTTTAGGCGAAGATGTCGCGGTTTTCTCAAAGGAGGGAGACGTAACTTTCTTTCTCTTCTTAAGTCATCTTTGTCGAGATGAAAGTTGGCCTTGAATCTGCTTCATCCCCTAAGTTTATCTTTTCGAGTTCGTCAGCTGTGGCTTGATCACCTTCTTCGCACTCTTTCAAAGCATCTTGTTACTCTTCTTCTAGAAATTCAGGATGCTTTTCATCAATCTTAAGTGTGGAGACACACGATCCTAACATTTCTACTTCTAGGAGAGGCCTAGCGTGATAGACGATTTCTAGTCTTTAGCCAGAGCAAGGAATGAAGGGGTGGGCTTCGAACCGAGAGTCCATGACCTTGCGACGATACTTGCCCCGAGCTGGGTGACGCTTCATGAACTTGGATCATGTGACATGCCTCATGGGAATAGGAGCATGAATATGGCTCAATCTTGGCTTGGGTCGCCAAGGCGTTACGACTGTCGAGAATCCAGCCTCCTGGGCCAGCATCTCTCTGAGGCGCTTTTGCTGCGACCTGTTGAGATTGGTACCTCCAAGCTCTCTATTTAGAGCATCGAAGTCTGGGCATTATCGAGCTGTGCCTGTGGACAAAATAGAAGACGAGGGAGAAAAAGAAGAGTTAGAATGTTCCGGGCATCTTTTTACATTGTTTCCGGAATTGGACGTGCGCAGGGGGTATTTTCGTTCTTGCTTCCACTCTGATCATTGAGGGGTTCTTTTAGTGTCATCACCCATTTTGGAGGGATCCTGAGCTGTTGGTGATTCGGGGACGTCCGCCTGATTGGACGAATGGATAAGGCAAGTTGTTCGTGGAATGAAGTCTTGAAAGGTCGGCAGTGGAGGAAGGGGCCTAAGGAATTCTTCCTTGACTGGTGGCTAAGGGATGGGATTCCTTCAGCGAACTGACCTAAGTGCTCGTCTTCTCCTTCTGGACCCTTGAGGAAGCATTTGGTCTGGTTCATTGGGATGGTGAGTAGTCCTAGCCTGGCGGACTGCCTCATGCTTCAGGGATTTGAGCCTACTTTTCCCATGGTAAACTTCTTAAGGCTGAGAAGTCGAGAGCCTCGAAGGGTCTAGTGTGTGGTCATAAGGGACTTGTAGCGGGGTCTCCTCTTGGATAGGAGCAACAGCTTGGAAGTACTTCAAGAGAATGACGCATCATGGACTTTCTTCATGACTATAGCTTTGAACCCGGAGCATTATTTCAACTCGTAGCCCCATACTTGATGATATGGGCACCAGAGGTTTTTCATACCCTGGGCAAGGTGCTTAGGCTGCCTGGCGCGCTTGGGAGCAATGAGGCTCTGTTGGAGCATTGCCACGAAGAGGGCCTGCAGAGGGTCTGGCTCGGTGCTTCCCGAGGCTTGTGCCGGGAGTTCTTCTTTCATTGGCGAAAGAGGGACTTGAGGGCGCCCTTTGAGGTTACCAGGAGCTTCCTGGCATTGCTGCATCTTCTTTGCCAAGAGTTAGTGGAAGCCAGTGCATTTGCTCACATCTTGGCCTCGTATCTGGTGATAAGAGCACTAGAGGTTCTCAGTTCCTGGAGGCTGTACTTAGGCTGCGTTGTCAGCTTCGGTGTGATGTGTCCTTCTTCGAGTATTATAGAAAATAATGCATGGAGGACAGCGGGTGCCCCCTCATCCTCATTGATCACCAATATGTGGGAGGCCTCAGTTTCCCCGAACGATTTATTTTACTCTTCGAGCTTTATCTGACCCTTGTTAATAAGGGCTTCGATAGTATCGTTGAGCCTGTAGTAGTCATGAGTGAGATGGCCTACTTTCTTGTGATAGGCGTAGTACGTCTCATCTGTCTCCTGCTCAGCCGGCTCTGGGGTGTTAACCTCTGGTAGCTGGATCATGTCCTGTTCTAGCAGCAGTCAAAGCAGTGCAAGAGTCCACTTCTTGTCGAATTGGTAAACCTTATTCTGATGCTGGATCTAGAAGTCACTTTGCCTAGCATTTTTAGGAGGCGGGACCTTATTGTAGGAATGTTGTTTGCCCTCGGCCTGAGGCGTTTGTGCCTTGGAGAGGTCCAGGGTTTGGGGGACGACATTCTTGGTGTCAGTCACGGTGACGACCGCATTGATCACCTCCTTTTGCTGGTCGCCCCGACTGTTGGAGCGAGAATTCAAACCAGAGGGCTGCTGATGAGAACCGCCATGGTGCTCCTCTACACGAACTGCTTTAGAGATGAGCTCTGACATGGAGGGTGGATTGGAGGCCTCGACATGTAGGGCTATCTCGGGAATCATGTTCTGTATACAGGTATGGACAGCTTCTTTTACGATCATGGGGGTGGCATGAAAGGTTGCCATCTCTCTCCATCGAGTGATGAACTTGTCAATCGGTTCACCAGGGTCTTGAGTCAGAGTAAGGAGCTCGAACTTGTTCATCCTTTCCTCTTGGGAGTCGTCACGCTCATTGATCACCATGACACTGACCGTTTCTTCCGGAGGGTCAGAGCCAGGTGAAACAGTGCACTGCCGAGGTTGGCAAGTCGTATGTGGAAAGTCAGTCTGCAGAGGCTTAGCGGGTCCCGACTAGACTCGAGCCTTGTATGCCGATCTTGTGAGGACTGGTTCTCGATGGTCTTGGGATTGTGGCTACTTAGCAGTAATGACCCATCAATACTCTTGAACTCGCTCAGGTTTTGGAGTTTGGAGAGGGAAAAAGGGATTACGAGGCAGGTGGTCACCGAGAGTAGTTACCTCAACTGCCTTGGAGGCCTCTCTGGTCAGGATCTGTAAGCCTCACTTCTGTTTAATCGTGAGGTTGCTGTGGAATTCACCCTAGAACTGGGCCTGAGGCTTAAACAACCCCTCTTTTCTTGAACATGCGAGGGCTGTGTCTATTAATTCGAGTAGGGAGTGGGGCCCAAGGACAAAAGGCAACTGGGGCTTCTGCTTTGAAAGCTGGAGGCTTCTGTCAGACATCAGGCCACTGCTACGAGTCCCTTTGTGAGGCCCGGATGCACGGATGACCTGAGGTTGGCTCAAGATGGTACTCTTAGGAAAAACCTTTGAGTACCAGGTCTCGAGGTGCTTGCTCGGTGATGGGACAACAGCATAAGAAGGAGGTGGTTCATGACTCTGCTTAAGTCAAGAGAGAGGAGGAACCTACAAAGTTGGTGCGTGGGCACCTTTAGGGTTAGCCATTCGGGTGACTTAGGAGTCAGCCCAGGCTCGGTCAATGGGTTTGACGTTGGAAGATCGAAACTCACGAGCTTGTGTATGTGAGAGACAGAGTAGGAACCTATCTCTCACAGGGAGAAGCTGTGTGTGGTGAGAGGGAGGACGAAGCGGTCAACCCTTTGGTGCTCGAGTTGACACAGAACTGGCACCACCTTGAGCTATGGGATGCATGGTGCCCGCATGGTTCGACCTAAGAAGGCCTAGCCTTGAACCCGAGTTTTAGGCAGCGTGAAAGTTGCCCCATGGTGTGGCTTGAGTGGATGGACCAGGGGCCTTTAGGTGTGTTCGTGGGGTGGAGACCTCAGGATCTACGCCTTTGTGTACCGAGCCTCTACGTGTAGAGGTTCGAGGTAGTAAAGGAGTTCAGGGGGTAGCCTTACGGCGACCCTCAAAAGCGATGGCAACTTGCTTACCTCTTGCGAGAGCGGATAGGGCAGCCATCCGACGTACCTCAGCAATATGACTGGCAAGAGATTTGACAGTAACAGGGTGGGTGCTGTGTGCCATAACAGATGTGCTACCATTGCAAGGGGCCTTGGTGGAGAGTCCACTAGGAAGAGAAAGCGGCGAGGCAAGGACCTTTAAGTTTTCTCTTGCACCGATCCAAAAGAGAACCTAGGAGCCGGATTGTGAGTCCTGACTCAGAAGGAGTGTAGGGAAGGAAGCTTGAGTAGCCTGGTTCCCTAGGACAGTCACGAGTGTAGGGATAAGAAAGTCCCTGACTCGGATGAAAGGGTTGAATAACCCAGGTGCCATAGAAAGTAGTGCAGAAAGTGAAAGAAGATACTGATCAAACAAGAGCAAACCGACGAAGGGGTAATAAGTTCTCAATGGAGTCGCTAAGCTGGTTAGTTGCCTCGATCTTGCCTCCCCAAACCTAGGTGATCGGGTGACAATGCCTCTGGTTCAAAAAACTTGGGACTTGAGATCGCTCTCTTGGGAACCTTATTTAAGAACAAGGGAAGGTATCCAACTAATGAGAGAGGAATTTTGGATGTGAGATGGGGACCAACCTTACCTGGGTCCGTGACTTACTCGGGTTGACTCACGTGGGTGCCCTCTTAGATCACGATGGAAAGCCCCCCAACTGCTTTGGCTGGGTCGGAATCACCTCCCTTGACCTGCAATCTTCTTATTTTTCTACACAACACTACTATGGTTAATATGCAAGACAAGTGGGCCGAAGGGCCCACCCTTGTCTTAGGGCAATGCACATTCGTGTGGCTAGGAATGTGAGGAATGTGAGCGGTTAGAGTGATAAAATGGAAGGTTCGAACAAAGGTCGAAGAGAGAAGAAAACTTGATGAAGGGACGAGACTAGCTTGATAGCTGAATAGTGACTGACTCGGAGTTGTAGTAAGACGGGTATGGTACCCAGAACCAGCACGACAGCAATACTACTTGAAACCGAGGCCGATATAGTGGTGCTAGGCTAGGTCAACCCTCGATCAAGTGAGAAGAGGAGAGAAGACATGAGACATCGAAAGGATAGGGTCCTATCGGCATTTAATGTCGCCACCCACGACTGTGGAGTCGCAGTGTCACGACCCTTGGACGACGCTAGACACTACTGCTTACGGCTTGAGTGGGAACATGGTACTATAGACGATGCTAGGCATCACCGTTGGCAACACAAGAAGGCAACGTGCCTTTGCGTATAATGATGGTACGATATATATTGAATTTTGCCCCAAACATGGGTGGATGATCAAAAGTAACCCTAATTGATAGAAATTAAGATTAAAAAGTATAAAAAAAATAGAAAATAGGGTAAAAAATGATAAATTTGCCCTTCCTAACAAGTTGTGGAATTTCAGAACAGTCCCTGTGTTGCCTTAAAACGTGCATGATTTTTTGTAGATGATCCGAGGTTGTTTCGATGCCTGACTAATCGAGAGATGATTGTTTTCTTATAGGGCTTGGCATGGCGATTGATTTGATACCAACTTCGAGCCATGGATTGTGTTTTTAAGGCATGATCATGTAACTTGAAATTTGAATGAATCTTAAAACTTTAGATCGATTGTGTACTCGTTTCTTGATGTTTTTCTGTGATTTCTTTGTTGGATCACACTGAGCATGTCGTCACGATTGTGGGGCATCAAATGCAGCTTGATTCCGTGCCCGTACACAGATTTTGCAACTTTCAAATTTTGGCCGAAATCTGAAATTTTGACGATAGAATTTGCAGTTACTTCATCGGCTTTGTGTGCATAATCCAACCGTTCATCATGTACAAGGTTCATGTCAAAGATAGCCCAAGGCCTTACACACATGATGGAATCGATTTTGCATTGATCGGGCTCGCGAGCAACATGATTTGGTTGCTTGAGCAAGGCACGACGCTGCTGAATGTTATGCACTTTCTTCATGGATTAGCAATCTCTCTCTAGCTTTTCTTCGCGCTCAAGCATCGTCGCGAGGCGTACTACATATCGAAACGCTTGTCTTGACAAGACAAACATGCTCACTAAATTTGAGCGCGATCCGGCTTGGGACGGGCGAGATATGAGTGTCGATAGTCATTGATCATGACTATCCCTTTAATGGTGTGAAGTTGCAGGGTAGCCGCAAGGGAATAATACTGTACGGCTCCCCCTGCTTCTCTCTTTTGCCTATAACTTCTTCCTGAGATGTCTATTTAGGCTGAAATTTGACCCCTAGGGGTTTTCAACCATGCTGGATCTAATGGTGGTGGTCCCACAGCAAATTGAGACACTGAAAAATATAATTATAGGGTCCGTTTCAGGGTCTTAGATGTTAATTCTGTCGGAACTGTTTCTCAGTTAGCACTGCCTTAGACATGTCGGAAAGCGATGAAACTTGACAGGAGACTTTTGAGAGTCCTCATGAAGATGTTGACCAGTTATGGGGCTATTTTGAGACTATCAAGATTTCTACTGTTTGCTAGGCTTTTATTGAGTAGGGGCCCCATGATGACAAACAATATCTTCCAACACGCATCTCTCGCGCGCACATTTCCTCAACCACCGTGCGTGCTCCTTCTTCATCGCTGCACATGCTACCTCCGTGCGTCCTTCATCATCGAGCATGCTATTGCTATGGGGGTTCTCAAGGCGTGCTCTCCTACTGCAGAGCATGCCATCGCCGTGCATGTCCCATCATTATCCCCAGTGGAGCTACATGCATGCCACTACCTTTCATCCCCAAAAAGTCCTACTCACCCCCTAATCCCCAGTGAAGTCCGCTTCCATTTGCCAGCCCTCATAAGGCCGCCATCTCCATCTAGCCCTCTGCTGACATTAACTGTTTTATCCCCAGGGAGTCAAATTTCCATCCATGCTCCCATTCCCCATGAAATTTCACCTACATGGTGACCCACACAATGGTCTAGATACACGACCCTAAACTTCATGGTCCAAACTATGCGACCTTAAATTGTAGCGAAGGTCTAGCTATATGACCATAAACTGCATGGTCCATGCTGCATGACTTTAAACTGCATATCCACTGTCCAAGCTATATGACTTTAAAAACTGTAGTGCATGTCTTGGCCACATGACGTTAAACTGCTTTGCTCAGGTCCTGGAGGTATGACCTTAAACACGCCCCCACACACGTGTACACGCCCTTTACATGCATCTTCACACACTCCTTCCCTGACTGACCCGTCCGTGTGAGTGCACCATCGTCATCAACTTCCCAAAAAATCCATCTTCCTTCATTACCATTCATCATTCCCCAATGAGTCTCACCCGCCCTCACCAATAGCGAGACATCCCATCACTCATACTAGCTGTCAGCTAGTGGGTCAGCACTTTCCACCTTACATTCATACATCATCCATCTTTCGCAGGCAACACTTGTGCCATCTCCCCAAAGTGAGTCAAACCACCACCATACTCACTCCATGGCCTCCATAGGCTGCCCGTCATCACCACTATGGTCTAGCTGTATGACCTTAAACTGTAGTGCATGTCCTGGTAGCATGATGTTAAAAAGCTTCGCACAGGTCTTGAAGGCATGACCCTAAACACACCTTCACAAAAAAAAAAGGAATAACGGGCATGGTGTATACCTGAACAAGGGAACACCATGAGTAAATATGATGGACGGGCATGATCACAAAACCATGGTAAAAGGGTTTCATTAATAAAAACTCGGGCACGGTAAAAACCCAAAAGGGCATCGTGAGTAAAAATAGAAGAATAAGGGTGGACATGACCGAAAGATCATGAGTAAAAGAGTCTCAAATAAAAGGAAGTTAGTGAAAACCATCTCCACGGTGCTGCTTCCCAAGTCCATGTGAAAATTCATAAAGGACGCTTGGACTAATAAGCAGGTTGATGTAGTACTCGCCTCTACAGGCAGCTTCAGCCCAAATTCTAAAGAGAAAAATCCCTGGTGTCACAATCCTAGGACAAAAAAGTTCAAGCTTCAAGAAGATTCCCATAGCCTGAGTCTATTTGCAAAAAGGACTCGAAGGACATAAGACTCGCCAAGAAGGCAAGACAAGTCTCATGAAGAAGAGCATCATTCCCAAGAGGTCACTAATGCACTTCAAGATGTTGAAGGTGCCCTAAGAAAGCCAAGTCAGCCAGACCTTGGACCTGTTATGCAGCAACAGGATTGAGCCCTCAAGGGACCCTCAGACAAAGAAGAGAGGTATCCTAATTATTGCAACTGCTAACAGTAAGCAGGGGTTATACTCAAAGCCGGTCACCGCGATAAACTGAGGTACCCTGCCCGCCAAGGACATTTTGGTGCATAATGCAGACATACACCAACTAAAGGACCTTCAGCAGACCATCCAGAACAAACAACAAAATAAACAAACCCAGACTAAATGGGAAAAATGCCCTTTAACATGGCACTCGACTGCCAGATGGGGTTGATTCAAGACAAACGAGGCCCGTACATAATCCTTAGCTGTCAGAATCACAAACAGTCCCTTGAGGGTGAGGACTTCGACAGGATCCCTCAAAAAAGTCTCTTCTCCCCCTAACGTCTCCACGGATGGATATGTACATTGCATCCAAATGTCTGAGCATCTAGTTACAACATTGCGTGGATCTCCTCGACGTTCACATGGTCCTATGGCTAAGAAGAAAAAAGTAATAAAGCTTAAGGAAATTTTATGAATGTTGTCGTTCTCGCTTCTCTCGAAGCACAATATTTGGCGAGGCAAGTTGTTTGAAGACATTTTTTAGCACCTTGGTTCCCCGATGCGGAATAAAAAGAGAAGCCGGTCAATAAAGCCTGAATTACAGTGGAATTCTTGACAGTCTTAGAATTTCCCAAAACAAGTGGAAATGTTCATAAGAACTTCAAAGGCTACCTGCCAAGTTTTGTCGCAATTCAACATGTCTAAGGCAGTGCAGACAAAGAAAGAATTTCAAAAAAATAAGTCTCTAGCACTCTAAAATGGACCCTATAACGAGAACTCTATTTTCGGTGCATTAGAGTGTTGTGGGACCACCACTGTTGGATTCGATACGGTAAAAAACCCTTATAGGTCAAGTTTCAGCTTAATCGGGTGCGCCAAGACAAAGTTATGGGTAAAAGACCGAAAAGGGGTAGGCCACACACTATTGCCATACGCCCTGCACCACCATTAATGGTGATTGTTTTTACAATCTCAGGTAGTGACTTTCGAGAGCCATATCTCACTCGTTCCAAGTCGGATCATGCTCAAATTTTGTGAACGTGTTCGTCTCGTCAAGATGAGTCTTTCGCTATGTGGCACGCCCCATGACGATGCCTAAGCAGGGAGAAAAGCTAGAGAGAAGTTGATGATTCGTGAAGGAAGTTGCAAGAAATTCAGCAGAGACACGTCTCGCTTGAACGACCATATCACGGCGCTCGCGCATTGGATTGACAAGTGACTAGTTCCATCGTGTGTATAAGGTTCAGGGCTACCATTTTTCCGAACCCCGTGCGTGATGAACGGTCGGATTTTACACACGAAGGCAATAAATTTGCTATAATTCTGGCCACCGAAATTCAGATTCCGGCCAAAAACCCAAGACTGCAAAATCTTCGTTCAAGCACAAAATCAAATTGCGTTTGTTGAAACACAATCGTGACGGAATGCTCAGTACAATCTAGCAAAGAAATCAAAGAAAAACATAAAAAAATGAGCGCATTATGGATCCGAAGTTTTCAAGATTCGAGCAAATTTCAAGTCGCATGATCATGGCCTAAAAACACGATCCGTGGCTCAAAGTTGGTACCAAATTGATCGTCATGCTGAGCCCAACAAGAAAGTAATCATCTTTTTGCAAAACAGGCACCAGTGCAACCTCGAATCATCCACGAAAGATCACGCACGTTCTAGGGCAGTAGTAGGGACTGTTTTGGATTTCCATGTATTGTTAGGCAGGGACAAAATAGTCATTTTGTACCCATTTTTAGATTTTATTTTAATTCAAATAAATTATTATCATCAATTAGGGTTAATTTTGATTAATCCACCATGTTTGGGCAAAAGTCTATATATATCACATGATATCATTGTACAAAGGACCCCATTTTGTGTAATAAAATTTCTATCTTTCTTCATTGTTAGGTCACTTTTAAGAGAGAAAGGAAGGAAAGAGAAATTTTTGGGTCGGTACACTTGGGCTTAACGTATTATCTTCCTCTCTTCTCTCTCTCTTCTCTTTCTCTATCTTCTCTCTCTCTCCTCTCTCTTTCTCTCTCCTTTTTCACAGACGATGGAGCCCCATCGCCGTCTGTGTTTCACTCTTTCCCCTTCTCTTCTTTCCTCTTTCCTTCCCTTGTGGTCTCGCACGACCACGACCTTCCTCTTCTCCCTTCCCTGTGGTCCCTTATTACCGCAACTTTCTCCTCTCCCTCATTGTGGTCCGGCATGATCACAATTTCTCTCTTTTCTTATTCTTTTATCCCTTGCATGTCCACCTGCTCCTTGTGAACCCTCGGGTTCACTTCCTCCTTCTTTCTCTGGTAGTCCCTCAGGTCCACCTCCCCTTCTCTCCTTTTTCTGTGTACCTTCACATCACCCCCTTTGTGTACCCTCGTGTTCCCTTTTTCCCTCTCATGATCCGTGGTCTCGCGCGATCACTATTCCCCAGGCCTTTCTTTCCTATTGCCATTTGCAACCATCCGTCTTATCGCCGAGCGTGAAACATACCCAACGCCATGTGTGCAAACATAACCCATCGCCGTCTGTGCAACCGACCTTATTGACGTCTTTGTAACCCACCTTCTTGCCATCTGTGTAACCCACCTTACTGCCGCTCATGACTCAATCTTATTGCCGCTCTTGACTCAACTTCTTTCTACCGCTTATGACTCAACCTCACTGCTATTACCACTAAATAACCAACTTACCCTTTTCTTCCCGTCACCCTGCCCTTCACCATATCTCCCCATCTCCACCTCTCTTTGCTGCCCCCAACCGTCTCGTCTCAACCCCCTCTCCTCAATCACCCCCTTTCCGCTAACTGTCGCATCCTCCACTCCAACCCATAACCAAGCAGCCTGTTGCCCACGCTGTCTCGCACCAGGCAACCACCTTCGCTTCTCTCTTCACCCCATTTTTGCAATCTCTCCCTGCTATATCTACCACTCTTCTGCTCTTTCTCTCTCTAACTCCCTATAACCAGCCGCAACCCATCGCTACCGCCATTTCTGCCCCTCTCTCTTCTCCGCCCCACTCCTCTCTCGGCTAATTCAACTGCCTCCTCTCTCTACCACAACCCACACCTTCCTGCTGCAACCACCCCAGCCAACTCCACCTCTCTCTCTTCTCTCACCCACTTCCCTTTCTCACGCTACTCCATCACCTGCAAATCTCTCACTTCCATCTTGTCCACCCTGCTGCATCCACCTCCATCTCCGCCATTCGCCCATCATCTCCGCTGCGCCATAGCAACCTCTCGCTCTCTCCCTGACGTCTCACATTCCTGCCCCCATTCCATCCTCTGCAGCTTGCTCTCATCCCATCACAGTCATCTTGTTGCTCCAACTTCTCCCACCACCTTTTCCACCTGCCACCGTTTCTTTCGACCAGCAACTTCCGCCATCCCGTTGGTCGCCCTTTCCAGCTTGCAACTCCCATCCTCTTCTCGCCCCAACCTTTCAAAATCTTGCGATCTCCTCTCACTCTAACCTTCTGCCACCTCATGTCCTCTCCGACCTTAAGCAACCTTGTTCACCCCCCACACTGGGCCCTATAATTGTTGTGCTTTCTCTCTGAGAATCTACCAAAGAAAACCCACAAACAAAACACTCCCTATCCCTTTCGTTTTTTTTTCTTCTTTTCGTTTTCGTTCGCGTCCTTTTCGTTTAGTTCCTTCTAATCGTTCTATTTCAAAACTCTCTCTCTCTCTAAACTTAAATATGCAATACCCAAAGCCTCTCTCTTTCTCTCAACCAGTGTTTGAAAAACTCGCCCAGTCGAGCCGGACTCGTCCTGTTCGACTTGGGAATCATCTATTATCGAGCCGGTTCCACGAAAAAACCAGGAATCCCCCGTATCCATAGAGAACTGGGCGATTCCCAATAGTGAATCGCGAGTCTCACTGAAAAAATATTTTTTTTACATGTGCCCGCCTCACGAGAACAACATGTGGCCACAAGTGGCCGTCTTACGGGAGCAACACGTGGTAACTCACCTCACATGTCTTCCCACTCACTTTTCTACACGTGCAATGGAGCATCTATTACAAAGGACTTTATAGAGAACCAAAGAACACTCATCCTTCGATGTGGGATAATTACCATAAAAAATCATTAAAGCAAGATGTTTGAATATATATTATTATAGAATCAAATAAAATCACATGAGGCGACGCGGCCGTGTTGGTTGACAACTTGGATTTCGCGGTGGACGTCTAGGGTCCCCTTACCACACAACCAAAAATTTTTTGAGTTCGAACCCCTTAGCGCACAACAAATTTTTTTTTTGAGTTCGAACCCCTTAGCCTTAGCGCACAACACAAAAAACTTTTAGTTCGACCCCCTTAGCGCACAACAAAAAAAACAATTTACTCAAAAAAATAAACAAAGGCAGAAAATACTGTCGTAAAAAAATAGATAAAATATAAAATAAAAGGCTTTTCAAGATAAAGATAAAAAAAATAATATAACATTTTTTTATTTTTCTTGTAAAAAAAAATACAATTTGTTGTCAAAAAAATAAACAAAGGCAGAAAATACTGTTGCAAAAAAATAAAAAAAATATATAAAAAGAAAAGGTTTTTCAAGATAAAGATAAAAAAGATAATACAACATTTTTTTATTTTTCTTGTAAAAAAAATACAAGGTAATATAACAAGTATTTCTTGCAAAAAAAATTAAAACAAAAGGCATAAAAAATAAAATGTACTTTGGCAACATCATTTTTTTATTTTTCTTGTAAAAGAAATAAAAAATAATACAACAATAAAAAAAAAAAGCAGTACAACATCTTCTTCTTTTGTCAAAAAAAAAAAAAGAAGATAATCAACAAGTATCATATTTTTCTTGTAAAAAAAAATAAAAGATGACACAATAAGTATTTCTTGCCAAAAAAATAAAAAGTATTTCTTAATACAATCTAGGAATAAATGGTTTAATTGTATTTTTTAATTTTATAACGTGATGGTCTTTAACATAAATTTAGTAATATTAATTTAAAGATAGGATTCATACAATAAGGCCATTTGAAATCTCTCTCTTTCCACTAACAATCTCTTCTACTAATTTATTCTATAAACCTAAAAAACTAAAGAAAATTGGTACGCATTCTAATAATTTCTACATTGATAACCAAATCTTTTATTTTATTTATTAATTTTTATATTATAAATCATGTAGTGTACTTTTTTTCTTACAGTTGTCAATAATACATTTTAAATTAGATGATATTATAAAATATTTTGGATTTGTTATTATTTATATAATAAAATAATTATAAAATATTGTTGGTATATTATACTACAGTTAGTTAGGTTGTAATAATTTGAGTGTTTCCAGCGGATTAGGGTTTCCCGCTAATTCGAGATTTTAGTGGCCAATTTTTCATCGATTTAGTCAATTCTTTATTGTAGTCCATATATGATTATATACTTAATCCATGATAATTCTATAATTTCTTTTGTGTGCTGTAAATTTAATGGTTAACATAAGTTCATATAGGGAATGAACACCTCAATATTCATAAATTGATGAAAACAATGAAAGTTAATAATGCAATACCCTAATTTCTTATTGAATTCCTAAAAAACAACATTTATAATGAATTTTAATAAATTTTTTGAATTTTTTTAAGGCTTAATCCAAGTTATTCGGCCTGATTCGCGATCCGGATCTTCGATTCGCCGATCCGAATCGATTTTTGAGAATTCCGATCCGAATCACCGATCCGTTTTTTAAACCACTGCTCTCACCTAATCTCTTTTTTTTATTTATTATCTCAACGATACCGTCTCCCATTCACATAAAACAGCTCTTAACCAAACCACTTTCTTTATTTTTTTTATGCTATTTTATTTATCCCCTTTCGATGCGTCAAAGTCCCTCTCTTTTAAAACTTAAAAGAACCAATAACGTCAACAACTCACTCCTTAACCAAAGCGTGACTCTTCTTTTATTACTATTTTACTCAACCCTCTTCCACATCCCTCTTTTAATTCATTTTAAAATTATCACATTTACTTTTTCTACCCCTTTCCTTCATTTTATTCCATTTTACTCTTTCCTTTTATGTCATTTTATTCCCTTAATTTTATTGTCCCCTATTCCATTTTATTTCATTTATTTTGCCTCACTCATTTTATCTCGCCATACTTTACTCTATTCCATCCATTTAGTTTATTTTAATTATCTCATCTTATTTTATTTTATTTCATCCATTTTATTTTATTTTACTTCATTTCATTTTATTTATTTCACTTCACATCATTCCATTTTATCCCAATTCTATTTTCTAATTTTATTTTAATTCATTTCATTCATTTTCATTTCATCTCGTTCTCTATCACCCTCATTTCTCTTATCTCTTTGCTTATCTCATTCTTTACTGTAAAATATGTACTGAGAGTCTCTTATCAAGAAGACCATGTGAGGCTGTCGAATTGACACGAATTCTCGTGTGTTATTTCTTCCTTGAATACACACACACGTGTACGCTTGCCTTGTAACAAGGTGGGGACCCATGCCCCACTCGTCTATACTTTTAATGTGTGTGTGTATGTTTGCAAGAAAGGAGAAACAAGTCAAGGGAGGCAATTCCAAACCGGTCGCAGGTCAGGGGGCATTCCAACGTGATCTAAGAGGGCACCTACCCAAGCCAGCCCGAGCGTGTCACGAACCCACGTGAGGTAAGTCCCACCTCACGACCCTAATTCCTCTCTCAACGGTTGGTACTCCTGCCCACGTCTTGTTTACGTGGTTCCCGAGAGAGCGTTCTCAGGTCCCGGGTCCATCTCGAACCCGGAACCATGCCACCAGGTCAACTCGACCCGAAGGATGAGATCGAGGCACCTAAGCACTCTCTCTCAAACACAGGGCACAAGAAAAATAATCAGGGGAGAACTCAATAATTTGAATTAAGTGAAACAGAATCAAGGACTGGGGAACCGCCGTTTTGGTTATTACATGCTAGATATCTAACCTAATTACTGAAAATTACAATTAAAATAAATTAAAGAAAAGCTAGAAATTAGGGGCAAAATGATGATTTTGCGTCTCACCCACAACAAGCTGTGCAATTCTAGATTAGTCCCTGCCATGGCCATGAACTCACATGAACTTCTTGTGGCTGACATGGGGTCTTTTCAGCTACTGTCTGGCCAAAATAACATAAGACGTTTGTAGAGCTCAGTGTGGTGGTCATTTTGGTATAGATTTCGAGCCATGAACCGAGGTTTTAAGTTACTAACCCGAAGCGGCAAGTTTTGTGAGAAATTTGTGATCTTAATTATGAGATTGTGCTCATTTCAGGATTGTTTCCCTCGATTTCATTATTGTAGATTGTCGGGCAAGTTGCCCTGATCATTTTGCAATAAGTATGGCTCAATTTGGTGCTCAAATGACCACTTTCTCAATCAAGGAATTTTTGTCGGAGTTGAGATTCTGGTGGCCGAAAATTGCCTCTTCTCTGTCCCTGAAATATTGTAAATCCGGTCGTTCATCATGTGCGAGGTCTGATCTGAATGAGATTCTCGATCCCATGATAGAGTTGCCTCTGTTTTTAGGCCAATCAAGTATGCAAGCATTGTGATATGGCTATTAAATCAAAAGGGACTTTCTTCATCCAATTTCCTACAACTTTTGCCTTTCCATGGCGATCTTCTCTTTTCGATTTCTCTCGGCTCAGGCCACGTCAGCGGGCATGCCATATGTCAAAACGATCGGGCCAATGAGATGAACACCCTCTCAAGGGTTGGGCTTAGTCTGACCTGGGATGAAGGAGATATGGCCAAGGGAAGTTCAGTTCGAGATTGGAGAACATAGCTTCCATAAATGGGACCTGGTTCACCGAGGGTGCACCGGGATCACGTGCGGCCTACCTATTTTTGGTAAATTAGCCACAGGCTGGTCTAGAGGCATCTGAAAGCCAGAACTTGGTATCCGGGGGTTTTCGGACATTTTGAATCCAATGCAAATGGTTTGGCAATCATTCGAAGCTCCAATGATAGGGTTGTAGCTACAGGGTCTTCTTTTTAGTGTTAGATGCAGAATTCTGAAAACTGTTTTGAACTCTGATCTGCCTAAACTTTGTCAGATTGCGACAAAACTCGGCGGGTATTCTTAGGAGACCCTTAGCCACGTTTTCAATCATTTTGGGGCCATTATGGGAATGTCATGAATTATGCTTTGAATGGGGGCTTATTCGTCTACTGCTTCCGTGGTCCATAGGCATTTTGGTACCTACGGACCCAGGTTGCAAGTTTCTCTCTCCTTATGCATATCAGGGATAACAAGTATTGGAAAATACCATTGAACAACTTGCCTCGCAGAATGTTGTGCTTCGAGAGAAGCGAGAAGGATAACATTCGTAATCAAAACTAGTCCCTCGGCTTTCTTTTTCTTCCTGGCCACCAGACCACACGACTATCAAAGGGGAAATCATGCGAAACTGCTTCTTAGAGGGGTGACCAAGGTGCTCAATGCCTGGGGGCCTTGATTAAGGGCTTGTAAACCCAGATCCGTCAAGGCTTTTGGGGGAGAAGAGACTTTGAGCTGTTGGTGAGGGCCTTGCTTAAGGGCTTGTAAACCCACTACAACAGCTCATATTTTTTGTTCCAATAGCTAGGGGCCTTGCTTAAGGGCTTGTAGAACCATTCAATCAGAATTTGTGCTTGCCTGACAGTCGAGGGCCTTGCTCAAGGGCTTTCTTCCCAATCAGTCAGTTTTTGTTTTCATCTTCTAGTGAAGGTCCACGTCTGAGACCGTGCCTTCTGGTGGAGGTCCATTTATGAGGTTATGTTTTGGATAGACAGTCAAGGAGCCCTTGGTGGGCGTGTGTGCTGCTACACTCAAGTTTGCTTTGACAAGCAGGGTACCTCTTTGGGCCCCATCTTGCCAGGTCAAGTCGGAGGCTTTTTGTTGGCATGTCTTGCAAAGTCTGAGCCTGATGGCTAGGGAGGGGTTAAGCGATGCGGCCTCTTGGTGAGGCTTCACCCTGAAGTCTTTGGCATGTTTTGACCTGGCTTGACAGTTATGAGCCTTTGGGAGCATCTTTGGCATGTCGTCGTGGTTTCCTTCTTTTTGGTTGACTCCTTGACAATGGGGTCCTTATCATGGAACCCTGATTTGCCATCCAGTTAATTTTTCTGATTCTTGAGTCATTTCGTAAATGGTCTCAGGCTGTTGAAGTTTTTATTTAAAGTTCTTTTTGGGTTCTGGTTGCAGGGTATTTGTTACCGTGGATTTTCTCAAAACATTGACTGAAGCTGCCTATGGAGGTGAGCGCTGCATCAGCCTGCTTTTTGGTTCAAGTGCCCTTTTGGGTTTCACCTGAACGAGGAAGCGGTGCCGTAAGATGTTTTCACCAACTTCCTTCTTTTATTGGGCTTTTTTACCAATGACTTCTCAGTCGTGTCGACTTTTTTTCCATTTTTGATCACGGTGCCCTTTCAAGTTTACACCGTGCCCTGTTTTTATTGACAAAAAACTCTTACTCATAGCTTCGTAGCTGTCCCCGTCCGTCATTTTTACTCATAGTGCCCTTTCAAGCTTTCACCATGCCCATTTTTTGGTTTGGAGGGGGCGTGTTTATGGTCTTGCCGCCAGTACCTGTGCAAAGCAGTTTAGCGTCATGCGGCCAAAACGTGTGCTATAGTTTAGGGTCATGCAGCTTGGACCATGGTGCAAAGTAGTTTAACGGCATGCGGCCAGGTTGTGCGCTAGAGTTTCGTGTCATATAACTTAGACCATGGCTAGTCAGTTTAAGGTCTTGTAGCTTGGACTACGGTTGGGCAGTTTAAGGTCTTGCAGCATGGATCATGGCTAGGCAGTTTAACGTCTTCCAACATGGACCATGGCTGGGCAGTTTAAGGTCTTGCAGTACAGACCATGGCTAGGCGATTTAAGGTCTTGCAGCACGGACCATGGCTAGGCAGTTTAAGGTCTTGCAGCACGGACCATGGCTAGGCAGTTTAAGATCTTGCTATTGTACATCATTTTTGACGTACTTCCATGAGCCAATGCGAATAAGGAGAGAGTTGACAATAGTCTGGTCTCACGAGTTCACAAAACACCAGCAGATCAAGATTGTGCCGAAAATAAAGCCTTTAGCCTAGTGACCTGAGTGTGGTTCCCTCGCACTAAAGAAGGACCCTTCATTGTAGCCCTATGCTAGCAGCTGCGACAGGGGACCAGACCACTGCCATTGCGCTCAAAATGTTGAAAAACCCTTGAGGACCAAATTTGGACTCAATCGGACCTCCCTAGCAGGGTCTATGCTAATGCGACCTCGTAACTCATGGGTTTTCCATAGCGCGGTTGTTGGAATCCCTTTTCTCCGGCAACCTTCCAAATTAGGCAAAGGCCCAAATCTACACCAAATCAGCCCAAACTTGGTGCAAAATGACTGCAGCAGCCTCCTCTCTAACTTGCAAGTAGAGCTAGGAGCCAAAATGACGCAGCTTGAAGACGCATTAGCAGACAAGGTTTGCAAAAACCGTCGGACTTTCACGCCGGGTAGAAAGGCCACCACAACATGATTGAAGGGCATCAAAGGCTCACAATCGAAAGGGGAATGAAGATATATTGCTAAAATAGTAGAACAATTGCCACAAGTTGTAGGACCAGCTTCTAAAGTCTTCCCATTAAGGTCTTCCCATGGCAGAGCAACCTGCATGTAGGGACGGTCTCGTCATTTGGGTAAAATATTTGTGCCTAATTTTTAGATTTTTTTTAATTATTTTAATTGAATTAAGCTTGAATTTTGAGCGTTCACCCCTGTTTTGTGAATCCTCTATATAAGCAAGCTTAACTCACTTGTAAAAATGACCTTTTTGGGGAAAGACTCCACAATCCCCTCTCTTCAAGGCTTTATTAGCTTGTCTTTGTGAGTCCCTAGTCTCTGTGGGAGGGGAGAGAGAAAACGTTGAGAGAGTGAGGATACCCCTAAGTGTGCGGTCTCGCAGGCGCCCTGATCACGAGGGTTACCCTACCTCACCTAAGACGAGTCGTTCTTTCTCTCTCTCACCTCCACCTTTGCACGCGACTCCATCCGTGCGGCAACCTACGCCTACCCACCAGCTCGTGGACATGAGAAAACCCACGGGCCTTGAACCCCGAGTTTCCCCACATCCACTCCGTCAGCGGTCAGCAACCCCCTATGAGGGTGACCAAGGAGGAGGGATATTCAGATTCCACCTCGATAGCACAGTGAAAGTGAGAGGAGAGAGATTGAGAACCTGAAGAGGGCTCCCATCCAAACTGCGCTAACAAATAGCTGGAGGGCTTCGTAATTGCTCTAAGAGGACCATGCCCCTAGGCGAGTCCCCGAACCCCTAAAGCGGCACAAGAGCGTTAGCACTCCAATCGCTAAAATCTCTCTCACCATGGGCCTCCTATCCGCAACCAAGAGGATCTGTGTGCCCACCACGCACTGAGCCTCCGCGATTGTTCACGAATGGGTTTCCGCCTCCGTCACCCGGAGGGAAACCAGGATTCCGTTGACATCAATTGGCGACTCCATTGGGGACTTGTCACCCTAGCATTGGCTCAAGCCATCTTCAGGTACCAATCTCTCTTTCTCCGCTCTTCACTTTTTCTATGGGATCCTCTTATCCCTCCTTCCTCTAGGTCGGGGAGTTCTACATCCCCATGCTTGCGGCCACTCATGGTGAGGCTGAGCTAATTGGTCCTCCCTCCCTTGCAGCATGCTGGCCCAACCATCCCGGCCTCGATTGGGAAATTTCGGGGCACAGACCCTCAGGCCCTCGCCTCGCCTCTTCTGACGTTAAGGGGGGGACCCTTTGAGGCCCACCGCACAGGCGACTCTATTACCGCCCCCTCACTAGAACACGCTGTCGTCGGTGGGTACCCCGCCTACCACAGATCACAAAGCAGCCCCCGTGCTGCCACTCCTCCTCATTGGGTTAGTCCTTACAGGATGGTTGTCGTGATGTGTAGCCAAAAGGTGACCTCTCCTGCATCACACGGGGGCGTCGTCAACATCGGCACCCCCACGCACAACCACCCACTAGAAACTCCCATGCCAGCATGCGCGGCTACTCCACTGCGCATACATATGTCTACGATGTCCTGACGGACTAACCAACATAATAATTAATCGGGGCAGGCGGCAGCCTTCCTTTGTCCCTCAAACCGTTTCGAGTCGCTCTTAGCCCAGGCGAAGTGCTGGTGGCTCTGATGCCACCCGCACCATGCATGTCAGCCCCATGGCTCGGGGCAACCCCAAGGCTATCCACCAACCGATGCATGACTTTCGAGACAATCAGAAGTCCCCCAAGTGAACACACATGCATTCAAGGAGCCCGACGGTCTCACCAGCTAAATGGGCGGATGTCACACTTACTCCGCCCCTCACCGCAAGAGGGACTGGCCCCGTGGCCATCCCATATGCTACTGTGGGACATGCACACACATCCAAGTCCGAAGAAACCCAAGGTCACAGGGAAGGGCAGACGACAGTTGACCCGTCCACCAATCACTTTTACCTTCCCGCCGTAAGTTCTCAACTTTCATCACCAACAAAAAAATCTCTTCTTCCCGGGTATCTCACTCTACCCGAACTCATTGGTGCTGCCTGTTCATTGATAGAGCGGGTCTTCCAGGAAGGCCCGACTCACTTTCAGATTGAGGAAGAGGTCCATCGGAGCCTGCGACTCGAACAGGCTATGAGAACAGAGCTTCATTTCTTCACGATAGGGACAATGTCTCTCATCCTAGTGGGCTCGTCCCGAATCTTGAAAGCAGGCCAACCTCGGCGCAGCCAAGTTAACACCCGCGCCGAGCAGCTGACGAGCATAACCAACGTGATGATCATGACCGCCTCCCAAGCCCCTTTGGATGCAGTCTCTTCGCTTATGTTGCACACCTCGTGCGTCCTCTTGCTGTAAAGCCAAGGGACAATGCGACAACAGCCACGCCTAAGATAGGACAACAGCAGGGTGGGCCCGTCGGAAAGTTATTAGCAAACTGAAAGGTTCAAGCAGGGGCCAACCAATGATGCACCGTCAGCAAAGCGTGGGTGCCAACCCTCCTTAGAATGCTGATTGAGCAAGACATGGTGGTCCTCCCTCCCAACAAACGGCCTAACCAAGTAGAGTGGGCTGGTCACCCCAATTACTGTGCTTTTAACAAAATGTTGGGACACCTCATGGAAGACTGCTTCCAGCTCAGGGATTACATTGAAGCCCTGATACGAAAAGGGCAGATCGATTTGGAGGACCTTGAAAAAGCTTTTGAGACACCCGGAGCCAGTCATGTGGTCCTACTTCGCAAAGAGCCAAATGACAAAGTCCTTGAGACTCTCTTCCCTGCTAACTCCTGCTGCTGACCTACCACTGCATGGCTCCATCCCATGGCAAGCCCCTTTTCACCGAGGGAAGTCAACGCACCAGTGCGAGGCCCCCTCAGGGTTCTCCCTATGTGGGCACGAATTCCTAAAGGCCCATGCTGCTGCCAGTCCCAAGGGCGGGTCTTAAAGCAAGCCTTACTACAGTCGGGTGGGTACGACACTAAAACTACCTCCTAACATAACCGTGCATCGGCAGGAGTTTGCAACACCCCGAGAAAGCGTTCAGGTACCCTCCTGGTAAGCATCTCAATTCTCACCATTATTGCCCCTCTCTCTTCAAAAAAAAAAGAAAGAGAGGGGGGCAGAGACGAGAAATTCAAAATAAAAGGGTGCGAAAAGAAGAAACCTCAGACACATTAAATGAAAAGAATAAGAAAATTGGTTGTCTAATTCATATTCAAAGGAGGTTACAAAATCTTGGTGGGCCATCAAGTCCCACACACAAGGGAGAAAGAGAAGAAGAAAGGCGAAAGGCAGCGAGGGCAAGAGGCCATCAAAAGCTGTCTAGCACCTTGCACATCTTCTCTCTTAGCGCTAACATATCGTTTAATATCGCAAGCTTCTATGCCTCGAAAAACGAGACGCTCTTGGTGATCCTTTCAAATGTGTCAAGGCGTTTTTCTATGTCGGCCCTTAGGTGTCTCAGTCGTCGTGACCTCTCGGTCATAGTCTCCCTATTTTGCTGACGTCAAGCTCCTAGGTCAGCTGTGTGGGCCTGCAAAGATGAAATCTCATTCTTTATAGCGAGAGTAGCCAACCTCTTCCTCGAGGCAGCGGGCAGTGCTAGCGAAAAGACGTTCCCTCTCCTCCTAACACAATCATAAGGAGGTGCGCTCTCTCACCAATTTCTCCTGAGAAGAGGCGATACGTGCATCTAAGACCTACGACATGGCAATCCCACTCAGAACCACCGCGGACCCCCAGCCCGCGAGGTCCTCCAACAGCTGCCTCAGCTGAACAGAAGTTTCCCCTTCAGGTGTGCAGCCACTAAACTTGCCATGCAAACGTTAAAGGCCTCAATCCCCCTCTTCAGGTCAGGAAGGGCTAATTCTCTCAACCCCTGAAGAGTCGCCCTGTTCATACACCTCACGATTAACTCCCCAACATCAAGCACTGACGAAGCCAGAACCATGGGGCCGGCAGAAGCGCAGGGCTGAGCGTCGAAGGGGGCATCCCCACTTTGGGGGACCGGAGTCATGGGATGGGAAATGTTGCGCTCATTTGAAGTCTCCCCTAGGTGTACCCCCGATATGAGCTCCTCGAAACCCAACAGCGCCTAAGGCATCAGAGGAAGGGTTGTCGAATCTGACCCCGTCCGCTGTGGTGACCAAAGTACGGTCAGGGCAAGTGCTCCCATGTTCTCCACGGAGCCTCCCCCTTCACTTTTGATGGCGATCAGAAGCAGCATTATAGGAAGAAAGAGTGAAATAGGAAGGGCCTCCAATTTCACACGTTTAACCCCTGCACAAAGAAAGAAAAGGGGGTCAAGTAAAAAACAGTGCACCAGCAATGTGCCCAGACCTAAGTAAGCAGCATTACCTAGAGGGGAAGATGGATTGCTGCCAGTCATGGCCCTGCTCAAAAGCGGTGCTCCAAATAGAGGCAAACGCCGAAAAGGAGGCCGGAGCAGAAGGCATAAAGGGGGTGTGCTCTTATTGGGGGATGCAGACCCTAGATAAGAGCAAAAAGCAACCACCCCTCCTTTTAAAAAGCCTGGCCACCAAAAAAAGGGCCAATCAATGGACGTCCAGCCCTCTAATCACAGAGGATCGCCGGTGGCAAGCGAAGCGAGGCGTCCAAAGGGGGACACTGAAGCACCACCGGCATGTGAATTAAAGCGTCGCACGAGCCAACACCATGTGCCGCGAAGGTACGATCGTAAGAACGGCACGCGAAAGCAATGTGCCACACGTGCCAAAGATTACGCTCAATCCTGAGGAAGCATTAATGACACGTAATCAAACCGTCGTCTGATGACAATGCTGCCTCTCTCGTCCATCATTAACTGCTGCATGCATGATGTGGCTCGATAGGAACGACACGCCTTCCAAATGTCGCTCATGCATGTAGCCCAACACCTTTTGAGCTGCCTACAACACGTGCCCATTCAGAGAGATCAGGGCATGCCTCTGCACCACTTTTCTTCGCAGACAAGCGAGCCTCACTCCATGTCTCGGCAAACATATGGGCCCCCCTACGGTCCCCCAAAAAAAAGAAAAAAATACGGGGTCTTGCGAAAATCAACAATGATGCATTCCTCAAGGGCTGGGATGAAAACCCACAAGGGCATCCCAATCATCATCATGCAGCAAGTAGAAATCACCCCACGGGCACAACGGGCACTTTATTGGGCATTCCTTATCCTTATCATCAGCAGGGATAAGGACTGCACTGGCCCACAAAGAAAAGAAGGAGAGCAACACACAACGACACAAGGCAAAGAAGGAGAATTCATTGCAAAGGGGGATTCATTTCATGAACAGAAAAAAAAAGGACTACATGTTTATTGTTACAATGAAATTCATAATATAAAAAGAATGTGTACATCCATTCTAAAGTGGATCCCTTCCCCTCAAGAACCCCACCGCTCTCCCACATTGGTGGTGCCTTTAAAGAGGTTGTGTCCATCTCTTCACGTAAGACTTGAAGAGGGCAAGGAGCACCTCCTCCTTCAACGTACTCTCTGATGAGGGCACCAGGCCAGACAAACTTGGGGGTCAACCGCCCCCTCTTGCAATTTACCATTATACTTAAAAAGGTATGTTGGGATTCAGGGTGGCAGGCCCCCAGCGCCTTATACGAGGTCGCGAGCCCCACATCATGGGTCCCTCACAAATAAAGGAGCTTCGGAGAAACAAGCTAGCCCTTTGTCATGGGTCCATCGTCGCTTCGGCACGGGTGAATGCCTTCACAAGGACGCCCAATGACCGTGCACACCCCAAAGGCCAGTGTCAAGCAGTTAGGCCCTGCAGCGGGCATCGCTCACCGGCCAAATTCTTCAAAGGAAATAAAGTCTTTGCGCTGTCTCCACACAAAGGAGCATCAAGAGAAGGACCTTTGTCACAAAGGGGAAAAAGCTGCTCTCACGCTCTCTTACCTAGCCCCCTTTTAAAGGGCCTAGGCTCCTTAAAGCTTATTGCTTTTCGAGCAGCATGCCGTCCAAAGAGAGGAGAAGACCCCTTGCCTTGGCCACCAGCCGCTACAACCAACCCGAGGTAGGGCCGCACCCTCAAGACTCGCAAGACTCCTTTGTCAAGGTTCACTACACTGGTGACCTCTCTCCCCCTCAAAGAAAAGAAGAAGCTGGGCGCGTTGGCAACCAACGCGAGTAAAAGTAAAAGAGCTTCAGGCAGACATAGTCAAAAAAGGGTATGGGTAAAATCACCCAACAAAAAAAAAATACGGGCATGGTGAAACCAGCAAGGGGCACCATGAGTAAAAATGACAGGCGGGCATGGTCACAAAGCCATGAGCAAAAGAGTCCCGAGAAAAAATCCGAATATGGAAAAAACCCATAAAGGGTTCCATGCGTAAGAGCGGAAACCAATGGGTGGACGTGACCTCGAAGTCACGGGTAAAACTCCCCAATAAAGGATATGGTGAAAACCATCTACTGACACCATATCCCCTTAGCTTAGGTGAAAAGCCGCAAAGGGCACCTGGACCTATCCTCCTCCTTCTGGCCTTCAGACCAAACCTCCTCAATCCTTGCCCTAGTGCCTTCCATAAAAAAAACTCTGGGCGCTAGTGCCTTCTTCCAAGAAAAAACTCCAGGCCCCAGTGCCTTCCTCCAAAAAAAAAAAAATCTGAGCCCTAGTGCCTTCCTCTAAAAAAAAAAATCGAGGCCCCAATGCCTTCCAAAAAACTCCAAGCCCCAGTGCCTTCCAAAGAAAAAAAAACCCTGGGCCCCAGTGCCATTTAGAAAATCCAGGCGCCAATGCCTTCCAAAAAAAATCAGGGCCCCAGTTCCTTCCAAAAAAAAACTCTGGGCCCTAGTGCCTTCCAAGAAAAATTCGGGCCTCAGTTCCTTCAAAAAAAAACTCTGGGCCCCAGTGCCTTCCAAAAAATCTGGGTGCCAATGCCTTCCAAAAAAATTCAAGCCCCAGTGGCTTCCACAAAAAAACTACAGGCCCCAATGCCTTCCAAAAAATTTGGGCCCTAATGCCTTCCAAAAAAATCCGGTCCACAATTCCTTCAAATATCCAGGCCCCAATGCCTTTCAAAAAAACATCCAAGCCCCAGTGCCTTCGAAACAAATTTTTCGGCCTCGGTGCCATCTTTTTTTTTATCCCGTGCCTTTGTGCCACCTTCATATTCTCGGCACTGGGGCCTCAATGCCCTGGCGCCACCTCCTTATCACGGGCCTTAGTGCTGCCACATCAAAAAAAAAAAAAAATTCTCCTCCTCTTCTCTTCCATCAAACTCTTGCAGCCAGGGTGAAGTCCCCTAAAATGAGACTGCTTCAGAGGCCATCATCCTATCGAGTCTGGGTAATTCGGGAGACTCCCAACAAGACCAGTAGGACGTAAGCTAAAGAGGTACGTTGCCTGCCATTCTTCTCATCAAACTCCAGCATTCAGGGTGAAGTCCCCTAAAATGGGACTGCTACAGAGGCCATCCTCCTATTGAGTCTGGGTAATTTGGGAGACCCCAGACGTAAGCTAAAGAGGTACCTTGCTTTCCTTTTCTTCCTCCACAAATCTTCAAGCATCCAGGGTGAAGTCCCCTAATATGAGACTGTCTCGAAGATCATCCTCCTTTCATGTCTAGGCAATTCAGGAGACCCCCAACTGGACCTGTGGGACGTAAGCCAAGAGGTATCTTGTTTGCTCTCGGTGTTTCAGTTTGGATAGGGATAAAGCTCACAAGAAGGGCCTCTGCCAAGTGGAACACCAGGACCTTCCTGGCAAGAATGGGATAATGCTGACAAGAAGGGTCCCCACTGGTTGGAAAATCAAGAGTTTCCATTGAGAAAAAAGGTCGTAAGCTCGTTGAAGGCAGACCATCAGCATGACCTCCTCAAAAAAAAAATGGATTCTAGTGGAACCTGGAGAAAGCCCCTCAACAAGGCACAGAACCACTAGAAGCCACTTTGGTCGCCCCCCGATCAAGAGGAAAGCTCAGCAAGGCCTACCCCTTGAAGATTGCATTGTGCTGGTGATCAAGAAAAAAAAAATTTGATCGAGAGACAATAAACACATCTTGGCAAGGATTCATTAGAGGAGCTACGATGTTAAAATTTTCTGAATGTTGCACTTCTTGCTTCTCGTGAAGCGCAACATCCGTCGAAGCAAGTTGTTGTATGTCATTTTTGACATACTTCCATGAGCCCATGCAAATAAGGAGAGAGTCGGCGACAGTCTGGTCTCGCGAGTTCACAAAACATCAGCAAACCAAGATTGTGCCAAAAATAAAGCCTCTAGCCTAGTGACCTGAGTGCGGTACCCTCGCATCAAAGAAGGATCCTTCATTGTAGCCTTATGTTAGCGGCTACGACAGAGGGCCAAACCACCGCCATTGTACTTAGAATGTTGAAACACCCCCGAGGACCAAATTTGGGCTCAATCAGACCTCCCTAGAAGGGTCTACGCTCATGCTGCCTCGTAACTCATAGGTTTTACTATAGTGCGGTGCGGCTTCACTGAACAAGTCTTGGAAATCGGGACTGCTACGACGTTTTCTAGTAATAACTTTGCCAACCCACGACATCTTCCTCTGATACCAAACAAAACTCAAACATTGACATGTTCCAAATCAAGCCAGCCCCATCATTTTGACCTATGGCATACACTATAGCATGACCAAGAACCCCTATTTCTCTGAAGAGGAAAGTGGTCGGAGAAACCATGGAAAAAGTAGGGTTCAACAAGCTCCGAATTTGGTGAAGGATAGCTCAATATCCAAGCCATGGATTGGCGAAAGGAGAGGTTTAATAAAACCACCTCGCAAAGAGATACATTTTGGTGCAACTCTTGCATTCAATCTGTGGTTCGATGAATGCAAGTCCTCAAGTCACCAAAGAAGCAAATTCAGCAGGTTGTCGGAATCCCTTTTCTCCGGCAACCTTCCAAATTAGGCAAAGGTGCAAATCTACAACAAATCAGCCCAAACTTGGTGCAAAATCACTGCAGCAGCCTCCTATCTGACTTGCAAGCAGAGCCAAGAGCCAAGAGCCAAGAGCCAAAATGACGCAACTCAATCGCATTGACAGACAAGGTTCGCAAAAATGGCTGGACTTTCACCCCAGGGAGAAAGGCCATCACAACACGATTGAAGGGCATCAAAATGCTCACAATCGAGAGAAGAATGAATATATATTGCTAAAACCGCCAAACAATTGCCACAAGTTGCAGGAACAGCTTCTGAGGTCTTCCCATGGCGGAGCAACCGGTATGCAGGGACGTCTCATCATTTGGGCAAAAGATCACAAGGAAATTTTGATCATTTGTGCCTACTTTTTGGATTTTTTTTAAAAAAATTAATTGTAATTAAGCTTGAATTTTGAGTGCTCACACTTGTTTGGTGAATCCTCTATATAAGAAAGCTTAACTTACTTGTAAAAAGGACCTTCTTTTTGGGGAGAGACTCCACAATCCCCTCTCTTCAAGGCTAGGAAGAATCAAGGTTAGATTTCGCTTATTAGCTTGCCTTTGTGAGTCCCTAGTCTCTATGGGAGGGGAGGGAAGGGAAGAGAGAAAACTTTGAGATAGTGAGGATACCTCTGAATGTGTGGTCCTGCGGGCTCCTCGATCACGCAGGTCACCCCTACCTCACCTAAGATGAGTCGCTCTTTCTCTCTCTCTCTCACCTCCACCTCCGTGCGCGACTCCTTCCGTGCGGCAACCCACACCTACCCACCAGCTCATGGACATGAGCAAACCTGCGGGCCTTGACCCCCTGGTTTCCTCACATCCCCTCCCTCAGTGGTCAGAAACCCCCTAAGAGGGTGACTAGGGAGGAGGAATATCCGGATCCCACCCCGATAGCACAGTGAAAGTGAGAGGAGAGAGATTGAGAACCTGAAGAGGGCTGTCACAACCCCGCTCCTAACGCATATTCCTTACTGGACGGAGGATGACCGACAGCAGGTCCGTGACTTAGAGGTAGCACATGTCACTCAGGTCAGAGCTAACTCAGCACTGTTATAACGGTAATCAAAGAAAATCATATAAAAGAACTAAATAAAAAATTATAAATACAAATAAACATTTAAACTTTTGAGAAATTCATCCATCACGAAAGCTACAATACATAAACTTTCTTCCCAAAAATATCACACTTAATTCTAGGGAAACCGGGCCCAATAATACATCTTTTCAACATAAACAAAATTCAGGACTAACTGCCCGATTACATACAATATCGAAACTTCTTCTCAGCAGAGTGCAGCCTCGACTTCCAAACGCGAACCTCGCACCTCAGACCTTTGACCTGTTCGCTATCAATCTACAAGAGAGGAGATATAGTGGGAAGAGCTGTAAAGCCCAGAAAGTAGATCTAAGTGCCATGCATCAATAGTGAGTATATTCATGCATCATAAGCAGTTCTTCCAATTATGAAAATTCATAATACAGCAGTCATATACATTAAAAATCAAATCAGAACATCAATATCAAAAATCGTATTCAGTGTCATTTATCATACCATCATTACAATTGTCAACATTCATGATCATAATTTAATCATTACCCACACACTCCTTAGTTTACCTACTCTCGAAGTAGAGGCCCTATCCTTCAGGCTAAGCCAATCCCATTGCTTAGGACCTTTATCATATCTCAAGAGGGAGGGTAATGACAAGTGGGTAAATCCACTTTGTAATGCCCTCATACCCATGCACATGGTCCCAAGCGCGCATTGGGGCTTTCGATAAGAGCTTACCTTGCAAGGCGTCAGTTACTACTCTCATCTCATAAATCTTTGGCGGGGGGGGGGGGGGGGGGTGCGACCCTCCCATTTCACTTTCCCCTAGCTCCATCCTATCATTCAATAAGTTAGGGGACATAGCCGGCATCATTATTCCCAATGTATTAGTATCCACTATCGATGGGTACCCCATTACGTAATGGCCAGTATTAGTAAAACAATATCCACTACTAATGGGTATCCCATTGCGTAGTGGTCAAGACCACGACATCATTTTACTCTCAAGCATTCAATTCATTTATGCCGAAACAGTACCTTATGACAAATAATTCAATCCTCATTATGCAAATTATGAGTCTTGCTCAGAACTATCCATCAATCACATAACATTATGACGTTTATCAGGAAATACCCATTATATGAGAGCTATCATATTGTATTTACTCTTAGAATTCAGCATTAGTATTACGACACTTGTCATGTAACATACGTCATGGAACTATCACAGTAGCAGGCCATTCATCAACTTTCACGTAACGCAGAGCTGCATGGTATCATTCACATAACATGATGACAATTAATATTCATCACATGAAATTTATCATTCCGGTCACGAACGTCGCTCGTATGGCAGTGACCCATCCAGTGCTACACGCACGACGTTAAACTCTCGGTGTTGCGTACCCAGCTTTGCACAAGCGGCATTACGCCTGACATCACACAAGTGGCGTTACACACACGCCATTGTACAAGCGGCAATACCTGCATGGCATTGTACAAGCGGCAATACACGCACAACATTGTGCAAGCGGCAATACATGCACGATATTGCACAAGCGACAATACGTGCACGGCGCTGCACAAGCAAAAATGTGCGCATGATGTTGCACAAGCGGCAATACACGCACGGCATTGCATAAGCGGCAATACGTGCACGGTGTTGTACAAGCGGCAATACACGCACGACATTGTACAAGCGACAATACATGCACGGCGTTGCAATGCAAAGTGAGTGCAAGTGGCTGAAATTTCCATCTACTGTCAACAATAGTATGCCCCCACACTTTGGACATAACTCTAGATCTATGCACGGTTTTACAATGGTGCAAAGCACAATATTATAGTAGACATACATGTTTTTTATTCAAGACCGGTGTGATCCCATTTGGACATCGTTTGGTCACCAAAGGATTCGGTGTAAAAACCCTCATGATTCTTGGAAACTTACTTTTAAATTTTAGCATGTTGAAATTAAAATGTAACATTTCATAAGCCAAGATGAGCTTTAATGCAAGACCCTATTCATGTTAAACAAATCTTGCAAGTGGACTACTTCATAAACTTAACAAGTTCATTGGCAAAACTACAACAATCATTGAATCTCATTTTTATTCAACTACATTCATACTCTTTATTCCATTGTTTTTCTCATCGTTAATCCTTGAAATTTGTTACTAATAAGTTAATTGATGCACGGACCTTAAATCCACTAACTTGATGCTCACGGTGTCTTCAACCTCCCACTCGCAGGTTCCCTCGAGCTCTCAGAAATGGTTTCCTCCAGGGACAGTTGGTCTGGTTCTAGAGAGAGAGAGAGTAAGTAAGGGAAGAAAAATGGCGGTGCGGAGGAAGAGGGAGGGTTTAAGTATTCAGGGTAGGTGAAGGTTACTGTAAATGACGTGTGCGGTACAGACACAGGCGGCGCTGACACATGCAGTGCTGTCAGTGGTCAAATCTCCCTTTTCACTCAATTTGCTACTTTCCCTTCTCACACGACATTAGTCCCTTACACGAGTGGCGATACTCCACTTCATGTGCAACGTTACTCTCATTCACTCGTGGTGATACCCCACTTCACGCACGACATTACTCTCATTCACATGTGGCGATACTCCACTTCACACATGACAGTACTGTCATTCGCGTGCGACGATACTCTTCTGTTGACTTCGGGACGCTTTGAGCCACTCCCGAATTAAGGCAATCTTCTCAAAGGTCATATGAACAATTTCAGGCCCCAACAATTTTATTTCACCCACTTCATCCCAGCAGATGGATGATCTACACCTCCTTCCATATAAAGCCGCATAAAGCGCCATTTGAATGCTAGCTTGGAAGCTGTTGTTGTAAGCAAAATCTATTAAGGGCAGGTGGTCCTCCTAGCTTCCCTTAAGATCAGTAAGACATGCCCTCAACATGTCCTCCAGAGTTTGAATGGTCCTTTCTGACTGCCCATCTGTCTGGGGGTGGAAGGTGGTGCTAAAAGCAAGTCTAGTTCCCAAGACTGACTGTAGGCTTGCCCAAAATCTAGAGGCGAACATGGTGTCTCTGTCGGATACGATGCTAATAGGTATTCCATGCATCCTCACAATTTCTCTGATGTATAATTGGGTCAGTTTATCTAGAGTACAGGTTGTGTGAATCGGTAAGAAATGAGCAGCCTTAGTTAATCAGTCTACAATGACCTAGTTACCATCATGTCTGGCACTTGACTTGGGCAATCTAAAAACAAAATCCATTGTAATGTGTTCCCACTTCCACTCTGGTAAGGGTAAGGGTTGCAACAGCACAACGGGTTTCTGATGTTCGGCCTTCACTTGCTAACACATTAAGCACTTAACGACAAACTGTGCCACATCTTTCTTCATGTTGTTCCACCAGAAGGTCATTTTCAAATCCTGGTACATCTTTGTACTCCCAGATTGTAGTGGTGGGCTTCTTCTAGAACAACCCTTTTTACATTTTTGTCATTAGGAACACATACTCAGCCCTTGAACCTTAACAACTCATAATTGTTTATGGTGAAATCCTCTCCTTCCCCCACTTTCATTTCTTCAAGAATTTTCACAAGTTGAGGATCTTCTTTTTGTGACATTCAGATTTGTTGTAAGAGCTAGGGCTCTATCCTCATACACGAAAGTGTCCCAACCCCATTCTCAAGGGCTAGGGTTGGGTGCCATTCCACTGCATCCTTCAGTAATCCCATTTCTCGAACCATCAGGTGCACCACTGATGTTACGACCTTTCGACTTAAAGCGTTGGCCATTATGTTAGTTTTTCCTCGAGTAATCGATTGTACAGTCGTAGTCATTCAATAGATCCATCCATCTCCATCCATCAGTGTAGACCACACGGTCCTCATTTTCTTCCGGTAAGGTCAGTATCATGGCTGTGGTTAGTCTCTTCTTAAGCTCTTGAAAGCTTCTCTTACAATCCTCTGACCATACAAACTTCACATTTTTCTAGGTCAGCCGAGTAAGGGGGAGTGCTATCTTTGAGAATCCCTCTACAAAGCACTAGTAGTATCCGGCTAACCCTAGAAAAGTATGAACTTCAGTCACATTTGTTGGTCTCTCCCACTTAAGTACAACTGTCTGTGATCCCATCCTTAGAAATAATGTGCCCCAAGACAGAGACACTAGGGAGCTAAAATTCACTCTTGCTTACCTTATCAAACAATCTTTCTGACTTCAGAGTTTGCAAAACCATTCTCAGATGCTATTAGTTCCCGGCTTTTCTAATATACCAAATATCGTCAATAAATACCACTACAAAATCATCCAAGAAAGGTTGACACACTCTAGTCATCAAGTCCATGAATACAATAAGGACATTGGTCAACCCGAACGGCATTACGAGGAATTCATAATGACTGTATCAAGTTCAGAAAGCAGTCTTTGAGATGTCTCCCTCCTTGACCCTCAGTTGATGACAACCCGAGCAGAGATCAATCTTTGAAAGCACTTGGTCCCCTTAGAGTTAGTCAAAAAGATCGTCAATTTTAGGCAAGGGGTACTTATTCTTTACTGTTACTTAGTTCAACTACCTATAGTCAATGCATAGTCTCAGGGATCCATCCTTCTTCTTCACAAATAGGACTGGTGCACCCTATGGGTGACACTTTAAGTTTGACGAATCCCTTGTCTTAACAATCTTTGCAACTGTTCTTTCAACTCCTTCAACTCTACGGGAGCCATTCTATATGGGGCCTTAGAAATGGGAGCAGTGTTAGGGACTACATCTATCTCAAGCTCAACATCCCTTTTTCGAGGCAGGGATGGAAACTCTTTCGGGAAGACCTTGAGGTACTCTCTCACTACTGGTATCCCTTCTACCTGGGTCTAGACGTCCTAATTTTCAACCACATAGGCCAAATACCCTTCACATCTCTTAGTTAGGAGGAGAGAGGCCCAAAGAGCACAGATAAAGTGCAGAGGGGAAGTATCCCTAGTACCCTCAAAGTGTAGCTCAGCTTGGTCAGGGCGTTTAAAGGTTACCGTCTTCTCATGGAAATTGACGGTGCCATGGTGTGTGTACAACCAATCCATGCCCAGAAAAACATAAAAATCCTGAATCTCTAGGAGGATCAAATCTACAGGCAGGTCACACCTATCAATTTTAATTCCACACTATTTATATACTCTATCAGTTTCCGTAGAATCCCCTATAGGCGTGCACACTACTAGAGTATAATCAAGACATGCAGGTTCAACATCTAAATAATAGGCTAAATGAGGTGCAACAAAAGAGTGAGAAGAACCAGGATCAATCAGAGCTCTAGCTTTAATGCCACAAATAGAGAGCGTACCTCTGATCATCGAGGTAGACACCTTAGCTTCTTGTTCAGTGAGGGCAAACACTCGCCCTGGTGTCTTCAGTCGATCCTCTTCCTTTGCCACAAGGCAATCCTTAACCCAATGACCGGGCCTGCCACACCAGAGGCATACATTCTGCTTCTGGTAACACTCGGTCGTAGTATGATTATTCTTCCCACAATGAGGGCAGACCATGCATTGATCATTCTCTCTATAGCCCGGGAAATTTTCTTGGGTCCTTGGGTTATTATGATAAGGCCCTCCTCTAACATCCCTTCTTGGGAATTGTCGGGGCTTCTTTCCAAACTTTCCTGATGGTGTGGCCTTCATCTTTCCTTCCTTCCTTGATCTATGGTCTTCACATCCGCTTTCAAACTTTAGGGCGAGGTCTACCAAAGCGGAGTACGACTTCAAATTGGTCGACAATACTCTCCCTCTGATGTCCGACCGAAGGCACCTCTCAAATTTGGCCACCTTTCACGCCTCGATGCTAATAATGTTGGGTGCATATCTAGACAGCTCCGCAAACTTAGCAGTGTACTACTCCACTGTCATGCCCCCTTGTTGAAGCTCAATAAATTCTACTTCCTTCCTCTCCTTAACGGAGTTTGGGAAATACTTCTCGTCGAATGCTGTCAAGAAGTTGTCCCAAGTAGTCTCGGTCCCCGACTCTCACCAAGATTGCTTCACCAAGTTCCAATAATATTCAGCCTCTCCTTCCAACATAAAGGCTCCCAATCTGACCTTCTGTTCATCTGAGTAGTGCAGCACCTCTAGAATCTTTTCTATCTGTCTCTTCCACCTCTTAGCCTTCTCTACTCCTCCTCACCCCAAAAAGGTTGGGGGCGCCAACCTACTAAATCTTTATATCAAGTCACTGTCATTTTTCTGGGGTAGGTGTAGACTGAGCTGGCATAGATTCCTTCATCATTTGGGTCATTGCCCTCAGAGTCCTATAAAACTCATTGAGCATTTCTGTGTTCTCATTGCTAGAACTCGCATTGTTGGTACGAGCCCTCGACATCTTCAACCTAACATAGGAGCACCCATTCACTGGTCTATCCTCAAACTATCCTAAGTCCTCTTCTAAAATCCCCCTAAGCCAAAGATCCTATCTTGGTCGCTCTGATACCATAACTGCCACGACCCTACCCCCGACCCCTATTCCATACTCGACGGAGGATGACCGAGAGCGGGTTCGTGACTCAAAGGTAGCACATGTCACTTAGGTCAGAGCTGACTTAGCGCCGATATAACGATAGTCACAGCAAACCATAGCAAAGAACTAAATCAAAAATTCTAAATACAAATAAATGTTTAAACTTTCTAGAAATCCATCCATCACTAAAACTGCAATACATAAAATTTCTTCCCAAAAATATCACACTTAAGTCTAGGGCAGCCGGGCCCAATAATACATCTTTCCAAAATAAACAAAATTCAGGACTAACTGCCCGATTACATACTATATCGAAATTTCTTCTTAACAGAGTGCAGCCTCAACTTCCAAGTGTGAACCTCGCACCTCAGACCTTTGACCTGTTCGTAATCAATCTACAAGAGGGGAGATATAGTGGGATGAGCTATAAAGCCAGTAAGTAGATCTAAGTGTCATGCATCATTAGTGAGTCTATTCATGCATCATAAGCAGTTCTTTCAATTATGAAAAGTTATAATACAACAGTCGTATACATCAGAAATTTGATCAAAACATCGATATCAAACATCGTATTCAGTGTCATTTATCATACCATCATTACAATTGTCAATATTCACGATCATAATTTAATCATTACCCACACACTCCTTAGTTCACCTACTCTTGAAGTAGAGGCCCTATCCATCAGGCTAAGCCAATCTCAATGCTTAGGACCTCTACCATCTCTCAGGAGGTAGGGGAATGACGAGTGGGTAAATCCACTTCGTAATAACCTCATACCTACACGTGCATTGGGGCTTTCGAAAGGCACTTACCTTGTAAGGCATCAGTTACTAGTTTCATCTCATGAATCTTTTGGGGGGGGGGGGGTGCGACCCTCCCTTTTCACTTTCCCCTAACTCCATCCTATCTTTCAAGAAGTTAGGGGACATAGCCAGCATCATTATTCTTAATGTATCAGTATCCACTACTGATGGGTACCCCATTGCGTAATGGCCTGTATCAGTAAAACAGTATCCACTACTAATGGGTATCCCATTGCGTAGTGGTCAAAACCACTGCATCATTTTACGCTCAAGCATTCAATTCATTTATGCCAAAACAGTATGTTATGACAGATAATTCAATCCTCATTATGCAAAGTATGAGTCTTTCTCAAAACTATCCATCAGTCGCATAACATTATGACGTTTATCAGGACATACCCATTATATGAGAGCTATCATATTGCATTTACGCTTAGAATTCAGCATTAGTATTTCGGCACTTGTCATGTAACATATGTAATGGAACAATCACAGTAGCATGTTATTCATGAATTTTCACGTAACGCATAACTGCATGGTATCATTCACATATCATGATGGCAATGAATATCCATCACATAAAATTTATCATTCCAGTCGCGAACGTCACTCATGTGGCAGTGACCCATCCGGTTCTACACACACGGCTTTACGCTCTCGGCGTTATGCACCTGGCTTTGCTCAAGCATCATTACATGCGGCATCACACAAGCGGCGTTACATGCACGGCATAGCACAAGCAACAATACCCGCACAGCGTTGCACAAGTGGTAATACACACGGGGCGTTGTAAAACAAGAAATATGCGTATGACATTGCACAAGCAGCAATACATGCATAGTGTTGCACAAGCGACAATACGTGCACGACGTTGCACAAGCGGCAATACAGGCGCGGTGTTGCACAAGTGGCAATACGCGTGTGGCGTTGCACAAGCGGCAATATGAGCACGGCGTTGCAACACAAAGTGAGTGACAGTGGCTGAAATTTCCATCTACTGTAAACAGTGGTATGCCCCCACACTTTGGGCATAAATCTATATCTATGCAAGGTTTTACCATGGTACAAATTACTATATTATAGTAGACATACATGTTTTTCATTCAAGACTGGTGTGAGCCTATTTGAAAATCATTTGGTAACTAAAGGATTTGGTGCAAAAACCCTCACGATTCCTAGAAACTTACTTTTAAAGTTTAGCATGCTGAAATTAAAATGCAACATTTCATAAACCAAGATGAGCTTTAATGCAAAACCCTATTCATGTTAAACAAATCTTGCAAGTGGACTACTTCATAAACTTAACAAGTTCATTGGCAAAACCACAACAATCATTCAATCTCATTTTTATTCCACTACATTCATACTCTTTACTCCATTGTTTTTCTCATCTCTAATCCTTGAAATATGTTACTAACAAGTTAATTGATGTATGGACCCGAAATCCACTTACTTGATACTCACAGTGTCCTCAACCTCCCACTCGCATGTTACCTTGAACTCCCATAAATGGTTTCCACCAACGACAGTTGGTCTGGTTCTAGTGAGAGAGAGAGTAAGTGAGGGAAGAAAAATGGCGGTGAGATGGAAGAGGAAAGGGTTTAAGTATTCAGGGTAGGTGAAGGTTACTATAGATGACGTGTGCGGTATTGCCACAGGTGGCACTGACACGTGAGGCGCTGTCAGTGGTCAAATCTCCCTTCTCACTCACGACGCTACCTTCCCTTCTCGCATGGCATTAGTCCCTTACACGTGTAACGATACTCCACTTCGTACGTGGCGTTACTCTCATTCATGCGCGGCGATACCCCACTTCACGCGCATTGTTACTCTCATTCACACCCGGTGATACTCCACTTCACATGGGACGTTACTCTGATTCACGCGTGGTGATACTCCACTTCACACACGGCTTTACTCTCATTCACGCGCGGCGACACTCCACTTCACGCGCGGCGTTACTCTCATTCATGCGTGGTGATACTCCTTTCTCCCTCTCTTCTTCCATGTGTTTTGAGATACGCGTCTCACTCCCAGGAAAATCTGTGGTCCTTACAAGGGTTCCCTGGTTAGGTGCCTCGATCTCATCCTCCCAATCCGGATGATCGGGCAATACGCGCCTCGGGTTTCAGGGGAACCAGGACTTGAGATCGCACTCTCGAACAGGTAGACCAACCAATGATAGAGGAATTAAAGGTGGGTTCGGGACTTACTCGGGTTGGCTTGCATGGGTGCCCTCTTAGATCACGAAGAAAGCCCCCCAGTCGCAAAACTGGTTTAGAATCGCCTCCCTTAGCTTGTATTATCCTGTTTTTGCAATCAGACACACATGGAAAATGTTACAAGACAAGTGGGTCAAGGGACTCCACCTTGCCTTTCGAGAACGTACGCGGACGTGCACATTCAAAAAAAAAAGAGGAAGAGAAGAATGAGAGAAGGAATATTGGGGTTAGAAGAATTTGACCAGATGGTGAGACCGAAACAGTGACTAAACCAGTATGTAATTGACCCGACGTGGCAGTAAAATGGGTTCGGTAACTCAAACGGCATACTACTAGATGACAATACCAATACCGACTAGCTAAACATACTGGGTAGTCTATCATCGTGATAAAGCGGGCACAGTAACTTTGATTGGCACAACGACATTGCGGCTAAATGACAAGACTACCATATAAGGCTAGTCTGGACCTCTTCTGGTCAAACGAAAGGGTAAGAGAAAGAAAGAAGAAAAACAAGAAGATAGAGAGAAGAGAAGAAGAAGAAGAGAAGAAGAGAAAAGAGAAGAAGAAGAGAAGAAGAGAAAAGAGAAGAAGAAGAGAGTAAGAGGGAAAACATTGAGAGAATAAGAAGAGAAAGAAGGGAAGGAAGGGAGAAGGAAAAGAAGGGAAGGAAGGGAGAAGGAACACAGAAGGCAATGAGATGGGGAGAGAGAAGACTCAGACGGCAATAGCTTCCATTGGCTATGATGTGAGGAAGAAGAATGAGGAGGAAACACTGGCGGCAACAGGCTTTCGCCGGCTGTGACATGAGAAAGAAGTAGATGAAACTCAGGCGGCGATGGTCTTCTTCCAACTGTGACATAAGGAGAGAAGAGAGAGAAAGAACACAGGTGGGGATGTGCTTTCGCCGTCTGTGACAAAAGAGAGAGAGAAGGAACACAAGCCATAATAGGCTTGCACCGTCTGTGTTAGAAGAAAGAGGAAAGGGAAAGAACACAAGCGGCAATAGGCTTCCGCCGTCTGTGATAGAAGAACAAGGATGGAAAAATCAGGCGGCGCTAGGCTTGCGCCAGCTGTGACAGAAGAGAAGAAAAACACAGGTGGCACTAGGTTCACGCCGTCTGTGATAGAAGAACAAGGATGGAAAAATCAGGCGGCGCTAGGCTTGCGCCAGCTGTGACAGAAGAGAAGAAAAACACAGGTGGCACTAGGTTCACGCCGTCTGTGACAGAAGAGAGAAAGAGAGAGAAAACACAGGCAGCGATAAGCTTGCACTGTCTGTGAAAAAAGAGAGAAGAAAGAACTTTTACAGAGGCCCGGCCTACCACTCAGGCTAAGGCCCGGCTCACTGTTCATGTATCATGAGTAGGAAGGCATCACGCCAGACGATAGGTCCGCCATGGGTGAATTAGAGAAAAGGGAAGAGGAAAATGATAAACCAGAGGAGGAAGAGAGAGAAAGAGAAAGAGATGAGAGAGAAAAGAGAAGGGAGAGAGATAAAGATGAGAAAATAGGAGAGAAAAAGAGCGATAGAGATGAGAAAAGAGTACATAGAAAGAGAGATAGATGATCGAGAAAAAAGGATGAGAGAGAAAATAGGAGGAGAGAGAAAGTTACCTTATCGAGGGGTATCGGCCATTTTCTTCTCTCTCCTCTCTCTCTCTCCAAGACATACCCACGAGCTTAAGTAAGAATTGAAATCTTTATTGAATGGTTGAAGAATGAACCCAAAGTTTTTTTACAATTAGGCTTTGCATGTTTATATAGAAATGGGCCCAAACAGGGTGGATACCCAAAAACTAACTAAAATTGAAGACAATTACAATTTAATTGAGTTAAAAGAAATTCTAAAAGATGGGTGCAAAAGGACTGTTTTGCCCCCGCTTAACAATGTGTGGAATTCCATAACAGTCCCTACTGCTACCCAAGAAGTTGTGTGGTCTTTTTCCATGACTGATTGGGGTTGCTCTAATTCCCGTTTGATTAAAAGATAATTGTTTTGTTATAGGTCTCGGCATGGCGATGGATTTGATACCAACTTCGGCAAGAATCATGTTTTTAAGCTATGATTATGAGACTTGAATTTTGGATGAGTCTTGAAAACTTCGGATCGATTGTGCGCTCGTTCCTTAACGTTTTTCCGTGATTTCTTCGCTGTAGTGTATTGAGCATGCCATTATGATCGCGTGGCAACAAACGCAGCTCGATTTCGTATCCGAACAAAGATTTCGTCGTCTTGAGTTTTTGGCCGGAATCTTGAAATCCAACGACCGGAATTTACAGCATCTTCGATGCCTCCGTGTGTGAAATCCAAATGTTCCTCACACGCGGGGATCAGACCAGAGATAGCCTTGGACCTTATGCAAATTAGTTTCGTGTTGATCGAGTATGCGAGCGTCGTGATTTGGCCACTCGAATGAGGCATGCTGCTGCTGATTTTTCTATAATTTTCTTCATGGATCAGTAACTTCTCTCTAGTTTTACTTCCTGCAAGGGAATCATCTCGGGGCGTACCACATATCAAGACGCTTATCTTGATGAGACGAACACACTCACAAAATTTGAGCGAGATCCGACTTGGAGCAAGTGAGATATAAGCCCCAAAATTCACTGCTCATGACTGTAAAAACAACACCTTTGATTGTGCTTTGGTGCAGGGTGGCCACACGGGAATAGTGTGCGACCTACCCCTTTTTGGTATTTTACACATAACTTTGTCTTGGAGCACCCGATTAAGTCGAAACTTGACCCATGGAGGTTTTCGACCATAGCAGATCCAATGGAGGTGGTCTCACAGTTGATTGATGTACCAAAAATATAGTTTTAGTTACAATGTCCATTTCAGGGTGCTAAAGGCAAATTTTGCCGAAATTGTTTCTTTGTGTTTACTACTTTACATATGTCGGATTATGATGAAACTTGGCAGGTGGCCTTTTGAAGTGTTTATGAAGATCTTGACCAGTTTTGGGACCATTCAGAGACTGTTGAAATTTCCACTATATGTTGTGGCTTTATTGACTTGCTTCCTCTTTATTCTGCATCAACGACCAAGGTGCTGAAAAATGTGTTCAAATAGCTTTTTCCATCGAATGTTGTGCTTCGAGAGAAGCGAGAAGGATAACATTCGGAAAATTTGCCTCGGCTTTATTACTTTTTTCTTCCTAGCCACAAGACCACGTGAACGCCAAGGAGATTCATGCAATGTTGCAACTAGGATGCTCAGACATTTAGATGCAATGTACAGGTCCATCCATGAAGACTTTAGGGGGAAAAGAGACTCTTTTGAGGGATCATTTCGAAGTCTTCACCCTTGCATGGACTGTTTATGATTCTGAAGCTGAGGATTTTGTACGGACCTCGTTAGTCAAAATCAGGCCCGTCTGACAACTGAATGCCATGGTGAAGGGCATTGTTCCCATTTGGTTTGGGTTTCTTTGTTTTTGGATTGACAGCCAAAGAGCCTTTGGTTGGCGTTGTTAGCTGCTACACCAGGTTTGCCTTTGACAAGCAGGGTACCTCTGTCGTCCCTCTCTTGCTGGGTCCAATAGGGGGATTTTTGATGGCATGTCTTGAAAGTCTGGGCCTGTCGACTAAGGAGGGATTTTGTAGAGGCAACTTTATGGCGAGGCGTCACCCTGAGTATATGGCAGGTTTCGCCCTGGCTTTGTCAGTTTCTTGCCTTTGTGGCCATCTTTGGTTTATCAGAATGACTTCCTTATTTGTTTGTTCTAGATTATCTGCTGAAGGGCCTTTTGTCAATGTTCGTCTACATTGTGTACCAGTTATTCCTTAGCAGGTAGGGCATCTCAGTTTATCGAGGTGACCGGCTTTGGGTATAACCCCTACCCACTATTAGAAGTTTTGCGTAACAGGTCCAAAGTCATGGCTTACTTAGCCTTCTTGGGGTGTCTCCGGCATCTTGGAGTGCATTTAGTAACCTCTTGGGAATGATCTTCTTCTTCACGAGACTTGTCTTGCCTTTTTGTCAAATCCTCCGCTCATCGAGTCCTATTGGGAGTGAACTTAGGCTGTCAGAATCTTTCCTTGAAGCTCATATTTTTGAGTCCTGGTAATGTGACACCATGGATTTTTCATTGAAATGTGGGCTGAAGCCACCTGTAGATGCGAGTGCTGCATCAACATGTTTATTAGTCCAAGCGTCCTTCACGGATTTTCACTTGAACTTGGGAAGCAGCGTCGTAGAGATGGTTTTCACCAACTTCCTTTTATTTGGGGCTCTTTTACCCATGAACTTTCAGCCATGTCTACCCTTATTCTTCCATGTTTACTCACAGTTCCCTTTCAGATTTTCACCGTGCCCGGTTTTTTTTTTATTCTTACAGAACTCTTTTACTCTTGGTTTCATGACCATACCCGTCTGTCATTTTTACTCATGGCGTTCCTTTGACCAGGTATACACCATGCCCGTTATTACTTTTCTTCTTTTTGTTTTGTGAAGGCATGTTTAGGGTCATGCCTTCGGGACCTGCGGGAAGCCTTTTAACGTCATGCGATAACGTCATGCGATCATGACGTGCACTATAGTGTAAGGTCATACAGCTGGACCGTAATGGAGATGGATGGCAGTCTATTGAGGCCATGGAGTAGGTATGGTGATGGTTTGACTCACTTTGGGGAGATGGCACGAGGCTACCTGTGAAAGATGGATGATGTATGAAAGGTGGGTGAAAAGTGGTGACCGACTAGCTTGCGATGAGTATGGGTGGTGGGATGGTTCACCGTTTTGTGAGCACGGGTTAGACTCACTGGGGAATGATGAATGATGATAAAATAGATAGACTCACTGGGGAGGTAGTGAAGGTTGTGCGTACACATGAACGGATCCGTTAGGGAAGACGTGCATGAAAATGCACATAAAAGGTGTGTGCGTGTACGTGGGGGCATGTTTATAGTCATGCCTCCGAGACCTGTGCAATACAGTTTAACGTCATGTGGCCAGGACATGCACTATGGTTTAAGGTTAGACAGCTGGACCGTGGTTATGTAGTTTAGAGTCATGCAACTGGGACCATGCAATTTAAGGTCGTGCAACTGGACCTTCGCTACAGTTTAAGGTCATATAGTTTGGACCGTGGTGCTAAGCCTTTTATTGTCATGCAGCCAAAATAAGTAGTATGGTTTTAAGGTCATATAGCTTGGACCGTGCAATTTAGGGTCGTGCAACTAGACCTTCACTACAGTTTAGGGTCGTATAGTTTGGACCATGTAGTTTAGGGTCATGCACCTAGACCAAAGTTGTGTAGTTTAAGGTCATGCAGTAAAGACCAAGCCGTGGATCTCCATGTGAGCGAAACTACATGGGGAATAAGTCTATAAATGGGAATCTAACTCCATGGGGATAATGGGAACAGGTGTGGGTCCCTTATAAGTGAAAAAATGGTACCCGACTTCTAGATGTGAGGCAGACCCACTGAGGGTTGCAGTGGTAAAAATGATCTTAACTCCGCTGGAGATAATGAGCTGCAGTACGAGTATGACTCCTACTGGGGATGAGAAGTCATGGCCTGAGTAGAACGACCTGGGTATCACTCCACTAGGGATAATAGGTCACGGTCAAGGTGCAACTTCACTGACACGCATAGCGTTTAGCATGGCGCGTGTGAGAATGAACATTTCTTGAACACTCAGTAGGTGATGATGTCGGCCAACATTACTTCTTAAACACTCAATCAATGCTGGAGTCATTAGAAACACAGCAAGCGCTGAGGACAGCCCGTGCTATCTCTTGAACACAACCGACACGGAGTTGGCGAGAACACAGTCAACGCTAAGGTTACCGAAGACACAGCCGGCGCTGGGTGTAGATTAGTGTTCGGGCCCCGGTCCTCGTCTGTGTTGCACGGGATTTCATGGGTGGAGATAAACTTCGTTTGGGCCTAAGGTGAAAACCCGACCCGGTCTGGCCCATTGACGTTTGGCCTTCTTGGACATCGCTAGGATTCTCAGTTTTGCGAAGGGCATTTGAGGAAAGCATCGGCCATATAAAGGGGTAAACCCCATTTTCATTGTTTCATGAAGGGTAAAAACAACTTAAGGTAAAAAAATTGCTTTTAACAGTGAGGATGAAGTTTTCCGGTGAGAGCTTCAGCAAGCACAAGCAAGGAAGACTGCGCTTTGCAAGAGTTTGCCAGCCAGGGTAGTGAAGCAAACAGGGAGTCTATCGGAGTTTGCCGGAGTTGCATGAGCTTGCAGTGAGAAAATGGAGTTCTCTGAGAAGAACAGGGAACTCCAACCATGGTTTTGTGATTTCTAGCGAAGGGAAAAAGGGGTAGAAATTGTAGCAGAGGGCTGCTCAGGGCTTTTCGATGATTTTGGTAGCTTTTCAGGGGGTGTTTCCTGGTGCTTGAAGAAAAGGTCGCAGAGGGTTTCCTGCTGTAAAAGGGAATTTCTAGCAGAGATCCGAAGGGTGCGAGGAAACAAACCGTCACTGAAGGTGGACGGTTGCGGGAAGGAGAACGGTCGCCGTTGGAAATCGCGAGATCATTGGGGAGGCAAAACATCTTAGGCCTAAAATCGGGGAGCCTCGGGATCCAAGGAGACACGAAAAACAAAGAGTTACCAGGAGGTGAACGACCGTGGTGACGAACACGGCCGGTGCTGACTTGGGATACGCAGCCGGCACCGGATTTTTTAAATGCACAGCCAACGCTAATCCTCAAGAATAGGCAGTCGGCGTTAGGAGTTAGCAACACAGCTGGCCCTAACCTTCAGAAGACACAACCGGCGCTGGCCTCAGAAAGTCAATCGGCTCTGGAAGTTAGCAACACAGCAGGCGTTAAGCCTTTGGAGGACATAGTCGACGCTGACTTCAGATGACGCTTATCAGTGTATGGTGGGCGCCATGATGCGCAGAGTGTTGCTCGCATGTGGCAATGAGTCACATATGGGAATTATTGCGAATGGCGATGAGTCATGTGCTGCGATGTTCACGCACTACGCTGACTTAGGTAGGCAAAGCGTGGTGACCAGTGATAAAGCCTAGTATATGATGCCCATTGGAAGCCAAGTCCTCCAGCACAACAGTGAATTCCATGTTGTTCTATGGAAGGGCATCCACTGTGAACAGGGTATGCTCTCCATCATAGGCCAGTTCCTTGCCAGAGAAGTTTACTTTGTATGTTTGATATACTCGTCAGATGAATTGAAGTAGACTCGAAAAGTGTTGGCTTCTTCTTTTGTCCTGGAACCATCCTCTTTGGTGACACTCGTCAAATGAATTGAAGCTAGCTCGCTAAGTGGTTTTGGTTCTTCTTCATGAGGAGAGCATTTCTTTGGTGGTTTTGCTTCTTCTTCATGAGGAGAGCATTTCCTTTTGGCCTGTAACTGTCCTCTTATCCTCAGATGCAAGAGCAACACTGCCGGTTTTGGTTTGTAACCGTACTCTAATCCTCAGATGCAAGAGTCTTGTAACTTCCTTAAAAATGGGCTCTTTTTTTTATTATTATTGTAACTTGTAACTCCTTTTAATGCAATAAAAAGGTTAAGCTTTGCTTGGACTTTCTAACATGCTTTTTTCTTTATCATCCTCCTAACTTCTTTACTTCTGTGCATTGAGTCTCTTTTTCTTGAGTATTCACCATGGGTAGCATTTCTTTAAATATCGCCCATTGATAGGGGGCATTGCCACCTCTCCACTCGGATGTGCCAATACGTAGGCTCCATTTGGCAAGACTTTCTTGAATATAAAGGGACCTTCCCACTTGGGTTCAAATTTCCCTTTACACCGACCATGCATAACAATTGGCCTCTTGACGGCTAGAACTAGATCCCCACGGGCGAATTAGCGGACCTTGACTGACTTGTCAAAAGCCCTCTTCATCCTCCTCCAAGTGTAGATCAAAGGCTATCTCCAATTCAATTATGAGGGCCTGATATTCTGCCTCATTATGAGAACTAGCCTCGATGAGAGAGAAAGAAAGTGGCAATACTCCTCCTTTTAGAGTCAAGAATACCACTCTGGCGCCTCCTCGGTCAGATTGGAAGGCTCCATTGAAGTACATTTCTCACACTTGAGCAAGCTCTGCACAGAATACTTCTTCATCATGGAGATCACTTGATAAAGGAGATTCCGCCAGTACGAGGTGTGCTGCAAGAAAATCGGCCAGGGCTTGGCCCTTTATGGCCTTTTGTGGGACATACGTGATGTCGAATTCCATCAGCAATAATGCCCATTTAGCAAGACGTCCTGACAAACATGGGCGTGTCATGAGAAATATTACAGGATCTGCTTTGATATAAGTTTCACTTCATGACCAAGCAAGTAGTGATAGAGTTTTTGTACTGCAAATATCAGGGCCAAGCACATCTTCTCTATGGGGGGGTAATTCTTCTCGACCCCTTGCATCCTGCGGCTGAGATAATACAGTGCCAATTCTTTTCCCTTGTCAATGTTTTGTGCCAACAATGCCCCGAGTGACTTGTCCAGAGCAATCACGCATATGATGAGAGATTTTCCCAACACTGGTGTGGAGAGCACTGGAGGGTTGAGTAAATGTTGCTTGCTGTCATCAAGGGTTGCCTGACATGCTTCATCCCATATGAATGGAGTATCCTTCTTTAGCAGGTGTGTAAAGGCTTTACAACGACCTGAGAGATTTGAGATGAACTTGCGAATGTATGCTAGCTGCCCTTGAAGAGAGCGCAGCTCTCGCAATGTGGTTGGTGAAGGCATTTCTTGGATCGCCTTGATCTTGACTGGCTCAACTTCAAGCCCTCGGTGTCTGACAATGAACCTTAAGAACTTTCCTGAATTAAAATCATCTTTGGGCGCCATTCGTATCTGATTATACCCAGAGTACCCGTCCATGAAGGAAAAGATTTGACAATGAGCCGTAGAGTCAATGAGCATCTCGATGAATGGCAACAGAAGGTCATCCTTAGGATAGGCGGTAGTCAGGTCGTGGAAGTCAATGCAAACCCTGATTTGGCCATTCTTCTTCATGACTGGAACAACATTTGATAGCCATTTTGGGTACTTGACTTCGCGAATGAAGACATGCTTGTCTGAGTTTTGTGACCTCGGCATCTAACTGCATTTCAAGGTCAGGCCTAAACCTTCTTTATTTCTATTTAACAGGTTTGACAGTTGGATCGATGCCAGGATGATGAACAGTGACTTGAGGATCTCAACCAGGCATCTCATGATAATGACAAGCAAAGATGTCTCGGTTTGCTTGCAAGAAAGTAGTGAAATCTCCTTTCTCTTCTAGAAACATATTCGCTAAAAGGAAAGTGAGCCTAGGGTTGGCTTCGTCTCCAAGATTTATCTCCTTAAGCGCGTCAGCTGTGGCTTTATTACCTTCTTCCTATTCTTTCGGGGCCTCTTACAACTCCTCATCATCGGCTTTTGAGGTCTTCTTGTTAATCTCAAGTACAGAGACCGACGATCCTGACATCTCTGCTTCGAAGAGGGTTTCAGGGTGGGTCATGATTTTTGCACCTTTGTTGAACCGAGGGACAGAAGGTTCAACCTCCAAAGTGGACAGCATATCAAGCTGTGAGGGGTTGGATTTGGAAGTCACAGGGAGGTTGAGATTCAGAGATTGTGGGACGAGGAGCGTCCTCATACGAACCACATGGTCTTTGCATGGGTGTCTATAGCGTTTGCCCCACGCTGGCTGGTACTTCATATACTTGTGCCATGTGGCAAGCTTCCTGAGAGTAGAAGTTTTTCCCCCCTTGATTCTTTCAGTCTCTGTTCAAAGTCTGGCTTAGGGGGCCACTGGGGTGGCTTTGACTTTTTGTGCTTCTTTGAAGAAGATAGCTCTGCTTTGGTGCTGTCAAGGCATCAGCAATCGTTAAGAATCCAGCTGCCTAGGTCAGGGTCTTTTTCAACCACTTCAGTTGCATCCTGCTTATGTTGATTCTTTCAAATTCTCTGTCGAGCGCCTCGAAGTCTGGATATTTCATGGTTGTACCCGCAAGAGATATTGGCGAAGAAGGATGAGAAGCAGAAGAAGAAGAAGGAGAAGGGACAAAAGGTGGGGGGCTTTTAAGGTTGTTCCCCTCATCGGACTAATCTGGGCAACTTTTTACGTCATCACCAGCGTTGGATGTGTGCAGGGAATCTTTCAAGTCCTTCCCCTTCTTAGACCATTGGGTAGTGCTTTTAACATCATCATTCTCATTGGACGTGATCTGAGGAGAAGATGACTCGGGGACGTCCGCTTGATGGGATGAGGAAGGAAGGTGGATAGTGCCGGGGATAAGTCTAGTAAAGTTGGCAGTGGGGGAAGGGGCTTGAGAAATTCCTGCTCGAGTGGTAGTTGAGCCGTCTTGTTTTTCTGGCGAGCAGTCCTTGGTACCCGTCTTGTTCTGGTTTTATGAGGTGGTGCTTGATTCGTCTCGTTAGGCTTGTGAACAGTCCTGCTTCTCTCCTTAAAGGCTTGAGTCTGCTTCGCCCATGGTCGACTATCCATGGCTGGGAAGTGGAGGGTTCAGTAAGATCTGAGTCATTTTTACCCAGGTCTTGAGTTGGGAGGTCCTGTTGTACCGATGGAGCAGTGACTTGGGAATCACTTACTAGAACATTGTAAGACTCTTGATATTCTAATATTTCCTTTGTGATTATAACATGGAAACTAGTACATTCGAACAGGTAATGCCCCCATATCTAATGGTATGGTTCCCTGGGCAAGGTGTTGGGGCTGCCTTACTGGTTTCGGCGTAATAAGACCTTCTTGAAGTCTTATAACAAAAAAGGCATGAAGGACACCAAGGGCTTCATCTTCCTCTTGTACCGTTACTGCATGGGAGGCTTATGCTGCCCTGGATGCCTTTTTTAACTCTTCAAGCTTGATCTGACCCTTCTAAATCAGAGCCTCGATAATGTCTTTCAGCATGAAACAGTCATTTGTGGGGTGGCTGACCTTTCGATGGTAAGCACAGTATTTGGCCTAGGTATCGAGTCTAACTTGATCAGGGAATTTGGCCTCAGGAAGCTCGATCGTGTTCTGTTCCAATAATAATCGGAATAGCACAGGGACCCATTCCTTCTCAAAGGGGAAAACTTTATTCCTATGCCTGGTCCAATAATCTTCCCGATTAAGATTTGCAGGTGGGTACTCGGTTGTATAATTGTTGTTGCTTGCCTGCCTGAGGTGTTGTCTTTATTGTGCTCACGCCTTTGGAGAGGTCCAAAGTTTGGGAGGGAGCCTTCTTTGGATCAGTGAACGTGGCAGCTGCACTGATCACTCCTTTTTGTTGGTTGCCCCGGGTGTTAGTCCAGGAGCTACCATTGCCCCGATTGTTTCTCGAGCTTGCAGACGGTTTTCGTGACCCGCCATGATGGCCTGATAGGCTTTCTATACGGACCGATTTGGAGATCATCACTGACATGGTAGTCAGATTGGAGGCTTCAACATGTAGAGCGATTTAGGGTCGCATGTTCTGCACACAAGTTTGAACTGCTTCCTTCTCAGACATAGGATTGAGATGGTGAGCAACCAAATTTCTCCACCTTGATATGAACTAGTGCACAGGCTCATCAGGGTCTTGAGTCAGGGTTTGAACCTCTCTCTTGACCTCGCAGAAGTGCTGGTGGAAGAGTTTCTCCATTTCCTCCCAAGTATGCATCGAGTTTGGGGGAAGTCGAGCATACCACTGAAAAGCTGGGCCCTCAAGGATTTCAACAAACTGATGAAGAAGGAGTCTCCCATCAGCCATTGTTTCTCGCCACACTGCTTGGAAGTGAGCGATATGCTGGTTTGCGGACATGGTTCCGTTGAATAGGGGAAACTTCCCTTTCTTATAATCTGAGGGAGACGGTACCTGGTCAATGTATGAAGGGTATGGCCTTTGATAAGGCGTTGCACCTTGTATCCCTGGAATTTGTCTATTCTTTAAGCTATGGATTACCATAGTATCGATGTCTACCTATGAGACGGGTGAGGGACAGAATTTTCATGTGAGGCAAAGGGAAGGGGCTGCCTTGGAGGTGTATCATCTGAGCGATGGGAATTGACCTCATTATTAGCTAATTGTCGTGCAATGTCTATACGATATATCTTCTCCATCATTGCGCGCACCATATCTCAAACTTGTTCATGAGGTCTTCCTGCGAGTCAGGTTCATTTAGAACCATTACGCTGACTGTTTCTCCAGGGAGGTCAGCCTTAGTTGCAGTTGAGGGCTTGCGAACTTGACGGGTCACGCACGGCAGATCGATCAACAGAGGGTCAGCATGCCCCGACTAGACTCGATTCTTATATGTCGATCGCATGAGGACCGGTTCTCGACGGTCTTGGGACCGTGGTTGCTGAGTGGCTGGGTCATTTTCTACAATACTAACCATAGTGTAGGGTTCATGTACTTCTTCTTCATGTTTCGTCATCTAAAGGGGGTAGAAGGGGTTCAAGCGAAGAGGGTTGTCAGAGCTGGTTGCCCCAACCGCCTTGGTCACTTCCTTGGTCAGAATTCGTAGACCTCTAGAGTGTTTAGCTTTGAGGTTTTGATGGACCTCGCGTCAAAACTATGATCGTAACTGCGGCTGATCAGCCCTTCTTGCACAAGAGAGAGCTATCCCCATCAGGTGTGACAAAGGATGAGGGCAAGGGACTGGAGTCATCCTGGGCTGAGGAGGATGAAGGACTCGATCTTCCATCAGGTCTTTACCTCAAGCTCTCTTATGAGCTCCAGAGACATGACTGAGATGACGAGGCTGATTCAGGATGGTACTCTTGGGGAAGGTCTTAGAGTACCAAGGCTGGAGGTGCTTGCTCAAAGAAGGAGGAGCAAGCAAGAGCAGGGTTGACTCATGAGGACTTCTGAGTCGAGGGCGAGGGGCTATCTGTGATGGGGACGCATGTGCGCCCCTTGAAGAAGGATCACGGGCGACTTGGGGGTCAGCCCAGGCTCGAACAAGTGGTCTGACCTTAAGAGGCCGAGCACTGCGAGCAGGTTTCTGTAAGAGAACAGGTGGAAGCCTGCCCCTTACAAGGTGTGCTAGTATACGCTGAGTAGGAGGAAGAGGAGGTCGTCTTCCGTGTACTTGGGTTGGCACAATGACAACGTTGCCTCGAGTAGTGGGATGCATATGAACAACATGTGCAAGACCTAGCCCTCGGAGGTCTGATCCTAGACACTAACTCGAAGTAACATAAGGGTTGTCCTGAGGTGTGGCTCGAGTGGATGACCCACGAGCCGTATGGTGTGTGCAAGAGGTTGAGGCCCCAGGGTCTCTGCCTCGATGTGTCGAGCCTCTAGGGATAGAGACTTGTGATGGTGAAAGAATGTGGGGGGCAGCCTTACGGCGACCTTCCGAAGCAATGGCAACTTGTTTGCCTTTTGCAGCTAGGGATTGGGCAGCCTTCCGACATACTTCGGCAATACAACCGACAAGTGACTTGCCGATGGCAGGGTGAGTGTTGTGTACGGCGACAGATGTGCTGCCGATGCAAGGGGCCTTAGCAGAAGTTCCACCAGAGCTAGGAGACGAGGAGTTAGGGACCTTTAAGTCCCTCCTCACACCAATCCAGGTTCAAACCTGAGAGCTAGACCCAGAGTCTTTGCTCAAAAGGAAGGTTGCGAAGGAAGTTTGAAGAACTTGTTCCGCGAATGCGGGGATAAGAAAATCCCCGATCCGAGTGATTGGGTTACAGAACCCGGAAGCCCTAAGTGCAGATATAGAAAATAAAAGGAGAAACTTAGCCAAACAAACACCATCCCACTAAGGGGTAGTAAGTCCCCAGTGGAGTTGCCAAGCTAGTTAGGTGCTTCAATCTCGCCCACCGGATTCGGATGATCGGGTGGCACAAGTCTCGGGTTTCAGGGGAACCCGGGACTTGAGATCGCTCTCTTGGGAACATTGCTCAAAAACAGGGGTAGGTAGACCAACCGATGAGAGAGGAATTTAAGGTGGGTTCAGGACTTACTCGGATTGGCTCGCGTGGGTGCCCTCTTAGATCACGAAGAAAGCCCCCCAGTCGTAAAACTCATTCGGAATCGCCTCCCTTGGCCTGTATTCTCTTGTTTCTGCAATCACACACACATGGAAAATGTTACAAGACAAGTTGGTCAAGGGACCCCACCTTACCTTTCAGGAACGTATCTGGACGTGCACATTCAAAAAAAAAAGAGGAAGAGAAGAATGAGAGAAAGAATATTGAGGTTAGAAGAATTTGACCAAATGGTGAGACCGACACAATGACTAAACTAGTAAGTAATTAACCCGGCATGGCAATAAAATGGGTTCAGTAACTCAGACCGGCTAAACAAAATTACTACTAGACGACATTACCAATACCGACTAGCTAAACATAATGGCTAGTCTATTGTGGCGAGAAAGCCAGCACAGTAACTCTAATTGGCACAATGACATTATAGCTAAACGACAGGACTACCATGGAAGGCTAGTCTCGACTCTCTTGGTCAAACCAAAGGGTAAGAGAAAGAAAGAAGAAAAACAGGAAGATAGAGAAAAGAGAAGAAGAAGAAGAAAAGAGAGAAAAGAGAAGAAGAAGAGAGTAAGAGGGAAAACAATGAGAGAATAAGAAGAGAGAGAAGGGAAGGAAGGGAGAAGGAACACAGATGGCAATGAGATGGGGAGAGAGAAGACTCAGAGGACAATAGCTTTTGCCGGCTGTGACGTGAGGAAGAAGAATGAGGAGGAAACACAAGCGGTAATAGGCTTCTGTCAGCTGTGACATGAGAAAGAAGTGGATGAAACTCAGGCGGCAACGGTCCTCCATCGGTCGTGACATAAGGAGAGAAGAGAGAGAAAGAACACATGCGACGATGTGCTTCTGCCCTCTATGACAAAAGAGAAAGAAGGAACACAAGCAACAATAGGCTTGCGTCGGCTGTGTCAAAAAAAGAGAAGAGAGAAAGAACACAAGTGGCAATAGGCTTCCGCCATCTGTGATAGAAGAACAAGGATGGAAACCACAGGTGGCTCTAGGCTTGCGCCGACTATAACAGAAAAGAAGAAAGAAAGAGAAAACACAGGCAACACTAGGCTCACACCATCTATGACAAAAGAGAGAAAGAGAGAAAAAACACAGGAGGCGATAACCTGGCACTGTCTATGATAGAAGAGAGAAGAGAGAAGAGAGAATTTTGACAGAGGCCCAACCTACCCTCGGGCTAAGCCCGGCTCACTATTCATGTCTCATGAGCAGGAAGGCTTCACTCCAGACGATAGGTCCACCATGGGTGAATAGAGAAAAGGGAGAGGTGTAAGGAAAGAGGAAAATGATAAACAAGAGGATGAAGAGAGAGAAAGAGATAGAGATGAGAGAGAAAATAGAAGGGAGAGAAAGATAAAGATTAGAAAAGAGGAGAGCGAAAGAGAGATAAAGATGGAAAAGAGGAGAGAGAAAGTTACCTTATTGAGGGATATCAACCCTTTTTTCTCTCCCCTCTCTCTCTCTCTCTCCAAGACACACCCACAAGCTTAAGCAAGAATTGAAATCTGTATTGAATGGTTGAAGAATGAACCCCAGGTTTTTTTACAATTAGGTTTTGCATGTTTATAGAGAATTGAGCCCAAACCTGGGTGGATACCCAAAAACTACATAAAATTTAAGATAATTATCATTTAATTGAATTAAAAGAAATTCTAAAAATCGATCCAAAAGGACTGTTTTGCCCCCACTTAACAATGTGTAGAATTTCAGAACAGTCCCTGCTACAGCTTGAGAACTTGTGTGATCTTCCATGACTGATCTGAGGTTGCTCTGATGCCCATTTGATTGAAATATAATTTTTTTCTTGTAGGGATTGGCATGGCGATCAATTTGATACTAACTTCGAGCCATGAATCATGTTTTTAAGTTATGATCATGAGACTTGAATTTTGGATGAATCTTGAAAACTTCGGATCGGTTGTGACTTCGTTCCTTGATGTTTTTCATGATTTCTTCACTATAGTGCACTGAGCATGCCGTCACAATCATGTGGCAACAAACGCAGCTCGATTTTTTATCCAGACTAAGATTTCATCGTCTTAAGTTTTTGGTCGAAATCTTAAAATCCGACAGCCAAAATTTACAGCAGCTTCGACGCCTCCGTATGTGAAATCTAACCGTTCCTCGCACCCAGGGTTCAGACCAGGGATAGCCTCAGACCTTATGCACATGATGTAATTGGTTTCATGTTTATCAAGTATACGAATGCCATGATTTGGTCGCTCGAATGAGGCGTGTTGCTGTTGATTTTTCTGCAGTTGTTTCCACAGATTAGCAACTTCTATCTAGTTTTTCTCCCTGCCCGGGCATCGTCACCGAGTGTACGACATATCGAAACGCTCGTCTTGATGAGACAAATAGGCTCAATAAAATTTGAGCGGGATTCGACTTGGAATGAGTGAGATATAGGCCTCGAAAGTCACTGCCTGTGACTGTGAAAACAACCACCTTTAATGGTGTTATTGTGCAGGGTGGCCACACGGGAATAGTGTGCGGCCTACCTCTTTTGGTATTTTACCCATAACTTTGTCTTGGAGTGCCCGATTAAGCTGAAACTTGACCCATAAGGGCTTTTGACCGTGACATATCCAATGGCGGTGGTTGCACAGCTCTTTGATCCATCGAAAATAAAATTTTGGTTACATGGTCCATTTCAGGGTGCTAAAGGCCAATTTTGCCGAAATTATTTATTTGTGTTTACTGCCTTAGATATGTCGGATTGCGATGAAACTTGGCAGGTGGCCTTTTGAAGTGCTTATGAAGATCATGATCAGTTTTGAGACCATTCTGAGACTATCAAAATTTCTACTGTATGTTGAGACTTTATTGACCTGCTTCCTCTTTATTCCTCATCAGGGACCAAGGTGCTAAAAACTGTATTTAAGACAAATAGCCAAAGGGCTTCGTAATTTCTCTAAGATGGCCATACACTCGGGCGAGTCCTCGAACCCCCAAAGCGGCGCAAGGGCATTAGTGTTCTAGTCGCTAAAATCTCTCTCACCGTCAGCCTCCTATCTGCAAGCAGAGGATCTGCGTGCCCTCCACGTGCCAAGCCTCCGACATTGTTTGAGAGAGGGTTTCCGCCTCCGTCACCTGGAGGGAAACTAGGATTCCACCGACACCACTTGCAGCATGGACCATGGCTAGGAAGTTTAAGGTCATGCGGCACAGACCTGTGGGGAAATTGCATCCACCTTTGTGGCAGCATATGGCAGAGAGGGCTTGCATTTGATGCGCATGGCAGCTTGAACGAAGGATGTGCGGGCGGTGGTCTATGAAAAGTAGGCGCACTCAGAGGCTTGCAGGGGGGTTGTGGACGGTGTTCTGAATAAGATGGGCCATGACGAGGGCTTCTCGCTCGTGTGAGGGTGAGAATTTTTCAGGCTGCCACACATGTGCGATGGCACACGTGTGCTCGGGACAACTGTGTGCGAGGTCTGGGGTTCATTTTTCAGGCCATCGATACAGTTTGGCCTAGCTTACGACTATAGTGGGCTTGTGTGGACTCGGATTTAGTTTGTGCCCCGACCCTACTCGACCCATTGTCATTTTTGAATTTCTACCATGCCTAGATTCCTATGTGCCCTTGACCTTTTCGATAATGACACAACGTCATTCGTGACCTTGGGCGATATCTGACCTTTTGTGAGGGGCAAGATTGGTAAATGCATTTTACCAAGGGGATAAAAAAAAGAGGGGTAAACCCTATTTTCACCTTCATCCTTAGTGAAAACTTGGATTTTTCAGAGAGTAAGGGTTTTCAAATAAGAAGGGTTCATGGTAGGCAGGGTGTGCGCGAGGGCTTCCGGTGGGGAACTTGGTGAAGTTCTGGCAGGTAGGCTCAGGGTAGTGCCGACATAGAGCTCATGAGGGTGCTGGTCAGGAGCTCAAGGGAGTCTCGTCAGAGGGATGCAGCAGGTTTTTCGACGAGGAGTGTGCTGGTGAAGTGACGAGAGAGAGGAGTTTAGGCCATGAGTGCACGACTATACTCTAACAGGGGAATCGCAAGGGTGAAGGGTTTTTTGATGTCGGTTGCACCAGTGAGAGGACTCCGACCGAGATAGGGGACGGCTTTCCAGTGAAGAGGGAGTGAGCACATAGTAGTGCTGTAGGGGATTTCCGGTGAGCAATGAACCATGGACGAAGGGGTTTCCCAGGAGGTACCGAAGGGTCGCGCAGCAGACGAAGGGTCTTTTGGTGTTAGAAGCCAGAGGGTCACATAGAAAGCAAAAGGTCTTCCAATAAGAAGAGAGAGTCGTCTGAAAAATGAAGGGTCACAAAGGAGACCAGAGGCCGCACGTGTAGGGAGGACACATGGCAGAAGTCAAGGAGTGCTACAGCTGCGCACAGTGATCGAGGGACCGCATGCAGAGGAGGGCCAATGACGAGCCTCCACGTGGGCCTATGGCTGCCATTTATTGATCACATGCTTTTAATAGCCAACCTGTGGTGGCTTATAAAGCGTCAGGCCTCCTGGTTTGTCGAGGCCATTTTCCCTTGTAGAAGAAGCTTTCTGGTTCCCCTGTTCCTTACCTTGTGAGGGGCTCATGTCCTTAGCAGGGGTTCGTGTTCGTTCCCTGGATCTTGCAGGGCATTCTTGCCGTTCCTACCTTAGTTGTGGTCCTCGTGGGGACGCAAGCGTAAAGCCCTGGCTAGATGGTAGGCCGGTGCTTGCGGGTTCCTACTGTTTACTCGATGTCATGAGGGTGAGTCTTGAAGCCATGCGTAAGGTGGCAATGATGTCTCACCCTGAATTGCAACGGTGGGGAGATGGCTCGGCCTGGATTGCAACAGCCGATGAAGGAAGTGTTCTGCTCGAACCCCCACGCATGGCAGCTCTTTTCAGCCGAGAGTCCCCATTTGCCTTCCTTGAAGGAGTTCAAGGAAGAGCAAGAGACCTCCTCTGCATAGATGAAAAGGGCACTTAAAGGAGATCGTCACCTGAGGAGATGGCGTAGACCTAGAACTACATCCCTCGGTGGAATGTTTATTTCAGAACAATTGTGTTTTTGGGAGTTACAGGTTCAATGTAATAATTAACCAGTAACCTTGTCTTGTTCATGAAATAAAGCCTCATTTGTATTTCTCCTTCGCTCTATGGTTTGCAATATCTCGTCCCTTTTCACCTATGGTTTATTCACCTTTCAGTTTTCCTCCTGTGTATTAAGTCCATATCTTACTTGATTGGTGGGATAAGGAATGAATCAAGGAATGTGCGTTTGGCGGTGGTTATCACCATCCTTTTGTGTGAGTAACTTGGCTACCCTTGATTTTACCTGCGGGCCGTTGAGAGCCTTCCCTTTGTGCCTTCTAACTTAAACACCCTTTTAGGTTTTCATTTAAGTCCTTGAGGTGAAAACCATTTCTGGTTTCTGCCAGACCTCGAAGAAGTTTTGTGGTGCTTTTGCCCGACGTCTGCCATTTTTTTTTTTACTCACGATGCTCTCTTAGGTTTTCATCGTGCTCATATTCTATTTTGACGACCCTTGCTCACGATAGTCGATGATGCTATCGCGCCCCTTCATTCTTTTATTTTAACATTTTTACCCACGACACCCTTTCGGGTTTTTTCCGCGTCCGCCATTCTAAGAGGGGAGATGGGAGCAGGTAGGGTATCAAATTCCTTTCCTTGATGTGTGTCGAGCAGCTGCAGTTTCAATGACCTCAAAAGGGGCACTTACTTCCCTTCCATCTAGAGGATCATGTTTGAAGTCATTTTTCTACACCATGTGTCCCCAACACGAATAAAGAGAAGCCAGGTTAATAAAGCTCTGATTCACAAATGGAATTTTCAATAGTCATGGAATTGGCCATGATGAGTGAAAATGTTCTTAAGAACTTCATAAGGTCATCTGCTAAGTTTCATCGTAATCCAACATGTTTAAGGTAGCGTCGACAAAGAAATAGTTCTAGAAAAAATCAGCCTTTAGCACCTTGAAACGGACCCTATATTAACGGAGCCTCAAATGGCTATGGGGTCATTGTCATTGGATCCGAGACGGTAGAAAACCCCTATGGATCAAGTTTCAACCCAATCAGATGTTCTAAGACAAAGTTATGGGCAAAATACTAAAAGTGGGTAGGTCGCAAACTATTCCCGTCCGCCCTCCCTGCATCAGCTGTCGTTAATGGAGACTAGTTTTCACAGTTTTAGGGTCAACTTTGGAAGGCCATATCTCCTTTATCTTAAGTCGAATCGAGCCCAAATTTTGGAAGCATGTTCGTCTCGTCATGTTAAGCATTTTGATAAGTGGCACCGCCTGTGATGTCACTCGAGGAGGAGGAAACATTAGAGAGAAGTTGACGATTTGTGGTAAAAGTTGCAGGAAAATCAACAGTGACACACCTTGCTCGAGCGTCCATATCACGGCTCTCGCACGATGGATCGACATGAAACAAGTTCCATTGCATGCTCAAGGTGTGAGGCTACATTTGGGCTGAACCTCGCATTTGATGAATGGCTAGATTCTACGTACGATAACAACGAAGTTGCTGCAAATTCCGGCCACTAGAATTCAAATTCCAACCAAAAACCCAAAAATGGAAAATCATCGCTTAGGCACGAAATCAAGCTGTGTTTGTTGCCAAACGATCGTGAAGGCCTGCTCGTCGTAATTCAACAAAGAAATCATGAAGAAATGTTGAGAAACAGGCACAATCTTGATCCAAAGATCGCAAGTTTCTCACAAATTTTGCATCGCATTATTATGGCCCAAAAACACGATCCGTGATTCGAAATGGGTATTAAAACAATCATCATTTCGAGCCCAACAAGAAAACAATCATATTTTAGCCGAACAAGTGCTGAAATAACCCCGAATCAACCTTGGAATATTACACACGTTCTAGGGCAGCAGTGGGGACTGAATTGGAATTACGTGAATTGTTGGGCAAGGGTAAAATCGTCATTTTGCCCCCATTTTTAAAATTTATTTCAATTCAATTAAATTTTTATTTTCAACAATTAGGGTGAATTTAGGGCATCCACCCATATTTGGGCCCCACCTCTATATATACATGTGATATCTCAATGTAATGGACCCCAATTACGACCCCAACTTAATGAATAAAAATAAAGGCTTTAGCTTGAGTGTGTGGGTCACGTCTTGGAGAGAAAAAGAGGAGAGAGAAAAAAGGTTTGGTACCCTTGGATTAAGGTAATTTTCTCTCTCCTCCCTTCTCTCTCCTCCCTTCTCTCTCCTCTTCTTTCTTTCTCTCTCCTCTTCTTTTTTCTCTCTCCTCTTATTTCTTTCTCTCTCCTCTTATTTCTTTCTCTCTCCTCTTATTTCTTTCTCTCTCCTCTTATTTCTCTCTCTTCTCTCTTCTTTTTCTCTCTTATTCTCTCTTATTTTTTCTCTTCTTCTTTCTTTCCTTTTTCTCTCTCCTCTCTTTCCTTTTTCCCTCCGTGTTCTTGCCTTTTCTCTCTCGTCCCTTTCTTTTTCTCTCTCCTCTCTTTCCTTTCTCTTCTTCTCTATCATGCACGGTAGTATCTACTATTGAGCTTGACATTTTTGCCCTTCTGTCAATCTCTTTGAGATGATTATAGTGAGCCAAGCCCTTCCCCGAGTGGCGGGCCGGGCTGCTGTCCAAATTCCTCCTCCTGTCGTGCACGGTGGTACCCATCGCCGCGCATGACATCTCTCACCCCATTCTTTGACAAGGACATGGAACTGGGCTCTTTTCCTAGTGACAAGGACACACATTTCATCTTTAAAGTACTGATTGAAAGCCATATCAGTCTTTAAAGCCCTTTCTTTAAAGTACTGGTTGAAATTTATACCTATCTTTAGAGCCATTTCTTTAAAATTATTGGTTGAAAGTCATAGCTATCTTTAGAGCCATTTCTTTAAAAGTACTGGTTGAAAGCCATACCAGTCTTAAAGCCCTTCCTTTAAAGTACTGGTTGAAATCCATATCATCTTTAGAGCCCTTTCTTTAAATTACTAGTTGAAAGCCATACCAGTCTTTAGAGTCCCTTTCTTTAAAGTGATGATTGAAAGTCATACTAGTCTTTAAAGTTCCTTCCTTGGAGTATTGGGTGAAAAGCAGACCAGCCTCTAAGAGTTTTTTTTTTTTTCTCCTCTTTGAGAGATTAGTTAAAAGTCATACATCTTTCATTTTCTAACATTCCCCCCTTCTTTCCTTTCATCTCTATTCTACTCTCTTTCTTCGTCTGAAAGACCAGGTGAGCATCAGACTACTCTCCATTTCTTTATTCTAGCCCTCGAATGTACGCTCGTGTGCATTCACCTAAAGACAAAGTGAGGTCCTCTGACCCACTTGTCTTGTATATTAACATGTGTGTGCGATTGCAGAAACAGGAGATAATAGGTCAAGGGAGGCAATTGCGAACCAGCCGTAGGCTTGGGGGGCTTTCCATAGTGATCTAAGAGAGCGCCCATGCAAGTCAGCCCAAGTGCATCACAAACCCAGGTGAGGTGTGTCCCGCCTCACACCCTAATTTATCTCTCACCAGTTGGTGTACTTGCCCTTGTTTTATACACAAGGTTCTCGAGAGAGAGGTCTCAGTCCCGGGTTCTCTTTGAAACCGGAGACACGTGCCACCAAGTCAACCCAACCCAGGGGTGAGATCTAGGGATCTAACCAGCTTGGCGACTCCACTGAGGACACACTACCCCATCGTTGGATCGTCCTTGTTTGGTTTGTTTCTCCTTTTATTTCTGTTGATTGCTCGCACATGGCGTTAGGGTTCTTTGACCCATTTATCCAAATCGGGGATTTTCTAATCCCCGCATTCGTAAGTTCCCTTTGGGAACAAGTTCCTTGAACTTTGTTCCCGACTTTCCTCCTAAGCAAAGACCTAGTGTCTACCTCCCAGGTCTTGACCTGGATTGGCGTGAGAAGGGATTTAGAGGTCCCTAACTCTCCATCTCCAAGCTTTAGTGGAACTCTCACCAGAGCGTGTCACATGGGTGGCACATCTACCCCCACTCACAACATGCACCTTGTTACCGGCAAGTCACTTGCCAATCGTATTTTTGCCTGCCCAGTCCCTAGCTGCAAAAGGTAAGCAAGTTATCGTTGCTCCTATGGGTCGCTGCAAGGCTACCCCCCACATTCCTGCACCACCTAGAATTTCTATGTTTAGAGACTAAACACATCGAGGAGGAGACCTTAGGGCCTCCACCTCTCGCACACACACTAAGGCTCGAAGGTCGTCCGCTAGAGCCACACCTCAGGGCAACCCTCGTATTGCCTCAAGTCGGTGTTCAGGATTGAATCTCCTGGGGCCAAATCCTGCACGCGCCATGCATGAGCATCCCACCACTTGAGGTGGCGCTATCCCTGTGTCAACCCGAGTACACGGGAGACCCCCTCATCTTCTCTCTCAGCACGCACTTGCGCACCCTGTAAGAGTTAGACTTCTGCTTGTTCCCTTACAGACACGTGCTCATGGTATCTCTGCCCCTTAAGACCAAACTGGTTACTCGAGCCTGTGTTGATGCTCAAATCACCCAGAATTCTGCCTCAAGGGGTGCACACGCACCACCATTAGGAACTATTCCTGGCTCTCGACTTAGACATCGTCACGAGCCCACCCCTACTCCAATTGTCCCTTCTCCTCAGGGCAAGCACCTCAATACATGATACTCGAAGACCTTCCCTAAGAGTACCATCTTGAACCAACCCCATCAGATCAGTCAGCTCTTGAGAAACCACAAAAGAGCTCAGGGCAAAGACTTGACGGTAGACGAAGTCCTTCAACCCCTGACTTCTTTCAAGCCAAGGAAGGAGCTCGAATTAACCCTTGTTCGAGGTCCACACCCCTTGCCTCATCTCTTGGAGAAAGCTCTCTCATGCATAAGAAAAGTAGACCAGTCTCAGTCTCAATCCCAGCTCTGGAGAGTGGTGCATCAGAGTCTCAGAGCTAAACATGACAAAGGTCTTCGAATCCTCACTCGAGAAGCGACTAAGACAACCAGGGCAACCAACTCCGTGGACCTTCTTCCCAAGAACCCTTTCTACCCACTCCAGAAGACAATAAAGCTTGAAGAAGAAGCACCAGAATCTTGCGTGGTTGTCAGCGTCATAGGAGATGACCTGACCTCGCAGCACCCACGGTCCCAAGACCGTCAAGAACCGGTTCTCACGCGCTCTGCATACAAGGCTCGAGTTTACTAGGGACACATTGAGCCCCTACTGACCGACTTGCCACAACCCATACGACAGCCACACAAGGTCTTGACTGCACCAGAGACTGACTTCCCATAAGAGAGGGTTAGCGTGATGGTCATCAACGAACTTAATGACAGCCAAGAAGAATGCATGGATAGGTTCGAACACATAATACGAGCAATGATGGAGAAGATAGACCGCATGGAAAGATGATGCAGCTCCAAGGCAGCCTCCTCCTCCTGCCTCACAAGACAATTCCATCCCTCTCCCCGTTTCACAGGCAGATATTGACGCGATGGTTACCCATAGCCTACGAAACAGGAAGATTCCAGGTATGCAGGGGACAACGCTTTACCAAAAGCCATACCCCTCGTATATTGATCAAGTCCCATTTCCCCCTAATTCCCAAAAGTGGAGGCTCCCCCTATTAATGGCACAACTTCATTGCATCAACATATCACTCATTTTCAAGCGGCATGTCATGAGACATCATCTGATGGGAGACTCTTTCTCCGTCAGTTTCTTTGGTCCAGCATTTTAGTGGTATGCTCGGCTTCCTCCTAACTTAGTGCATACTTTTCTATGGGGTTGAGAGAGGTCCAAACCATCGAGCTTCTCACCTTGACCAAGGTACCAGACAAACTCACAGATCAGTTCATAGCAAGATGGAGAGATTTGGCTACTTACCATTCCAATCCAATGTCTGAGAAGGAAGCAGTCCAGACTTGTGTGCGCAACATGCGGCCTGAGATCGCTTTGCATGTTGAGACCTCGATCCCAACCTCCATGTCAGAGCTGATCTTCAAGTCGGTCCGCATTGAGAGCCTGTTCCAACACCATGGCAAGTCACGACCACAGTCTTCAAGCTCAGGAAACGGCCGAGGTAATGGGAGTTCTAGACCTAACCCTCGAGGCAACCAGCAAAAGGGAAAGATTAGCGCGGCCGTCACTGTGATTGACCCAAAGAAGACTGCCCCTCAGACTTTGGATCTCTCAAAAGGGGTAGGTCCAATGAAGACCCGGGCAGCACACTAAGGAGGTCAACAACAACCCCAGTCATACAACAAGGTGCCTCCTCCTCCGAACCTTAATCGAAGTGACTACTAGGCTAGACAAAAGAATAAAGTCTATAGCTTCGACAAGGAATGGGTTCCCACTCTGCTGCAGCTATTGCTGGAGCAAAACATGATTGAGCTGCCTGAGATAAAGAATCCTGAACAAGCCGGTCTTGATACACACACAAATTACTGTGCCTATCATCGAAGGTTAGAGCTCACCCTAGAAGAATGCTACACTATTAAAGACCATATCGAAGCCTTGATTCGGAAGGGTCAGATAAGACCATATCGAAGCCTTGATTCGGGGCAGCAGAAGCCTCCCGTGTGGTGACAGTCTAGGAAAAAGATGAAGGCCCATACTCCCTCGATGAATTACTAGCAGATCTCCTCCAGTTACTATTCTCCATGATGCTCCAGGAGGGAATTATCACGCTGAAGCCAGTGAGGTAGGCGAAGTGCCGATGTTGGGGGTTTTACTAAGCGCAAATGTTGGGGGTTCCAGTAGGGGGTTTCATACATCAGAGTCACCTTTCCAATTGGGGGTTTTACTAACCGTGCTTTCATTGATGAACTAGGTAAAGAACTGGACGGTGCACCCACAACCATTAGAAAGCTCACATACATATTGAGCGTTAGAGGAGGGGGTTTGGCCTATCATAACTCATATGGCGCAAAACTCGAGGGGCACTTCCCCCATCACATTGCTCGTACACACGGGCTTGATCAAGGTTGTCCCTTCTCTGTATTCTTTGAGAATCGCCATGGCAAAGTCAATACAGGGAAGAAGGAGATACTAGGGACTCTTAGCGAATCATGGATGTTAGAGCATGCTCGCACTGCTTGGTCCACATGCTTGGGCGTTTCTGAGGTTAGTAAGTATGTGGTGCCTCGTTTTGGCAGAAGGGTTCAAGCAACTGAGGCATATGAGCACTGGTGGAGAATCACTAACCACAGATATTGGGAGGTTCACCACCCTTGGAAAGGGAAAACCTGCAACTGGTGCCAAGAGGCCAGGAAAAGAAGAACTTCAAGATTCCTTCTTTTGCCCATGTCTTTACACTGGACTACCCTTGAAACTGAAGATCTCTTGGGATACCTCGAGAGATAATGGTAGATGACTCTTCACCACAAGTTCTTGCCCTAAAGGCGAAGACCGGAGCCTCTTTGATCATCTCAGCTCTATTTTCAAGTGGAAAGAAGGTCGGAAGGTTTTTGGCGAAGGGCATCCAGTTCAGGATTTGAATGCCCTATTAGGGAGCGGTCCTCACAACACTCTTGCTGCCAGCTCTACTCGTGGAGGGGCTCTGGGAAGACTTTACCCTCTCAAAAAGGAGGGAAGAAAAGGAAGCGACCTGCCCCTACTAGCCTCTCTATGTCGCATCCTACTACTGTGCCTCTTCAAAAATGCAAGAGTACCAGACAATCTCTCGCGCCTAAGCCAACAATTAGTTCTTCATCTTCTAGTTCTTCAGAGACTCAAGTATATAGATTAAGTTACTCTGAGCCTATCATTATTGCTTCCGATCGAGAGGTGACACCTGAGCTTGAAGTAGCGTCCCCAGCTCCAAGGGTGACTCATGAGTTGAGTTCGGTTCCATCTTCTCTCAAAAGAATGAGCTTGGACTCAGATCCATGTTCTAGGAAGAGAGCTCCTTCAGATCTAGTGGAGATTAGTGGGGCTGGAAGTATCGCGGTTGGTGAAGACCCTGTTACCATTCAGGGGGAGGAGCTCAAGGTCAATAATGCACCCGAGCAACAAGAGGTTGCTGCCCCGTATGATGCAAGCGATGAGATCATGGGTGATGCAGGCCCCAGCAATCCTCAAGGGGAGGATCTCGAGGGCTCAGAGGCTGTGGCACCCAAGAGTGCAGATCTTGGTGATAAAGGGGTTGAACACTTCGTGGCAGAAGTTCTGGCTCCAGGGGATGGAGGTCAGGAAGAAGAGGCCACTTATGAACATGTCGGAACTGACATGGTGGCTCCAGAGGGTGAAGGCTAAGGAGGGGAAGCTAGTCCTGAGGACGAAATTGTAGCTGAAGGTCCAGGGGAGGGGCTTAGTGTTGAGGGGATCAAAAAACCCGAGACAAGGGCTCGCTCGGGATCCAAGGGGCCTGAGACTGAAATGGTGGCTCCAGAGGATGAAGGCCAAGGAGGGGAAGCTGGTCTTGAGGACGAGACCGTAGCTAGAGGTCCAGGAGAGGGGCTTAATGTTGAGGGGGAGAGCAACTCAAGGCAAGGGCTTGCTTTGGATCCAAGGGGCCTGAGACTTTGAGCTTTGTGGTTGCTTCAGCAGAGGCAGTCACCAGTATGGCCATCATCCCTTTAAGCCCAGCCCTCAAAATCGAAGCTCCTTCAGTCGTGTGGCCCCAGCAGCACTGTCCAGGACTAATTTCACAGGGGTATCCATCATGATCATGAATATGCTTCGTGTGGGCATTTGAAAGTTAAAGGAACTGCCCTTCGCCAATCTCGACAATGCAATCCAGAAGCTAAGGCAAATTTCCCTCCTAGGGGATGCACAAGAGGTCCTCTCATATTTTGATGGCACCATAAATGAGCTAGAGGGATGGTGAACAAGGGCACTTCAACTGGAAACAACTGCACGGCAATTAGAGGATTCTCGCTTGGCTCTTCTGGAAGCCTCTCTCATGCGTCGTCACAAATCAATAGAGGCCCATACAGAGAAGAGGGATGTTGTGGCTTCTCGGAGATCTGACCTCAATGAAGACGTGATCGCTCACTTCAACAGAATGACAGCCCTGAAGGCAGAGATATGGAGGATGAGGGAGGAGTTTGAATGGCTCGAGAAAGAGGCGAAAGATTGAGAAATAGAAGATGAGGTCCTAGCCAAGGAAATATCATCCCTTGACTACACCCTGGGGGAGGAAACTGCCTCTTTGGAACAAGAGGCTCAATTAGTGATTGATCTGAAGAGATGCATTCAGCATGCCAAGGCTTCTTCTACTGCATCCAAAGCGAAGATCAATGATATCATTGATGGTTTTTTAAAGTGTTGTTTTGTCCCTTTTATCTTTTTTCTTTTTTTTGTATAGCGACACTTGTAACAATTTCTGGATTTATGAATGAAATGCCTCTTTTCTTTTTCTGCCTCAATCTGATCATGATGTGTGAATCCATTCTTTCTTTTACATTTATTTGCATTGCACTTCTTGCTTTCGGCTAAGCCACCTTTCGAGGTGTTCATTGTCTCCGGCCCTTCATAGAGGGGAACGACAAGGAATACCTTATGCCATGTTTCGCAGTGTGACAAGCTGTTGTGGTTTCAATGACTTCGAATGGGGGAGCAGTTGCCTCTTCCCCTCTTAATGTTTGATTAGCCAAGGGCTCGTAATTCATCGTCCTCGTAATACGGTGAGCCTGCTTGATATAAATACTCCAATCAGGTGGAATTTTGGCTTCTATTCAAGGTGAGTTCCTTTCATGCTCATTATAGTTGTTCGTCTCGGGCACAAATCCCTTCAGATGTTTTGAGGTGGTTCGCATGACTTCCAATTGGTTCTGAAGCTTTGGAACTTCACTTCTTAAGTTGACAAGGGCATCCTGCTCTTGTGGATGAGAGGGCTGCCCTTTCTCTAACTTTTCTTCTCCTGAGGAATCAAGGAGGCACAAGACCTTCATCTGACTACCGGCCTGAGCTGGTGGTGTTTTCTTTGCTTAGGGAAGCTGGAATTTGGAGTATTTTTCGAGGTGGATATTGTGCTACTTCCGCTTCCAGAAGTGCAATGGGGATATGAAAAACCTTTTGGTGGTCTGGGGCGTAAGTGACCTTTGGGGTCGAGAGGTCTATCCCCATGACTTCCTCGGTATAAGAAACAACTTTTGGTTCAGCTTCCTGTAAAGGCAACTCATGACTAAAAGATGATGAGAGGACCTCATCTCTAGGGGAAGATGAGGTTTCTTTGGAGATGGGGCCAGGCATATTGAGATGAATAGGGGTTAAGGGGAAAAATTTGTCTTGTCTTTCTTCTTCTTTGAACATGTCCACAACTGTCCGCCCTATGTCCTCAACGTCTTCATGGGACAATGATTCTGTCCTTTGCACAAATTTTTGATTATCATTATTTGACTCTTGGGGTGACACCGGTTCTATGAAGTAGTACTTTGCATCTGCATAGTGCCTCTCGGCGACAAGAAACGGTCTTTTGTCAGCATGACCATATACTGTCTCTCATCCCGAATGTACTTAAAACACTGATGCAGTGCGAACAAAACCACTCCCTGGTCATGCAACCAAGGGCGCCCGAGAAGGACATTGTAAGAGGTGTCGGTGTCGATTACATGGAATTGGGCATAATCATTCAATTCACTGATCTTAAGGTGAAGGCGAACTATGCCAGTTGGTTTGTCTCCCGACTGGTTAAACCCCTGAATCGTGATATGAGTCGGAGTGAGATCTTCATAACCCAGCCCCAATCAAGTAATAATCCTTTTTGAGATAAGGTTGACTGCCAACCCTCCATCTAACATGATCCGGTTGATGGGGCATGCAATTCACCAATTACCAAGAGAGGGCGATTGTAAAATTTCCCTCCCAACTGAAAGTTGTCATCTGAGAAGGTGATTGTCAAATAGCCACTTAAAATTGTCGGGTCTACTTCAATGGGTTCTACTTCAGTCTCATATACTTCTAGATTGGAAAGAGCTTAGACCAGAGCCATACGATAGTCCCTTGAGAACATGAGGGCATCGTAAATACTAAGAAGAGCCTGAAGCTTCCTTAGGTGCCCGATCACGTCATATTTCACATTGTCATCTTTAGCCTTTTGTATTCCTGGACCCGTCACTAGCTTGGATGGTGTGGTTGGTTAAAGGATAGGCTTAGATGGAGGAGGTTTGTTTCAGGATGCTGGCTAACTTTGCCGTGCAGTCGACATGGTTTGGGAAGTTTGGGCTGATTTGGTCGAAGGATTGCGAATTAAGGGAGTGGAGCTTTAGGGTTGAGGTTTAGGAGGTGGCTGTGTGTACAGGACCGATGGTGGCCTCAGATATTTAAGGAGTGATGGTTTAGACAAGGTATTTGGGTATGAGAGAAGCGGTGGATTAGATGGGGTACTTGGGTATGGGAGAAGTGGCAGACCAGGATACTTTAACAATTTCGACCTTTGCGGGGGCGGCTGCAGTGTCTTCCCCGACATTAGATTCATTTGGCTTGTGTTCGTTGACGCTTCGGAGATCTGAACCATGTGGCAGACTTCCTGAATATAAAAGCTCTGCCCTCTTGACTCTCTCCGCCTTTGCTCAAAGTCGGGCCCGGGATGCCACTAGGGTTTCTTTGCTTTGGGCCTTCTGCGCTTGTTGTCGCTTTCCCCATCAACAGGAGGCGATTCCGTCCTGGCACGAGCTACTAAAGCATCAGCAACCGTCAAGAACTCGGCTGCCTGAGCCAGCGTCCTTCTCAGCTGCTTCCTATGTCGTCTACTAATATTAGAACCCTTCAGTTCCTTATCAAGGGCCTCAAAATCTAGGCACTCCGAGGTTCTACCTGCAAAAGAGGTAATAGAAGAAGAGAGAGAAGAAGAAGAGGGGTTAGGGGGTGAGGGGCTTTTAAGGTCATCACCTACATCGGACCAATTCGAGCAGCTTTTTTCATCATCACTGGAGTTGGACGTGTGCAGGGGATCTTTTGGGTCCTTCCCTTGCTTAGACCGTTGGGGGGTGCTTTTAATGTCATTACCCTCATTGGACATTATCTGAGCAGATAATGACTCAGGGATTTCTTGCTGACGAGAAGAGGGAGTAGGAAAGAAATCTTGCAAGGACGGTAGAAGAGGAAGAGGTTTGAAGAACTCCTTCTCAAATTGAGGTCGGGTATCTTGCTATTCCAACGGACAACCTTTGATGCCTGTCTCCTCCTGGCACCCTTTGGGAGCACCCGTCCAGTTTTGCTAGGTTTATGGGCAGGTCTAGCTTGATGAATTGCCTCTCATTTCAGGGACTTCAATCGACTCTGCCCGTGATATACTCTCCATGGTTGAGAAATTGAGCGCTCCAGCGGATCAGGAGTATCATGACTAAAGGCTTGCAATGAAAGGTCTTCTTGAATGGGAGTAATGACTTGAGGGTCCACTTCTGGAGCGGTGCAAGCAAGGTGACCTCTTTGCACTTTCTCTGTGACTATGGTTTGGAAACCATAGCACCCGTTCAGGTCATGGCCTCATATCTGGTGATACGGACACCGGGGTTTTACGTCACGCACGAAACTTATTTGGGAACAAATAAATATTTCTTCCATGTATGCAAAGCCAGCTAGAGATGAATTACAAAGAGAAATCTTGTTTACATAAATATCATTATAAGTACAAAGAGCAAGTGCAAGAATTAACCGCCGCTTATGCCATTGCTTCTCATGTCGTTTCGTTAATTCCATCGTTATATAGAATAAATGAAAGATATTATATCGAAATTAAAAAAAATTATGGGAACAAACGCATTATTTAAGAAATATATCTAACTCAAACAAACATCTACTGCAAATGTATGGGTCGATGCAAATGCAAGTGTAGCTATCTCATATTATACACTTACACCTTCATAATAAAAAGGTTGTAAACAAATGTATGGGTCAATGCAACTATTTATCAGTTCATAATATTATCATACAACATTGCTGGAAAATCAACATCAAATGTACATTAACGTATGTTGAAGTACAAAAAATGAGGGGGAAACTGGTTGGTCTAATCAATAGTTATTAGCCTAAACGTTTCTCTCAAAAAATTAATTAAACACTTTTAATACATCATAATTTGTCATACAAAGAAAAAAGCACAGAGCAAAAAACATGCTCACAAATTAATAAGTGATAAGTAGGTTTTTCTTAGAGAGAGATAGAGAGATTTAAATCAATTGGGGTTACTTAGAGAAAGAGAGATTTAAATTAGTTGGTTTTTCTTAAAGAGAGAGAGATAAGAAATCAAGCAGGTAAGATAATATCCATGGAGATAGAAATTAAGGTTTAACTCACCACTTCACCAAAACAGATTTCGCTGACTTTTGAAATGACGAAGATTGTACCTATTTTTGCTTGATGGTCGGTCATTGATTTCACAGTCAGAGTGTGTAGCATGGTTTGGTCTAAAATGAGAATTTGTAAGAGTGTTCTTGCCAACCACAATGCATAGTGATGTTTCTATCACTGCCTGTGTTGAGATGAAGCGTAAGTCCTCATTTTATATAAATCCCCATTTATTTCTCAAAATCCTCAAAAAATCGACAAACTATAACCTCAAAAAATCAACAATCTATATTGGTTTCAATCTTAGAGGTAAAGTTCCCAACATCATATAAAGCTTATTTCTATAGAGAGAGTACCTTGATAGACAAAAGAGGTGAGACGTCCTTTACAAACCTTCATCTGCAAATGTTTTGAGGTTATAAAACATCATTTACCTGAAAAACTTTTGAGCAATTTGATAAGAGAGAGAGAGAAAGAGCTGTGAGATCTGCTTGAGAGTGGGAGAGAGGCTTTTGTAAGTGGATCTCAGAGCGGGAAGGTGCAATGAGGGAAGCGAAAATCTAATGGGGTTATTATCATGGTTATGGGCAAATTTCGCTCACAGTTATAGGTAAATTTGGCTTAGCGTCATAATGTGTTTTGATGGGAAATAAAATCCAATGGGGTTATTCAAACAGTTCCTAGTTGCTATCTCAATTTTTTTCTTGAAATTAAAAAATACTCCAATTTTGGTACATCCAAGCTGGTCCTAATTTATTGAATTTATTTTGAATTTGTATTCAAATTTATTGTAAAACATTTATGAAGGTAAGCTAAACTATTTTTTCTTCCTTAGTGAATGATATTTAGTTTTCTTCTTTTCTAATATCATTAAAAATCATATTTTGTAAGGAAGTAATTAAAAAAAAATTTCCCTTTCTTAGGCTTTTTCCAACCTGTAAGAAGCATGCTTGGAAAGTTAAAAACATTAGTGTTGTTTTGAAAGTTAAAAACATTAGTGTTGTTTTTTATTTTTTAATTTTTTGTAGATATTTATCCGAATTTTATGGTGAATTTTTGATAATTTTATGTATGCAATTATAACATTTTTAATCAAATATTACCGTTGACTTACTTTTGTCAACGTCATTTTTGCTTACCGTTCTATTTTTAAAATTTTCTAATAATTTTAAATTCTCCATAAAAATTAATTTGCAAATATTTATTATTCTTAAAATTATTTGCTATGTTAAAACATTTTTATTAACAAATTGCTATATAATTATTTTATGAATTAGTTTTCGAGATTCTTTATTTTACGGATTGTTGTTTCTTTTCGTTATGTCGATAAAATTTGATGTCACGGTTTTTATATGATATTTCGTTTTTGGTGAACATTGAGTGTTTCATAAAATAAAGAGTTTGTCTCTCTTTTGGGCTAAATTAAGATCTAAGAATAGACATGTTATCTATTTTCTATAAGTTCTTTTACTCTAATGTTTATTCAATAATTTTAAACTATTATTTATTTATTTTTTGTATTGTTCTATAACTACCAAAAAATAATATTACTTTTAAATTATTCTATTATCTTAATTCTAAATTTTCACAGTTTTAAGTTTTTTATCAGTAATTTATAATTTTAAGTAAAAAGTTTTAAGTTTTACAAATAGTTTAACTAAATTTCAAATTAAATTCTCAGTTTCAAATATTTTAAATGATATCAAATTTTTACTTTTCAGTTTTTTTCTAATTCCAACTTCTCAATGGTTTTCAAATTAGATTATAATTGATTTAATAGATTTTCAAATATTGTGAAAAGTATTGTATGCTACCATGTATGTTTTATTTTAATGGGTGATTCTATTATCTATTAATTTCTATACTTATAAGGCCCTTACTAGCTAATCTTTTTCTTAAATATGAAATTAGAAGAAGAAATTTATTGTGCCTCAAATAAATTGAAGTTTCTATTATTACATATTTTATATATTTATATTACATTTTTAATGTTTTGAAATTTCATTTATGATTCATTTTCCTTTTTCTTGAGAAATTTTAAAATACAAAAATTGATGTTATTTTTTTAGCAAATTTTAAACGTTTTGCAAATAGTTTATAGCCAATTTCTTAATGTCAAAACACGAATTTATATGAACACTATATGCTTCATGACTAGCACTTTAGCATAATTTTATGGAATGTACAATAATACGAGATATAAAGAAAGATAAAAGGTTTAAAGATTTGAGATGGGTCCTAAGTAAAAAAATCATGTGAAGCAAGAGATTGGGCTAAGTAAATAACATGTACTACCCATTGCATATTACGCGATTATTTATTTGATCGCGTATTTTTATTTTTACGTACAATACACGTAATCTCAATAGTTACAATAGGAAAAGTATACAATGAGACCATTTACTTTTAAGATAGTCACAATTAATCTTGACCATTGGATGTGAAATTGGATGGCTATATTTATTTTATTGACCAAGCTCAAACTTCAAAAGAAATTTTATCGAACTTTGTGACGCATATAAACTATCAAATTTCACCTTAGATGGTTGTAACTAATGGTGACCACCTTGTTTCAAAGGTAGTAAGAGTTAAGATCCATAGGTTGTATACAATCCCATTACAATAATACCTGATAATTTTTTAAATGGCCTAATTGTCCCTTTCAAATTTTCAAAATCAGTTTTAAAACTTTCGGATGTTCAACATCAGAAAATTGCATTTTAATGTCCCTCAACATTATCAGATTTTGAAAATCCAAAATATGCAAATCTGAAAATTGAAATTTTTAGATTTCAAAATCCAAAAATTACATTTTAGTGTCCCCATAATTTTGGATTTTTGAAATCCAAATTTTATTTTAAAATTAAAAAAATTGCATTTTAGCATCCTAGAACATTTTTGAATTTCCAAAATCCAAAATTTACTTTAAAAATTAAATTTTTGGATTTTTAAACTAAAATTGAATTTTTATGCCAAGTATCCTGTACTTTTGTTAAATTTGTATACTGAAAATTGAAAATTTTATATGCTACCTTCCCTCTCACAACAAATCCTATATTTTTATTGATTTCGGATCTTCAAGATCCATGGCAGTTTGGGAACCTCAAAATAAACCAGGTATATTTGCAATAATGGTAAATTATAGGTAATCTTTAAATAACATTAAATAAAATGGATATTAACATAATTTTCTCAAAAGAATATATTGATTTTATTCATTTTGTTTTGAGAAAACTAGTTAGAATTGGACCTTTTACTTTGACTATGAATTAAGTGTTCTTTATGAGAGAGAGACTTAATTGTGTTTGGACTGTGAAGGTCTAATCCTAATCCAAGTAAAAGTTGATATGGGTGAAGTATATGAGGAGTAATAGTTCTAGGATTCCTCTTTGATCTTGATGGCTAGTCTAAATAATGTATGGGTGCTTATTTAATCATTTATTCGACACAGACATTACTTTGAGCTCTTTATTCAAATTTGTCCTGTTAAAAGTTGGCATACCCTAGCTATGAGGCCTTACATAAAAAGGGAAATCCCTTCCACTCGCCCACATCAATATTCTAGCCCCTCCCCCCTCCCATCTCTTCCTTCATGCCACTCACTCTCATCATTGACTCACTCTCATCATTGTCTCTCTAGCCTCTTCTCTCTAGCGTTAGATGACATGCCACCTAGCAAGGTAGTGCCACTCACTCTCATCATTGTCTCTCTAGCCTCTTCTCTCTTAGGTTAGATGACACCCCACCTAGCAAGGTAGTGCCACAAGAGGGTGGCACGCAGCCTTGGCTAGCCTGAGAGGAGGCGTGGTGTTTCAATTTTAAGGAAAAAATCATTGTTTTTCAACGCTCTTAGGCTCAATTTTGTAATAGAATATCACATAGGTGCTTCTTAGATTTGAAGGACTTAAGCATGACCCATGATTAATGCACAATCAGTCTGGTAATCAGGTGTGCATTGTGCTAAGTCTGATAGGGGTGACCCTAGAAAAAGTTCAGAAAATTCCCAGGTTTTTTCCTTATTTTAGCTTTCAGTTTATTGTTCTTAATTTTAATTTGTATTAGGAATTCCTATTTGAGTTAGAATTTTATTTGTAATTGAATTCAATTTATGAATCAAAATTTCATTTTCTTTAAGGTAATAAGAGTTAAGATCCATATGCTTAATTTTGGCATTGTAAGTAGCAATGACCGGTTGTTAAATTGAGAAAGAGAGAGATGAATTTACACATTTACACTCTGAGAATCCTATATGGCTAAGACTTTCAACTACACTTTGACTGCGCATCCCAAGAACATGGAGGCAGAGCTGGGGTTCTATTCATACCCCTAATAAGGGTTTACACCCCTCGTCATTCTCTCTAGAGAAGAAAATACCATGCCTTGACGATAGGCCTTGAAATGGCTCAGGAAATGGATTGGGGGATTCTCAGCTTGTCTTTTTTCAATTCAAAGGTATTTATTAAGTTCAAAAGGTGGAAATGATGCCTTATTACAATACAACTAAATCCCTTCTCCCTTGCTTCGAGGAAGTCACCTTGGTCCATAAAAGAATGGCTTATTCTCCCACAAATGATGCAACTCGATGGAGATGACGAGCCCAACTTCTAGGATGAATTCCCACCATACCATTATGGGGCCCTGAGATTGGTGACCAATTCATAAGCAGAAGTGAGTGAAGAAGATCGGTGTCAACCCTCTTCATCAATTATATCCTCCATCAGAAATTATACCCAAGAGGATCGAACGAAAAGCCTTGAGAAGGCGGGCCACTAAGTTCATAGTTAACAATAATCGAAGATCCTGTGATGTGATGAAGAAACATGAATGGCTATGGAAGAGGTGCATGACGTGGGATGCCCTAAACTATATGGCCGACTCCAACAACTTGAATATTATTGGCTGACTGTGGCAATAGACTCCATGAATTATGGTAAGCATTGCCATATTTGTGAAATACACAGGGATTTCATACATCAGGTCAAGTTCACTACACCCTACAACTATCATGGCCGTTCTTTCAATGGGGAATGGATAGTTCAATTGCCCCAATGTTAAAATGGTCACCTATACATATTGGCAACCACAGACTATTTTTCAGATTGAGCAGAAGCTGGCCTCTTTAGGCGAGTGACAACAAAGACTGTCCGCCAACACATCATTTACAGTTTTGGCATATACCATACATAATCCTATCCGATAGTGGGTCGCACTACAAGAATAATCTCATTACCTGTTTAGCCAGAAAATTCTACATTGATTGGGAGTACTCGTCCATGTACAATCATATGGTCAGGCTGAGGCCTTTAATAGAATCCTTTGCCAGATCCTAAAGAAGGTGGTTGAAAAGAGCCAAAAGGATCGGCATGAGAAGCAGCTTAATGCCTTTATAAGCATAGCATATTATGTTAAGGAATGTCACAGATGTTATTTTCGTACTCCTTGTTTTGTTTTATGTAGGAGAGGTCCTTCCACTGGAACTTCAATTACCATCCCTTAGAATCGGAATGCGTTTGGGTTATCTAATGCCTATGTCAAGTTGCGATTTGACGAGTTGCACGCTTTCGATAAGAAACGATTCCTAGCCCCATAGAACCTCGAAGCCTATCAAGCATGTTTTTAATGTGCATTTGATAAAAAAGATCAACAACTGACCTTTTAACAAAGGGGATTTTGTCCCAATAGGAGCACCCGAAAGTAAGCTTCAACCCGAGTGGGATGGCCTTTTAGTGATAAAAAAGATTTATTCTAATGGTGCTTATCATCTTGGTAGTCCAAAAAGAGAAGAGGCAATGCTTTCGATAAATAGAATATACCCGAAAAAATACTTCTTGTTAAGGAATTTGCCTAATATGGGATGCAGAGAGAAAATAAAAACCAAAAAAATAACAATAAAATAACAATAAAATAAAAAAAAAGTTGAGAAAATATACCCTCTCTCAAATGTCTGCAAAGGAATCCACTTCAAAATAATCTCTTCACCAGACCAAATTTTATTAACTCATTTTCCAATTTACAATGAAGGAAAATATCCCTTAAATAGACTAAAAAAGAAGAAGAGAACCACTTTCCTATTTTATCTCTCCTCCTTATTTTCTCTTTCTTAACATATTTTCTCTCATCCCTATTTTCTCTCTCTTAAATTTACATGCGACCCACGTTTTACAATTCACGTGCCACCCACGTTTTACTCAAAGTTATTGTTGAAAAGATAAACCCCACATTTTACCCCAAAGCTATTGTTGAAAAGATAAACCCCTTTAGATTTAACCTTATCCTATTTATACTCCTAAATTAACCACCCAATTGATAAATTTCAATTAATATCAATTCATTCACATACAAAATAAACTCCCACCTAATTATCCTTGCGCATCTTCTATTCTTAAGTTAAAGATAAACTCAAAAATCCTAATAATAATAAAAATTAATAAAAAAAATTTCTCTGCATCATACTCCCGGGGTTGGGAGAAGCTTGACCTCAAGCTTGAAGCCAATCACCATCTATTAATTGGTGATGTAATCCCACACTACGTCTCGGCACCTTTTTTTCAATTTCTTCAAGGATAATTTCTTCTTCAATGTCTTCAAGACTAATGTAAGACTATTTGCCTGCAATTGTGTTCCAAGAGTAATTGTTGAATACGAGCTTGGGCTGATTATTCCTAACTAGGAATGGGTCCAGCTACAAAGACGCACCATATGCAATTGATGAACACTTTTGACCATTAAATTTTGGAAGACTGATTTTAATATCAAAATCTTGTTGTTGCTCTATAAGACGTGGATCTGTCTTGAAAATTTCTTAATTACACTTGAAATCAACATTCTAAAAATTAATTTTTTTTTTTTCTCTGCATCAATAAGCAACGGGTATCCCCATAGCAAATAGACAAGCATGTTCGACCCATGCCATAGGTTTTCAGGCTTTTAGACAATTAAAACCACTGCTCAATATCGTAGTTCATTCCACAAGACTCTAAAATGTTTGGTACATATCAAACCACAACATCTAGACCACTATTGCACATTGCTAGAATACACGTGCTTGAAAGGCATTATTTACTTGGGCATATGCGTCTAGGCTGTTTCTTGAAGGCATGTGCCCCTCGATAATAGTTAATCCATGCTATGTATCATCATCTCGACATATGTATAGTCTGAGCCACACGACCTTAAATTGTCTAATACTAACGAGGGCGTTTATAAAAACATCCATTCCATGCATCATTCCATGCATGTTCCACAGCATATGACCCTAAATTGTCTATCTCACGGCCTTATGACAGGGGACCTTATAATTGCCGCCTTGATGGTCATTCCTGTATCACTATAAACTACAAGTTCTTTTTTTGAGTTTTTAACTCAAGGCATCATGCCATCTATATCCCTTATCAGGTAGGGAAATGGAAGGTCTAATACGAAGTCCATCCCACACAACTATAAATTGCATGGTCTTGCTGCTAACTTAAGGCCTTTGGCCGCCTGCTTAGCAGAAAGAATATTGGAAGGCTTCACCCCATAACGAAATAAAATAAATTTCTGCAACATTTGTGAAAAACAAATTGTAATTGAAAAAAAAAAACAAACAAAGAAACAACAAACAAAGAGAAAGAAAGAGAGAGAAAGCGCTATAATTAATGATCTCAAACTTAATTTGCAATATGTATAGATAAATAAAAATCAAACATAAAAATCATTTATAAATTGCATTTTAGATATTATTTTAAATTAGGGCAAAATATTTATAAACAATAAAACTTCTTATAAAAAGTTCAAAAGTTTCTAAGGTGCTATATTTAATGTAGTTAAAACCAATGTAAACTATCATAAATAATTTTAAATCATAAATTCATAAGTACAAAATGCAAAAAGACATAGGAAGATGCTATATTACTTCTTTTCAAATTTATCATTTTAGAATTAAGATATTATTTCAATAAAAATGTAAAAAATCTCAACTTTATTTCCATCAAGGAAATAAGAAATAAGATCAAATTTCAACTCATTATCTAAAAAAATATTATCTTAGTAATTATTTTTATGTCCCATATCTTAAATTTGGGTAATTCGTTATTTGGCAACTAAAATTCTTACTTGAAATGCTAAAAAGTTGAGAGGAGTTGCATCATTTTGAAATCTATTATTATATATCATCTTTAATTAGTTTTCGAAAAAATATTTTTAATTTAGAGTATAAATTTTTTTATTTTCTATGTTACTAATTTTAAAATTTCTTAATATAAATAAACTCAGCAAGTTTTTTAATAATAATATTCGTAACTAAAACATTCAAATAACTTAGGTAGTTGTGTCATGACCATCATCATCATAGTAGATTCATGAGTCATGGAAAGTTTTGGCAAAGTTTTACGTTGATTGCCTACCTAACACAACCACTTCCTTTACTCAGGCTTGAGATGAGTTAAGGGAAAGTTTAAGATCCTCATCTTTCTTAGACAAACTTGGGTAGCTTATGTATTACTCATATTATTATGGGATTGTATGCTATGTGACCATTTATCTTTGTTGTAAAGAGGTAACAATTGCTACTAGCTATTAGATATCACATTGGATTGCTTGGGATGTATAACAAAGTTCGAGAATTAAGTTTTTGACTTTGAGCTTATTCAATACCATACACAACTAGACAATAACGATTGTGACCTCTTTGTATTAAAAATTTAAAAGTAAACGGTCTGTTTTTATCATCATCATCATCATCATTGCTTTTTTCCAATTAATTGGGGTCAGCTACACAAATTTTAGAATGTCATTCTGCTCTATTAAAGGTCATACTCCCAGTGAGGTTAAAAGTGTTGGCAATGTGGCCTTTCAAGGCCTTAAAGCCAAGAGTTTTATGCTCAGTGGGAGTTAGAGAGAGATTGAATCTGGATGCTTACAGCACTGGGGCCCATATTCATATACCCCGAGTATTTAAGGCATTGAAAGTATACGTTTGGAGAGTGTGAACTCTCTAGGAGGTGTGAGGGTCACCTCCCAGTCAGGACTATATTGATTAGAATGTTTCATAGTTGATGTGATAAGCTAGGGCTTCAAGAATCTAAACGAGAATAATAAAACCCGAGTATTTAAAAGAGTATTCGTCCTATATGGAATGGTCGGGTCATGGAAATAAACCTGTATCCTGACACGAGACCGTTCCATGACATGTGCACCTACAGTCGTATAGGGAAGTCACTCTTCTATAGTATTATCCGACTTAGAAGAGCTAGTGCACATGTGTTTTGAGAGGACCCATGTATATACATAAGAACATGTCCCACATGGGTGCACCAGTAATCCATTGAACCCCCGGTGACTGGAAGCTCTGGCTCAATGACTTTGAGGTGGCCAATTATGTGCCTCTGCCATAGACTGTGGAGCATAAATCCATTGGATCAGCTTAAGACACCAGTGGAACGTCATTCGGGTTAGCCCAATAGAAGACTCCGACTAGTATTATAAGTCTAGAGATCTCACTTATCTGTGGTTCAAATTAATCTAAAATCGATGAGAAAATATTTTATATTGATAATAAATTGTATTATAATATTGAAAAATTATATAGAGAATTTTTGAGATTTTCGAAGAATTTTTTAGATTTTTTTAAACAATGAAAAATATGATTTTCAAATTTGTTTGACATAATACCAAACAAGGGCATCCTATGGGGATGCCACATGGCATCCCTACCTCCTCACTCGTGGATGACATCATGCTGACATCATAACCATATGGGGACCTATTTATCATTAATTTTTTTGTTGGTATTATGTTATAACATGCTATCTTGTTATGTAAAGTGTTATATATTGTTATGACTTAAGTTTGATTTTAAGTCACATGCTTTGTTTTACTCATATGTATCATTTTTGACATGTGTGAGGTCATGGGATTTTGAGAATTAATTTAATTTATATTATTATCCACATATGATTTTGTAGCATGCGAGTATATCTTATGTGACACCACTTTATGGGCTTGACCCATGTGAAACTTTAGTGTTCTTAAAATCCTATTGGTGGTGTCATAAGATAGTTTATTCACATGTGTGGATGTCCCACAATATCTTTATGTCCATGTTGTCGAATTTTATTTACTCTCACAAATTATTCAAAAACCATGAGCATAAGTGTAAACATGAATTTCGACTTAATGGGAAATAAAATATGAAGTTAAGTACTTTCAAGGTAAAAATGATTACAAACATAGGTTTTAAGGAGTGAAGGGTATCAAAAGCTCATTCATTGATCTTGGTGATAAGATATGGATGAGTGGTTTGGATAAAAGCCTTTCATGTCTCATTGATCTAAGGTATCAATGATCAAGATCAAATCTATCTTTATGATCTAAGTATAAAAGTAACTTATGAGATCAATTATAACTCAAACTTAAGTATTCACTTCAAATAGAAAGAGAGAGAGCCCTTAACAAAAATGTGACCACCCATGAGACTATCTTCTTCATTGAGATTTCATTTGAAGCCCTTTCATGGAGTAATCCCTCATTTATGTGATCAAGCGCATACTATTGCTTCATTAAGGTATTGATTTTCTTCGTATATTTTTAATTCCTACCTCATTTCCATTATCAAAGCTTGCTGCAATTCTTAATTTACAGTAGCTTTTTTTATTTTTTGCTCATGAAAAATTGATATTTGAAGAGTCTCAAAGCAATAGTGTAGTCCATACACATGATATGTGTAGACTAGTTTGTTTACTCCATGATCTTGAGTAGTTTCAACTTGATTCTCTTTATCTTAATTTTTTGAAAATTTTACGGAAAATATGCAACTGATGAGATATTTATTTCATCATATTTGAGCTTATGAAATAGTCCCTTAAGTTCATTTTTTAATGTTAAAAAGTTCGTGTGGTCCCTTATGGACCAAATGGTGTAGTTTCACCATAACTTCCTTATTTTATGAGTATATTTCTCAAACTTTGAAGGGTTATTTTGATACATGTCTCTGTCATGATTTGATCCCCATTAAGTGAAATAAAAGTTATCATTTGTTTTCTGTTGGATTGATCTCCTTGAGTTATTATTATCACCCGTGCCTTAGACAATGAGACAAAATTAAGTCCTCAAAAGGCTCTTTCGTGGCCCGGGCATAAGGGGTTCGAACCATGGTTTCCTCATGTATGTTTGCATGTTAATTTAATATACTTACAGTTATTAAATAGATTCATGATTGGTTAAATTTAGTATGTTGTGTGTATATTGAGATTATTCTTTAATCTTGTGTTATGAACTTTAATGCTATGCATTATTGTTTATGCGAATTGAAATCTTATCAAATTATTAAGATCTAGTGTATGATGTGTATGAGACATTATGATATATGATGAGGATGAAAAATGAAAGTGAATTTATCGTATAATTTTAATATAATGAGGAATTGCGAGTGCAAGTCATGCAATATGTTGTAGATATGTACATTGTGAATATTTGAATATTGTATTGAGCTAATTATATTTTTTAGTAAGGGATGTGTACAAACCATGTTTGTAGGCTGGAATATATGTATTATGGTTTTGTATTAAGATACGCGTACATTTAAACCCTTGAGTTTTTATACAGTAGAAAATTTTTAAAAGATTGCATTTCTAGCCTATTGGTCTTATACCACTAACAAATGGTATCAGAGCAGGGCTCTAATAAGGTCCCTTAGTCATCCTATATTATGCATAATTTAATTTTCAAATTGCAAAAACACTTGATCATGATTGTCATGATGTATATGCTTTGAATTTAAGGATTGATAGTGTCATTGGCATGAGAACTGTGAATGATATTTTTTTGAACTGTTGTATATTTGTGAGAGAATGGTAGGGCATTCAATACTTTATATAAGAGAACAATATTTGGTGGTATTTTATGTTATTGAGTGTATTTTCATATAGAAAAAGTCTCATGACTATATTATGTATATTTTGGAAGTTATTGATCGTTTATTAAAGTATGTCAAATCTGAGAAAGATATTTCTAAGAACTTTATATCTTTTTCAGTGGGGGTTTTGATCAATCAAAACTTATGGGAATGAGTTAGGACTGCTTTATCATTTCGAGAAATCGAGTCTAGTTTAAATGTATTTTTGGGCTCATAGGAAAATTCCCCATATTTGAAAAATTATAGTCGTTTTACTTGAGGGGTATCATATTGTAATTTCTGCTACACAAAGCAGAAATGGATCTTATGAGAATCATGTTGTTTGATCCACTTCAGACCATTATTCAATGCTACTTTCTAAATGAAAGTTGTCAAATTTTGAGTTTATTTTATCTGAGAATAAATCTCATGATTAAATGCTATGTAAATTTAAAGTTATGTCTATTGAATTGGACCATACTCATCCTGAAAAATTAGAAAAACATTATTTCCTATATCCAATGTGTGAGAAGGGCATGGGTACTTTATATTTTTGTAATCCCACTATAAAGTATAAGTTGTTGAAAGTCCTTGTTAAGTTTTAATACCCGATACTCGAGTCTTGGTCTAGCTTCGAACTAGTCCTAGATAGTGTATGATGAGTTGACAACAAGACTAAAGACACATTTGGATGGATGAGACAACGATCGTAGTTACAAAAGAGATAAATAAAGGGTGAAACCAAATCACAGATCGAAGACAAATGTATTAACATATTATGACTTGGTCACTTTAAAACCATAAAGTACAACTTCTTGTTACTTATGAGTATGGTTTTATTATATTGAGAATTCATTTCTTAGAGAACAACCATTTTGGTTTTATGATATCATGCGAGCAATTATTGGTAGAATATCTTAGTGTATTATATGAGTTTAATAATTGAAAGGCTTGGTCTCGTCACATAAATTATAAACTTGAATTAGGTCGATACTTACATATTGAGATTTTGAATACTGGTGTCCACTCTTATATAAGCTTAAGTCATATGGCATATGCTTAAGTAATTTGATTCTAGATCTATGATCTATGATTCAAATTACCGATCCTATGGATATGGCTAATTCAAGATATATGGCATATGTAAGGATTGTACTTGTAATTGCTTGAGAATTATGAGATATGAGAATGTTTATTATTTGTGAGTTGCTTCATGATTTGAGAACTCATGAGATGTATCATAAATATGATATTGACTAGTCCTTATGGTGCCTCAAACTACATGCTTCATTATTTTGAGCTTGCCTAAATGATGAGATAATGTGATGTATTATATTATCATATTGTGAGTACTTAGTGATGCATGATCCCGCCATAATTCTTATGTGAATAAGTGAATGTGGTATTATGTTATGAATGGCATATGAGGATTATTACATTGCACGTTGGGCTCAATGGTCATGAAAAAGGATTTTCATGTATGAGATAATATTTTCCTTTATAGTAGCACGTTTTTCACTATTTTGAAAATTGAGATCAATCGAACCAAAATGTATCTTGAGTGTGGATTGTATTAATTAAGAAAATGTGATGAAAGAGATTTTATCTTAAACGCTTGTTCTTCTAAACGATGATTTCTATATTTAAAATTTTTTAGCACAAAAGGATGTTAGAAACAATAAAGGGGATTCCACCCCATTTTGTGTATTGCTACTTTGTATTGTCTTTCTATTAAAGAGTTATGACTATACTAAACTCAATGCTTCTTTCATTTTGGAAGATCACCCTTAAAGAGGTTCTTTTAATATTATTGTATGACAACATAACCACTTGTCATAATATTTTAGAGTATCTCATAATCATCAATCTTTGAATAAAGTTCTTTTTGAAACCTTTGGATTTTTACTTAAAAGTATAACTTATTTCCAAGACATAAATTCAAGTTATTTTGAAAGACAACCTTGTTGGTTTCAATGGGAGCATCTTTAGTAAGTCTAAGTAGTAAAATCATCCTCAAAGAGAAAACATTGGTATTGATTTTGAAAACACTTATATCTCAAATTAATTTCACTTTTGAGAAAATTGGAAGAGGCATTGAATAAGAATGCTCAGTAAATAAAATCCGAAATGAGTAATTGACCTCTTATTTGAAAATTGATTATTTTATGAATTTATGGGTCGTTTTCTTCCATTGCAGTATAAGTATTATTGTTTTCATTTAGTGCCACAGTGAGAAGTTTTAAATCACTTAGAGGCATGTCACTTGTTAGAGTTGTGAAGCATCTCTTTGATAGACTTTTGAATTTTCAATGATTAATTGTGTGACATTATGGTAATAGATCCTCACTTGTCTATACATGCATTTCATGCCATGGTGATCATATACATTCACTTTCACATAGATGATCCACTAGATAGCTTTTATCGGTCTCTAAAAGGCTAGTAGGCCTTTTAGTGGAGTACGCATAAGCCACTTGAAAATGTTTTTAATAGCATGTGAGACCTTATGTAGAGCTACATATTTATATGTGGATTATGATATGACTATATGATGATAAGGATACCTCATTTTGTGGGCTAGTCACACTGATAATAACTATCTATGCATATACTATGTGCATATGACTTAATGCAATTGGTTGTTTATCATGAGATAATTTATGATATTAAATGTGAGAGAAATCCAATAAACTTTGATAAGTTTCACAGTACATGAGATATTGTCGTAATTGATTCGAACTTATAATGTGCTTGGTCACTTGGACATGTATAATTGAACCTCTATTGATCTTGAGATTGGATCTAATTAATAGGTTCATGATGGTACTTGCTAGCCATCTAATTCGAGTGTAATATCAATAAGAGATTGAATGTATTGAGTGGTGAAATGCTTGAAAGTCTAAGTACTACTCCCACACGTTGGTTTTGAATGGATAAGGTACCAGTTCGTGACTAAGAAAACTTTGAGAACAATGCATGAGATTAAAGCATGATTTTAATGAACTTTTATTCAAATAAAAATCTGTGTTACTTGAGAACTGATATGTACATAGAGTTGTGAGCTTTTGAGCACATGAATAAATGTTGAAGATCAAGAAAGAAGATATATGTGAATATATATGTCAATATTTATGAGCATAAATTGTCATGAACATGCACATAAAAGTCTATATAAAAGTGATTAGGAAACCTGAGAATACATATGAGATACATAAGATTAGTGATGGGGAGACTATAACACATACCATATATTTTGTTAACCATTATTCCCATAAAAGTACTGTACTCTTTGTCATGCCATATATTCCAATTTTTTTTTTTTCCTTTAGGGATACTCATTGCATTATTAGACTATGTGATTGATGAAGATGACGATTACTTCCATAATTAGCACCTAGTAGATTAGTATGCCAAGCATTGGCATGAGTATGATGTGAAATGTTGACACATAAACAACATGATATTTGAATGTGGATGAAGGAGATCGAACATGACATTTAAAATGTGATTTGAGTTTATTTGACATACACTAGACATAGAAAGAGTTCATGACAATTTGCTCTAGCGATTACATATGTTTGACAACCCTTGCTTTTACTAGTTCATAACTATTGATTATATTAATGGACCATGTTGATTGACTATGCTTATGGAGCATACGATGAATTACTCTTGTGCATGATATGAGATTGAGAAAGGTAACTTGGTTGTTGATACTTGCTCTATTGCTTGATATGAGTATTGTTTCTAGGGTAAAGAGTTGATGTTTTAAATTATATCATTGTGTATAAGAATGTGAGAGAGAATCATTTATAAGGCCTCAAAAGGCCAAGTGAGAGAATGTTGGCTATGTGACCTTTCAAGGTCTTAAAGCCAAGATTTTTACGCTCAGTGGGAGTTAGAAAGAGACTGAATATGGGTGCTTAGTGCATTAGGGCCTAAATTTATATACCTCGAGTATTTGAGGCATTAAGAATATACGTTTTGAGAGTGTGACGCTCAGGGAGGTGTGAGAGTCACCTCTCAGTCATGACTATATTGATTAGAATGCCTCATAATTGATGTGATAAGCCAGGGCTTCGAGAATCCAATTGAGAATAATAGAACCTGAGTATTTAAAAAAGTATTCCTTGTATGGAATAGTCGGCTCATGGGACATGAGCCCGTATCCTGACACGAGACTGTTTTATGACATGTGCACCCACAATCATATGGAGAAGCCACTCTTCTATACTATTATCTGACTTAAAAGAGCTAGTGCACACGTGCTTTGATAGGACCCTTGTATTTACGTAGGAACATGTCCCACAGGGGTACACTAGTAATCCATTGAACCGCCAGTAATAGGAAGCTCTGGCTCAGTGACTTTGATGTGACCAATTATGTGTCTCTGCCATAGACTGTGGAGCATAGGTCCATTGGGTCAGCTTGATACATTGGTAGAACGTCATTCAGGCTAGCCCAAAAGAAGACTCCGACTAATGTTATAAGTCTAGATATATCACTTACCTTTGGCCAAAATTAAACTAAAATTAATGAGAAAATATTTTATATTGATGATAAATTGTGTTATAATGTTAAAAAATCATTTAGAGAATTTTTTAGATTCTTAAAGAAATTTTCAGATTTTTTTAGACAATGAAAAATGTGGTTTTCAAATTTGTTTGGCATAAATACTAAACAAAGACATCCTATAAAGATGCCACATGGATCCCAAGTAGCCATAGGGATGCTACGTGACACCCCCACCTCCTCACTCGTGGATGACATCATGCTAATGTCATATCCATGTGGGGACCTATTTATCATTAATTCTTGTGTTGGTATTATGTTATAACATGTTATCTTGTTATTTAAAATGTTATATATATTGATTTAAGTCATATATTTTATTTTGTTCATATGTGTCATTTTTGACATGTGTGAAGTCATGGGATTTTGAGAATTAATTTAATTCATATTATTATCCACATATGATTTTGTAGCATGTGGGTATATTTTATATGGCACCACCTTATGGGCTTGACCCATGTGTGTTCTTAAAATCTTATTGGTGGTGTCATAAGATATTTTATTCTCATGTATGGATGCCTCATATTACCTTTATGTTCATGTCCTTATATTTTATTGACTCTCACAAATTATTCAAAAAACATGAGTAGTAGTGTAAACATGAATTTGGACTTAATGAGAAATAAAACATGGAGCTAAGAGCTTCAAGGTAAAATGAATACAAACCTAGGTTTTAAGGAGTAAAGGATTTCAAAAGCTCATCTATTGATATTGGTGATAAGATATGGATGAGTGGCTTAGGTAAAAGCCTCTCATGTGCCATTGATCTAAGGCATTAAGGATCAATATCGAATATACCTTTATGATCTAAGTATAAAAGTAACTTATGAGATCAATTATAACCCAAACTTGAGTATGCACTTTAAAGAGAGAGAGAGAGATCCATTGACAAAAATGTGACCACCCTTGAGACTATCTTCTTTATTGAGATTTCATTTGAAACCCTTTCATGGAGTAGTCCCTCATTTATGTGATCAAACTCATACTATTATTTCATTAAGGTATTGATTTTTCTTCATATATTTTTAATTCTTACCTCATTTTCATTATCAAAGCTTGCTAAAATTCTTGATTTACAATAGCTTTCTTCATTTTTTGGTCATGAAAACTTGATATTTGAAGAGTCTCAAAGCAATAGTGTAGTCCATATGCATGATATGTATAGACCAGTTTGCTTACTCCATGATCTTGAGTAGTTTTAACTTGATTTTCTTGATCTTATTTTTTTAGAATTTTTACTGAAAATATACAGCTAATGAGATATTTATTTCATCATATTTGAGCATATGAAATAGTCCTTTGAGTTCATTTTTTAATGTTGAAAAGTTCGTGTGGTCCCTTATGGACCACATGGTGTGGTTTCACCAAAACTTCTTTATTTTATGTAGTATCTTTCTCAAACTTTGAAGGGCTATTTTGATACATGTCTCTCTCATGATTTGATCCCCATTAAGTGAAATAAAAGTGATCATTTGCTTCCTATTGGATTGATCTCCTTGAGTTATTGTTATCATCGGTGCCTTAGACAATGAGACAAAATTAAGTCCTCAAAAGGCCTTTTCGTGGCCCGGGCATAAGATTGTTCTTTAATCTTGCAGTATGAACTTTAATGCTATCCATTATTGTTTATGCGAATTGAAATCTTATCGAATTATTATGATCTAGTGTATGATGTGTATGAGACATTATGATATATGATGAGGATGAAGAATGAAAATGACATTATCATATAATTTTGATATAATGAGGAATTGCAGGTGCAAGTCATGCAATATGTTATAGAGATGTACATTGTGAATATTTGAATATTGTATTGAGCTAATTTTATTTTTGGGTAAGGGATTTGTAAGGACCTATTAGGAGTGAATTTATTATTTAAATGTGTATAAACCATGTTTGTAAGCTGGAATATATGTATTATGGTTTTGTATTGAAATACTCATGCATTTAAGCCCTTGAGTTTTTATACAATAGAAAATTTTAAAAAATTACATTTCTAGCCTATTGGTCTTATACCACCAACAATAAGTCCCAATATCTTTTTTAACTGCTTCCAACCATGTCCTTTTGGGTCTCTTTATATACTTTTCCTATTATTATACTTTGAAAGTAGAAACTGAAAAATAGAAACTGACGAGCTTTAAATAATTAAAACTTCTTTACCCATTTATGAAAGAGAATCTTTTTTAAGAAAAAAATATGTAGGCTGTTATAAGATTAATAAAAATTAAGAACTTTTATTGCAAAAGCAGTAAAAGAATATATTAAACGATGACATAATAGAGTGGGGGGTTTTAGATGAAATATTATACTGGATTGGCTTTGGTCACAATTTGAGAAAATGAATATCTAGATGTCTTTCAACTGCCAGTGATCACTTCTCAATCTTGGTTAATGGAAGTCCCAAAGGTTTCTTTAAAACCACAAGAGGGATCAGACCAGGGGATCGGCTTTCCCCATTCTTTTCACTTTAATAGGGAGGCTTTTAGTTTGATGGTTAATAATATGGTTCATCGGCATTGTTTCTCTGTTTTTCGGATAAGTGATGAGGGGCCAGTTATTTCACATCTTCAGTACACTAATGATACCCTATTATTTTGTGGAGCAAACATGGATCAAATTATGAATATTATTATAGCAGAAGATTTCTTAGAAGTTGTGAGTTTTCTCTGGGACTCAAGGTTAATTTCACAAAAACCTCAATCATTGGTGTTGGTTGCCAAGAGGTGGTGGTTACTTACTTAACGCATATCATGGATTGTAAGGTGGAAGATTTTCCAATCACATATTTTGCAATACCATTATCAGATCGAAGATTACCAAAGGCGGTTTGGGACCCAATAGTCAAATGGGCAAATAAGAAATTAGATATCTGGAAAGAAATATACTTATCTCATGGAGAAAGTCATCTCTATCTAATTTGCCTATATACCAAATGTCATTATTAAGTATGCCTAGAGATATCATAAGCAAGTGGAGAAATTGATGATAAACTTCCTATGGATAAGGATGTTAAAAAGTATCACCTGGTTAGTTGGGATAGAGTCTGTACACCAAAGAATGAAGGAGGTTTGGGCATTAGGAAATTAAAGTTTGTAAATCAAGCATTGCTAGCAAAATGGTGGGGGCGTGCAATGCAATCTGATAATGTTCTATGAAAGGAAGTACTTGAATCTAAATATGGTTTGGATGTTTGCGACAATATTATTGTAAGGGGGCAGAGAGGTGAGCAGTCCTATGTATGGAGGGCAATTTCACCAATGCGACATTTCTTTTTGGCTTATTCAAGATAGACAGTTGGAAAGGGTGATAAAGCATTATTTTGGCATTCTAATGGGCTTCTGACATATCTTTTAAATGGCTTTATCAAAAGAGACTTTTGTGTAGGGGTGGCAACGAGTCAGGTATGGGGCTTCTGATATATATTTTAAATGGCTTTATCCAAATTTATATTTTAGAAGTGCAAATCCTATGGCTATGATAAATGAGGTGGCAGTTATAGACGAGACTTCTGTATAGGGGTGGCAACGGGTCGGGTATGGGTCGGGTCCTGCTGAACTCAGACCCGGATCCAAAATATTACTTGTGAACCCATACCCAGGCATGTACTTGACGAGTACAAAAACAAATATACCAGTATCCAAGAGGATATTGAGGACCCGGGACCCAGACCCACACCCAGGCTTCACAGCCTTCGCTTATGTGCCTATGTGTTTGATCCATAAACTCTTCTACCTCTTTTATAGGACTTACACCCCCATAACTCCATTTGCCTCTTCGATGTTGGGTTAATCCCATACACAATGGAGAGGGAGGGCTGGAGTTAGAGAGAGAAACAAGTATTCTATTGAGATTCAAAGATTGACCTGTTGGCTGCTATTTTGTTGCATGCATTTATTTTTTTGAATAGTAAAATAAAGCTCCCAACAGGTTTTAAAGGTTCACGTGAGCCGCAAGTTCACACCTCACACCTTATTTTCAATCCTTCCACATGCATGCATTTATACAATTTGTCCTTGATTTCACCAAGCTATGCAATGGAATTTAAGAAACACCAAGCCATCGAAGCCAAGAAGTCGCTGCCTACTCGATTAATGCAATTAAACTCCGTAGATGGTAGGGGCTAGAGAGAGAGCAAGAGAGAAAATTGTTCTTTTGTGAAGAAAAGATTTTAGTCCCACATCGAAAGATTTAGAGAGGTAGTATGAGGGGTTTCTTATAAAATGAAGGGTAGATTTCAAAAGATGAGAGAAATTTCGGGTCTCGGGTCAGGTATGGGACGGGTCCACTAGTACCCGAACCGCTACCTAAGAATCTTTGGGTCCATTATAAAGGACTTGGACCCTACCCGCAGGTCCAAGGTTTGGACCCATACCCGAACCCGTGTCGGGTAGACACAGTGGGTCCCGGGTCGGGTCCGATTCCATTGCCAGCCCTACTTATGTGGTTTAGATTATCAATTGTATATATCACTGTGCACCCCATATTGCAGTTGAGAAATACATGGATTTGCTAAAGACTTTCAAAGGTTATCATCTTTCAAGCAATACAAGTGATGAGGGTGTATGGGAATTAGAAACAAATGGTATCTACTCAGTAAAATCTGCTTACCATATTTTGTTCCATGATCGCATTAGGTGGAATCAACCTACTCGAAAGGAGATCTAAAAATGGAGAATACCCCATAAGGTGCAAGTTTTTATCTGGATTTTGTCTTAAAGAAAAATTCGAACAGTGGACAATTTAAGAAAAAAAAGAAAGATCATTGTGAATGTATGTCTATTTTGCAAACAAGATGAGGAGAATGCTTATCATTTATTTTTGCATTGCCCATATACCTATCAATTATGGTGTTGGACAATGTAAAAAGTAGAAAATTTGTTGTCTATTATTCTTCAATTTGTCGCTGCGATTCAACTTAAGATCTGTGGGATTTCAAAGATAGGAGGCTTATTATGAGATATTTTAAGCGGTGCTCTTATTTGGGAAATATGGCTTCAAAGCAATAGAAGGACTTTTGATGGTGTTGCTATAAGTATGGAGGAATTGAAAAACAAAATTGTGTTTTGTATATGGAGTTGGTTTAAAGCAGTGTTTTAAAAATCGGCGAGTTGAACCGAACTCGCCCGGTTCGACTCGGGAACCGGCACAACCTGTGCCAGTTCCGATACAAAACCGGGAACCGCCCGTTTCTAGAGAAGAACCGCCGGTTCCAATCCGGTTCTACCCGGTTCCCTCGCACGTGCACGCGTGTGACACGTGTGAGGTTACCCTAACATTTCTACTCAAACATTTTAATCTATCTT